>CM041001.1:2304388-2318276 GCA_022985145.1 Pangasius djambal | reverse complement strand
TCTTTCTCTTTTTCACTCTCTCCCTCTCTCTCTGTTTCCCTCTGTCTGTCTGTCTCTGTCTCTTTCTCTTTTTCACTCTCTCCCTCTCTGTTTCCCTCTGTCTCTGTCTGTCTCTGTCGCTGTCTCTTTCTCTTTTTCACTCTCTCTCTCTCTCTATCTCTCAGAGAGAAACTCAAGGCTGCTTATCTCTTCATACGGCTGTGTGCCAATCTCCGCTCACTCCCTCCCTGCCCTTTGAGGTGCGACCACTCATCACTCAGACGCCCAGTCAAATCTGTCGAGGCCACCTCTCTGAACTAGCACAGAGTCCACACACACACACACACACACACACATTCCACATCGTGTGTGGTCGAAAAAATAAAGACCAAACGGATGGTGATGTGTGAACACAGAGTTGCTGGTTGGTCAAATTGCCTACTAACGTTAAAAAAAACAAAAAAAACTGTTATATTTACTTAGACATCTTTCACTGGCTAATGCATGTAATACCAGAGCACTGTGCTTATTAAAGCATATTCTTGTTTCTATCATGTTTGTGAGAGATTGTTGCCACAATTTGCTCCTTGTAGCTTGTAGAACAATTGCACTGATTTGTCCAAAAAAAGAAAAAAAAAAGATTCTAGTGCACTTTGCAATCAAGCAATAACGTCTGTCCTCTTCAGGTTTCTATAAACAGCACACCTCTTTCTGCTCGCGAACAATCGAGGTCGATAAAACTCACCTGTGGTAAAGGGTATGGAAGATTTAAACACTGAGTCAGGAATATGATATAAATATAATGACTAATTATAAAAATTTGGTTTTACTTTTGACTTTTACTTTTACCATTTTATGAGAAAAAGCTCCACTTTCTCCTCACTACATTTTTCAAACATCGCTACATTTCTCTAAAAGGGCATAAAAAGTTGTAAGGGTGTATTATTTAGCATCAAACAGCTAAATCTAAATTGCTAACCTTTAGCAGAAGTGACAGTGTGAATGAGACCTAGTTTGGATTGAGTCTAGTGATTAGCATCCAGCTAGGTTTGTATGCTAGCTAACATGTGAGAGAGTTAGTTAGCTTTGGCTAATGTTTCCCCACACTGCTTTGCTCCTTGGTGAAAGAGGCAAATTTACCTTCAGGAAGTTTTTCTTTTGTGAATCATTCTTGGACCCTAAGTACTTTCTGAAGCTGTACTTCAACTTTTCCCAGACAGTTTATTCAGATAAGCAATTTCACTTCTACTTGAGTAAAGAATTTCAATACTTTTACCACGTTTGCTTAAAAGCCTGTTTGCGGCGCTCGAGCGAGACTTCTTGACCCTCAGCTTCTCAGCTCTGTGCTTGGATTGTGTCCTGAATTACTTCTAACCTATTTGGGCTTAGAGTAAAAATAAATAAATAAAAAAAAGGCACTATAACCAATCCTCGCTGTTATTCAGAACCAAAGACTCTCTCTCTCTCTCTCTCTCTCTCTCTCTCTCTCATCTTCTTCCTCTCCATCCATTCTCTCTGACTTTCGGTGGAAGAAAGCGAAAGCCACAAGAGCCAGTTAGAGGCAATCAGGAGCTGCTTTAGTGGAAGAGAACGGAGGAAAATTACAGCACAGAAACAGAGTGAGAGAGAGAGAGGGAGAGAGAGATTGAGAGAGAGAAAGATAGAGAGCGAGAGCACTGTAAAAAGATTACTCGGCCGTGCTCGCAGAAACATATCGATTGCCAAATTTAATCAGGCCCCGTCTGGCCCGGCTGGGAGGCCACGAACACTGACGAGTTCTCCCAAACCAAGGTCTGACTGTATGGATTTTTCTCCCACATAAGAGTTTGTCCTTGTCACTGAGCGTGAGCTCGTTAACGATTCCTCACTTTAGCCTGCTCTCCATCTTGGACTGAGGCTGTGAAATGGCCCTTTCATGAGATGGAGTGGGTTGAGTACAAGGCAGGCTGGACGTTCATCAGTATTTCATACACTTTGTGTTTGGAACATAAGATGAAGTAATCTGTGTTTCTCTGGACTACTATCTGTGGAACCTTTTTTTTTTTTTTCATGTTTCGTAAGACATTTAGAGCTGTGCTGGGCCTGAGCTGATGATAATTAAAGACAATAATATGGTCCAATTACTGCAGATTTACTGGCACCAGGATTTTATCAGCCAAACAAAATAATAAACGAAAGCTGCTTCAAAATATCACACTGAACAGCGCTCAGTCTGTAAATAGTGACTTTAACCGGCAAAGCATTTAGGAATCGCTACGGTGTCCAGAAATATACCTAATGCCAAAGATTAAATCCATAACCTTGAAAGCTGATCAATGCAAAAAAATGCAAAAAAAAGGCATATATTTATTTGAAAATGATCAAGATTATTGGGATTAAATAATCCCAATCTTAAAGAGTAAAAAAGAAAACGCATCAACAAAATGAATACCCTCTGAGGTTAAAAGCTGTTAAAAGTGCATGCAGCAGATTCTTCCAGAAGCGGGCAAGTCTTTAAAATGATTTCCAGGTACTTGAAATGTGCTCACTTCGAAAGAACTGACTTAAAAATAAATCTCATATTTCCATTACAGTTAATAAAATCAAAAGCATTTCAAATGGAGTTACTGTTACCACCGTGAAGTTGATTATTTTCCCATAACATCATGTGCAAATGTTTTATTCCTCAGCAATTTTCCAACGATCACGGCGTCTTATTAATTAAAGAACGACATTGTGTAGTTACATTTAATGTCTCATGGATGTTCTACTACATTCAGGCTGCTTGTGACGTTACCAAGAAACCACAAAGCACGATCTCCTCTGTCGCTGAAAACCTAAAGCTACAAAGCGCTGTCAAGGTTACAGAAACGTCTCCTTACGGAAAACTTCAGCATATCATCAATTCTACATTCTTCTTTGTTCAGTAACAACAGGTTGGTAATCCAGCCTTAGATAATGTGGCTTGTCCTCCATACAAGTCCCTGTGAATGAGCTGTTACTATAGAAACCATGACAGTTGTTACAGAAGATTGAGCAGCACCTTCTGGCCAATCAGATTTGAGAATTAAACAGCGCCGTGGTATAATGTATATTATAAATTGACAGTTGAATATAATGTTAGCTAACTCGTTAGCAAAGTATATGGGGCTGTAATTTCTCAATTCAGTTAGTGTGTGTATTTAAAAAAAGGTCGTATACTGAGGCCAAAAATGTCCGTCTTGAACATTCTGGGGGAAAAAAACCCAAACATTTTATTTGTAGAAACACCTTCTGCTACAGGATTATGGATGATGAGGCTTTAGCTGTGACACCCGTAGCAGCAACTGTCTCTCTTCTAAAGTGTCATGGTTTTTTTTCCCCCTACATCTGAGCTGTCCCTCGTTTTCATCTCCCACAATCCCCTGCAGGTTGCTTGTGTGATCTCTGGTTTACTATCATGTCTATTTAGTCTTGCCTGCGGCTTTACATCCCTACCAAATGTTGTGAACAGCACGACCTGTTCACAACTTTACGGAAGATGAATATTGGGATGCATCAGCTGTCTGTGGGAAAAAAAAAAAAAAAGGAAAGATCCATTTGTAAAAATAAATAAATAAAACAGAACCAGATTGATGCAAGAGCCTTTTACAATTCTGGCTGTGATTCTGTTGACTATACGCCAATCCCCGGGAATGTAACAGGAAGTGTACAGTGTGTGTGTGTGTGTGTGCCTGTGTGTGTGTTTCTCTGTTTATCCATGTTTCATTCAGGACTCCTGAGTCTTCATTATCCTCTTTGTCTCAGCCTGCTGAACATTCCAGACACTCAGAATCCAAAGCTGGATAGAACTTGCTGGAAAATAACTGTTCAATATAACAGATGAATCTACAGTTCACACGAGCCGAGGTCCGAACACCAAGCTTCACGTAAGCAAACAGCAAAAGTACACACACTTTCCAGCTCCTCCACAGCGCTTCTCTCGCTCTATAGACCTTTGAAAGTAACATGTTTACTGACCATACAGTGCCCACACACACACACACACACACACACACACACAGATCGCTCTCCATTTTATTTGCTCATCTCCCACACCTCCTACTTTTCTTTCGTCATACACACATTGACCTAATGGACTCCATCGCCCCCCCGAAAAAAAAACAAATAAAGCTCTCACACACTCACTAAGTGGAAGGATTTAATGACTCTCCCAATTAAACCAGATACTTTCTCTCTAAATCAGTCTCTCTCTCTCTCTCTCTCTCTCTCATATTACGTCTCTCCCTCGCTCGCCCTCATAGTCCATCCCATTGCTGCTTCCCCTTTTCTTCAGTGTTGGTGTGTAATTAGAGAAGCATAGATGCTGATCTAGACTAATATCCTGCTCTATCTCACACACACACACACACACACACACACACACACACACACACACACACTCTTAATTACCTCTTTACTACCTTTATTCATAAATCATTATTAATATAAAATAATCGAAGATAGAGGTTAACAATTATACTTTATTATTACTAAATACACTATTCATTCAAATCTTAGTTTTAAGATTTCATATGTGTTTTTGTAAAGTGCTGACTGGACTAATAAAAAACAAAACAAGCCAAGCTAGCCATGATATGAATTTCAGTAAGCATACTGATATTCATATTCATCAGAATGTAATGATTTCTAATGGAATGAGATTAATAAGAAAATTACTACTTAAAAAAAAAAATTGTCAACTCTAACATTGACAATAACTACTTAATTGCCAAATGTACTGTAGTGAGTTTAATGCAGATTCTGTGATGCGTGACAGTGTGGAAAAATAGTGAGAAGCAAGCGTTACTGACTTTTAGACGTATGAAACTGTGTTGTTTGTACATCATTGTCTCAGAAGAGGGCGCTCTCTCTCTACACTGGATACCAAAACGCCGTAACTCTCTCCCAGCTCATATGTGAGTGAGTGTTGAGTATCTCAGTGTACTTCTACTGTATATGTATTGTCATAAAAATTAAACTAACAGTCAGTTATTTCTCCAGCATGCAGCTGAGTGCAAAGGTTTGCACACCCCCAATTCAAGACAGTGAAACCGATAAGATTTTGGATTAGGTTTTATAGCTGTTCCTTCATTATCACTGTTAGTAAAAATGTGAAACAATAAAAAATAAGATTTCTGACTATAAGATACAGGTGAAATTTTTTGGAATAGTAATTTTGAAGTCCTCTTTGAATGGGGGAAGCATTTCTTTTTCATGCCTTAAATAGGCACCTTAATGCAGCACATTCATATAAATCAGATAGATAGATAGATAGATAGATAGATAGATAGATAGATAGATAGATAGAGAAAGGGGAGTGCAAATTTCTGAGCTTGATAATAAACGGAAAATAAAAGCCATCTTGCTTGTCTTCACTCTCCATCAACATCTTGTTTGTAGGTCACTATCTAAGGTCCAAAAAAAAAAAATCCTTCACTAAAAATCCAAAAATGTTTGCTCTTAATGACTGAAAGCAGTGGAGTAAATAACACATAACACATACTAATGCTTCAGCACTGACATATGTTTACACCAAGGTCAGCATTTGGAGACAATCATTACATCAATAGTCAATTAACAGCGAACACGTTTTAACCAGAGTTTCAATCTCTAGGACACGCAAAACCCTGGTGCATTATTTCCGATGTATTTAATTCCTCATGCACTGATGCGTTGAACCCCGCTCTTTCCCTGTCGTTAACAATGCCATTGTCAAGTCCAAGACCAGGACTAGCCAAGATCGAGTTAAGACAGAGTCTTAAAGAGGTCGAGTCTAAATCAAGATTGAAAACCATCAAATCCTGTTCAACTAGTTGGCTTCATTCATGCACTGCACCAATGACTAGGCTGTTTTCCAGAAGAAGGAATTACTTCTTGGAAATCATTGTACATGAGAAAGGAAAAGACAACATGAACATTTGTACAAACCCTCGGTCGAGACCAATGCCCAACACCACGACAAGCCCAACTGCAAATGCCATTAAGTCTGAGGCAAGAACGAGTCAACAGAGAAGACGCCTTGAGAACGGACGCTAGACTTCCAGACCTACTTCCACTTTGTGCACCCTGTGAACTTTAAAGCCATAATATATGATGGACGGACAGTGCAGGTGGAATGTACTGTATGTAATGTAAGTGATGCAAAATCGAACAGGCCAAAGTGGAAAAGAGCTGCAGGCCATATTTGACCCATGGACTTGGAAAGATACATTTTGTAAGAATCATGTTTCTATAAGACGTGCATTTTTCATTTTTCTTCCAAAAATCAATCGGGAATCATACCGATTTTAAATACTGATGCTTTAAACCATGTGCAAGTAAATAATCCACCATTTTATTATGTTAATACTGAAACATTATTTCCCAAGTCTCTTCACAAAACAGCTGTTGTTGTGCTTTCCTGACAATAACAGCAAGCCAACATTTCTTTAAGATCATTAGATATAGTATATACCTGATAATAAATTTCTAATTGCAACACACACACACACGCACATGCACACGCACACGCACAAGAATATTTTTATTGTTTCTTAACCTGCCTCATGTTGACACTCGAATATAATAATCCACCTTCGCATCTGCCCACTCTATATCTATTTTTTCTCTTGACTCAAAACGTGTTGAATATAAATATTCCACAAAGCACAAGGAATTCATTCACATCTGCTCAGGTCTTCAAACTGCTACTCAAATAAAGCACGGGTTTTGGTAAGAGCGTCCTCCAGAATTGTTAACAAGACAGAATTCGTAACCGCAGCTCCTTGTTTTAAATTCAAATACACTTTCAGAACCCTGGCATTGTGCATTATACTGAAATACTGAACCCAGTGTCCTCCCACAGAATCCTGCAAAACCAAAGAACTCCAATTTGTCTTGTCCCTCCTCAGGGCTATGACATCCTTGTCAGACCCGACGCACTCTATGTATTATCATGATAAAAAAAGAAATACATGTTTGCTTACACATGCCTGGAGCCTTGCTTCTGGGAATCCCAGTCCTGTACTCGACTGGATCGTTTTACAGAAATGAGGTCTCGCTGTGAAGTGTTCTGTGTGTGACGGCGCTGTTATTAGGCCATGATTAGTCTGTATCATGAGCCAGGAGGAAAAATTTTCCCTTGTGAAAAAAGTAATGAAGCATGTGGTGGAGAAAACAGAGGGGGTTTTGTGAAAGTCATGATGAAAAGGTGTCATTTGAGTGACTGAGGGGCATGCACAGGAGCAGGATGGATGGATGGATGGGTGGATGGGTGGATGAATGAATGAATGGTTCGATTAATAACTTTGCTGAATGGATATAACTCTTTAATTGGAGGACAAAGGCAAATGATTGAATGATCTATTTATGGTTGATAGATGGATGGATAGACGAGTTTAATGATAGATGAACAGGCAACAGATCTATGGATGACTCTGTGGAACAGTTCTGTGGATGAATGGATAGATGGATGGATGAATAGGATACTGGGTGGATGGATGAATGAGAGGTTGAGAGGATTGTTGGATCAGTGGATGGGTGGATGTATGGATAGGTTGGGTGGAAATATCAGTTGGGGATATGGGTGACTGGTAGGATAGATGGATGGATGAATTGATGGACGGATGAATGAATGATGACTCTATGGTTGATATATAGATGGATTGATGAGTTTAATGACGGATAGGCAAAATATCTATGGTTGAATAAGGGGATAAGTGTTTTGTGGATGGATGAATGGATGGATAGATGGATGGATGAATGCATAGGTTGTTGTGTGGGTGGATGGATGCAATCCTGAATAGAATGATGGATGGAAGGTTAGATGGATGAGTGGATGCATGGATTGAAAGTTGCATCAATTCAGGAGTTGGGTGAATGAATGAATTGATGGATGGTTTGGTGGACTTACGGATAGTTAGATAGATGGATTGGCTGAATAGTTGGATGCTACCTTGGATTAATGGAATGAGAAATGCATGTATGCATGTGTGGGTTGGTTGTATGGGAACTGGGATGGACAGATGGAAGGATGATAGATGGTGAGATATATATTTGGTATTAATATAAACATATATATCAATGTCAAAGCTTTGGTATGTGTTATCTGGTATTTAACCCACTGTTTTCAGTTATTAAGAGCAAACATTTTTGGATTTTTATTTTTGTTAGTGATTTTTTTTTTTCACAATTTGGCTTAGATAATTGCCCCTTCTGTGTTAGAAATCTGCTTTTGACCGTCAACATTTGCTTCCCGTTAGACATGTTAACACTCTCATCTAATTACTCTTTAAACTACCCATAATCCTGCCATTATTTTGTTAAACACTGACAGCTAGTTAATACTGGAGTGTTAATTAATTAGCACAGACTGCTGTGATTTGTCCTGCTGTTTTATTGTAAGAGGTGAGCAGCTGTCAGTGTGAGAATGGCCTCTATCTTGTAGATGCAATGAAGTCTCACAGCTTCTGTCATCCAGCCTCTAACACTAACACACACACACACACACACACGCACACACACACACACACAAACACACTCATTCACTCACACAGTGACAGACACAGTGTGATTGGCGCAAAAGATACAACATGGCCCTTCATCGCTTTGACACCTCTCTATTGGCAGGAACATATCCAGTTGGTTGGCCATATTGCCGGAGACAAGCCGAGAATGAAATGTTCGCTTGCGCCTTTGACTCAAATTATCAGTCCCGTGTTAGATTGCCAAAGAGCAGATGGGTCTCTCCTCTCGATGAGTGTCTTTTTTTTTCATATCTTGTGTATTTTAAATCCAAAGACATGGTAGTATCGGAGGTGCTATTAATGTTGACAGACAGAGAAACGCAGCTGTCTCGCACAATGTTAGCATTAAAAACAGGCCTTCTGAACAGCACTGTGGTTTCTGAAACATTTTCAGAACATATTAGGCACATCTGAATCATTTTGAGCATGTGTGTGTTTTGTGTGAGAGAGTGTGTGTGTGTGTGTGAGGGAAAGGGAGGCTGAATGAGCTAAATAAACTGTTTAAAAATGACAAGATGCATCAAATAGGCTTATCACTACAGCACTACAGATTAGCATAGAAAATCTTAGTGTGTGTGTGTGTGTGTGTGTGTGTGTGTGTGTGTGTTTATGCCAGCACCTATATTCAGAGACGATACACTGTCTAGGTCATTAATTCATACACAAACAGCTGAAAACAAACACTAGAGTAAACACTTTCACAGAGCTGACTGATATTACAGTTTCCACGTTACTCAAAGGGCTACATGCAGGGGTGGACAAATCATAAATTAGCTAGCGCAGTGAAAGGCCAACTCTCGACTGCCTGGACGTTCAATTAAATAAGCTAAAAAGTAACAACTGTCAAAATGTAACTCCTTTCTCTGGTTATGAAGTATTTTGCCTTCAGCTAACATTTCAGCTGTAAGCTGTGGTGTTCTCTCATCATGTAAGAATGTTACCTGAGTCTCACTAGCATCTTCATTTTCACACATTTCACGCTAATGTGCTAGCATTAGAGTTATATAACAGCGAGCTGAAATTTGCTCAGTTTAGTATTGCATTTCAGGGAAGATCTCTCGCATCCGCACAAGCTAATTAATACGAGTAGTAAAAATATTTCCTACCACCAGCCAGATCACATCCGCTGTTCGTGTGCGCAGTGGAGGGATTTGAAAAAGATTAGCGCACGTTACAGCCTCAAGGCACTTTGTGGCACTGACACATATAAAGTATGAAAAGATTTTCTTTCAATGAAAGAAAATTGAATATTGAAGATACTTTATTTGCTTTTTCCGAGGCACCTGGGCTACCACTTTGTGCAGGTTTAGGTATACTGCACACTTTAGACTTTTGGGAATTTCAGAATATTGGATATTAAACCACAAATAAAAGTGCAATCCAGACATCACAAACTGAGTCAATTAAATGCTAATGAATAGGGCTGTTTCAAGGTTTATTCAATTTTATCTTTAACCCAAATGCAGTCAATAAGCAAAGATTTTTTTTTTAATAAATAAAATAACATTTTTTAATAAATATATATATGTTTACTTTTTACACTGGAGCAATGAGGCTTTTCCATTTTGTGTAGCTGTGCTCTTGAATCCAGCAGAAGTGATAAATACAGTTTAGTATCGTGTATCATCAGCGTAGAGGTACACACCACTGTGTTTTATTGCAAATTACATGGCCAAGTAACTGGATGTAAAGGAAGAACTCTAACGGGACTAAAGAGAACCTTGTGGGATGTCATATTGCATTTTTTTAAGCTCTAAAGAATTATCTTTAAGGCTAATGAACCAGTCTTTCTAAACCGACCATGTTTTAAAGTCTTGACCACAAATTGTGTAGCTTAAGCCCACGGCTTTATATGTTATAAGCTGATTCTATACTATGATGTTTCCATTATATTTCCATACTTATGAATGCAAGAATTACAGCTGTTGAGAGTAGATATATTATGATCTGCATAACCTTGTACTCTTTGATGCAATTCAAACTTTGGGGGGCAGAGCTTAGGGAGCGAAATGATACCAAATTATGGAATAAAGTGATTCTAGTTGTCAAAATGGGAGTGCCTACAATGTTACAGCATTCAGCTATAAGGTGAATTTTGTTCGTATTTATAGATTGAGTCAGCTAAACTTTATTGTAGCTCCAGTGCGAAGCTAACCAAGCGAAATGAATATGGGGTGACAATTATAGAAATAAAAGTCCAATGCTATGGGGCCCGAAAAGGACTTCAGTGACCCACAGGAAACATTTATGACCTCCATTTATTTTAATATCCGAAACCTCAGCTTCCTCCTGTGTCCCGCTATCAATGCCCCCATTACACGCTTTTCCTTTCAGAGAGATATGAGACGCAGCCTACATCGGCCAGCTCACTGCCTGACTATCTCTTTCTACCATCTCTTCTCTTGTTTTGCCCTTGAAAGCGCAAGCTTCCTTCCATTCCCTGAGCCTTAAAGGCAGAGATTTATAAGAGCTGGCATGGGATACAGAGAGGCCAAATATGAGCAATAATCTCAGCAGCTTTAATATCTGTTGCTTGAAGAGTGCATGCGTAATGAGCAAGCGAGAGTCGCCAATACAGTGTGATAAAGCTGCAATGTCACCCCGGAGTAACACGGCGCAGCCAGCCAAGGAGCTCGCCCACTTTATCATGTTCATAAAGCACAACAAGGCCTGAATTATGAATTAAAGAGTTGTTAGGGCAGCTCTGGGTGCCGTAATTTATGCTCAGCTCAAACAATGGAGTGTTTACTTTAGCAGGCAAACACTTCGAGTGCGCAGTTTATCAAGGCACAATGGAATGTGAAAGTAAACAGATTAGACACTGATTAAGTGCTAGTCAAGCACTGCAAGGAGTTTGTTCTCAGATTCGGGTATTAGGATTTATAGCCGAGGACTCCGGGAGTCGATGCTGATTGACTTTGCTGCGTTTGTGAAAAGTTGCTGAGTGTGTTAGACTGGCATGGAGTTCTCAAATGCACTATGTATTCAATTCTGTAGTCAGTCAGACTCTTTTAAGGCAGATTATAATCGTTCCATACTGTATGTGTGGTGACCTTGTGAGTGTGAGACTATACCCGGATTTACACTGTACAATTTTTCTGTCAGTGTCAAAACGTTTTTGTCATATGATGATGCCCAACTCACGGGACAGCTACAAATATGGTGGTGGTGGTGGTGGTGATGGCAAAACTTAATGATTCATGTTAATGGACAGAAAATCTATCCTACCTCAAGTTCACTCAAGAATGTTAATGCTTATGTGACATTTTCTGCACGGATCATGCTGGTTGATGATGTAAACTACACATACATGTACCCTCTACGTATTTTCTGCAGCGCTAGTACAGGGTCAGGACCGGCATACTGAATGCCACTTATGGCCTTGAACTCTCTGGAACCAACCAAAACACTGGTTAAATAATTATAAATTAACACTAACAATTTGGCTTTAGTGTTCTAGGTTAAGTTGCTAGCTGACTAGCTAGCTCATTAAAGTAGCTTAATTGTCAGATGTAATCAGAGTAGCATTTGATGTCGAAAAGTGACACAATTTTTGTAATTTTGCCTCTGTACACCACCACAATGGATTTCAAATGAAGCAATCAAGATATGAATAAAATGTAGACTTTCAGCTTTAATTCAAGGGGTTCAACAAAAATATTGCATTAACCAGCAGAAACCTATTTAACAAATTAACAATTTGGTACATTCCTAAAAAGAAGGAATGCACTGGCGAGCTCAGCAGCACCAAAAGGCCTGGAAGACCAAAGAAGACAACTAAAGTGGATGAATGCAGAATTGTTTCCTTGTTGAAGAAAAACCCCTTCACAACATCTAGCCAAGTCAAGAACACTCTGGAGGAGGTTGGCATATCATTGTCAAAGTCTACAAGAGACGCCTTCATGAATCTAAATACATACGGCTTACCTCAAGATGCAAACTACTGGTAACACTCAAGAACAGAAAGCCAGATTAGACTTGCTTAAAAACCTCAAAAAAAAAAAGCCTGACCAGATCTGGAACAAGATTAACTTGTACCAGAATGATGGGAAGAGACGAGTATGGACAAGGAAAGGAAGGGGTCATGATCCAAAGCATACCACATCATCTGTCAAACATGGTGGAAGCAGTGTTATGGCATGGGCATGTATGGCTGTCAATGGAACTGGGTCACTGGTGTTTATTGATGATGTGACTGCTGATAGAAATAGCAGGATGAATTCTGAAGTGTACAGAGATATACTTTCTGCTCAGATTCAGTCAAATGCTGTAAAACTGTTAGGACAGCGCTTCACGGTACAGATGGATAATGACCCAGAACGTACCACGAAAGCAACCCAAGGGCTTCTTAAGGCAAGGAAATTAAATGTTCTTAAATATTTGATGACCTCAACCCAATTGAGCATGCTTTTCACTTACTGAAGACAAAACTGAAGGCAGAAAGACCCGCAAACAAGCAGCGGCTGCAGTAAAGGCCTGGCAAAGCAACTCACAAGAAGAAACTCAGCATTTGGTGATGTCCGTGGGTTCCAGACTTCAGACAGTCATTGACTGCAAAGGATTTGCATCCAAGTATTAAAAATAATCTTAATATTTATGATTATTTAAGTTTGTCCAATTACTACTGAGCCTGTGAAAATGGAAGGACTGTGAAAAATGGCTATAATTCCTAAACAGTTAATGCAATATTTTTGTTAAACCCCTTCAAAGTCTACACTTCAATCACATCTTGATTACTTCATTTCAAATCCACCGTGGTGCTGTACAGACACAAAACATCATGAAAATTGCGTCACTGTCCAAGTGCTTATGGACCTGACTGTATAACTATTTGGATTTTGGCTTTTGGTTCAGTTTTTGCTCCCACTAGAACTGTAATTCTAGTAATGTTAACGGCTAAGTAGTTATTCTTGAGGAGATACGTTGCTAGCTGCCTAGTTAAAGTAGCTGGGTTGTAGCATTTAATGTAGAAAATGACAGAAATAAAAAAAAATATTTATAGATTTATGACCACAAGTACAAGGGTAGTGTTAGAATGTGTGTAACATATAATTGTTGTATAATACGTCACACATTTACAGACAAGGCACAGAGGTTTGTCTCTCTATCGTTTTTCTCTCTCTCTTTCGATACATTGCTCATTTTTCAGCATTTAAATGCACCATGGGGTTAAAATGAAAAATAACAGGAGCTTTAAAAAGACCTTGAGCGTGTTCGGAGAATACGAACATGAGCCAAGTCCTGTACTCTAATGACTCTGACATGTTCTAATAATATATCCACTCATTTGTAGGCACCATCAATTTCTCTTAATATTATATGCCATCTTTTTTTTTTTTTTTTTTTTTTTTTTTTTTTTTTTTTTTTTTTTTTTTTTTTTTTTTTTTTTTTTTTTTTTTTTTTTT
>CM041001.1:2254867-2304288 GCA_022985145.1 Pangasius djambal | reverse complement strand
CCAATCTCATCGTCCATCCAGAACATTTATTACTCTAAAAGTAATGGCCTACGATCTCGTCTCACCGTTAACCAGCTGCCGGGGCAATGGTGGAGGACAAGCATGACACGCTAGCTTGTAAACGCAGTCGCTGAAAGACGAGCTGTGATTTAACGAGTATATAAAGTGCTGTTGACATGAAGTGGCTGTTTGGTGGCGAAGCACGGTTCCTAAAATGACCAGTAGAGGGCTGAAGCTCTTTGTGACTCGTAGAAAGAATAATTGCATGATGCGGTATGTCAAGAGGTTTTTAGCCCATGACAAGAGGAGAGGAAGCTAAAATTTACCAAACACACGTGTGATACAAAACCAATTAAAGGCTGTGAAATGCATAAAAAATATGAATGCAAAATAGAAACAGTGCTTAAGATATGTCTGAATTAAACCCTTTTCACAGTTTATTTAAATGCATCACTGTGAATGTGTGTTGAATTTCAAATCTGAAACAAACTTAGCCACATTTATATTAAGTCATTAGAAAAGTTTGATTACTTTGTTATTTTGTTATATTAACTTATTTTGCATACTCTTGATAAACCTGTTCATTATTAAAACCTTGTGAAGGAGATAATTCTGGCAGACACGGACTTCTGCAAATTTAATACCTGCTTTTCGGTCATATTATTTTGCACTATTCCGGATTAGTAAAACACTTTCCTGGTACAGAATTGTTCAAAATTGTATTGTAATGCATTGTTATTTTGCTCATGTGAAAGACATGATCCTGCGTACAGCCTTAGTAAAATAGGCCTGGACGTTTTCACCAGGTTTCTGGTTTCTTAGTAATGTGACAAGATTAACATAACAATTTTTGTCTTATTAACTTCAAGAGAGAGCATGGTGATGGAATGACTGTTTATAGCTTCTATAGCTTAAGTGATAACTTAAAATTTAACAATAAATGGATAAAAAGTATGGTGTGTCATTTGTTAAGTAATAAAAAAAGTTCTAATTGTTGAATAATTGCTGTGGTATAAAATGGATAAACACTTCAGGAGGAGTTGTTTTTTATGAAAATAATTAACTACGAGGTGGAAACAGTAACTCTGCTTCATCACACCACCCCACTGTTGATTATTTTCCTATAACTGCACAACACACGGTGTTTTAATCCTTACTTACATTTGACAGTTACATATTTAAGACTACCATGTCTACGTCTAATGAAGCCTGTAATTTCTAAACGCTTATTCCTTAAAAAAAATCAAACAAACAAACAGACAAAAAAAAAAAACAGTATATTTATGACATATTTAATTTTCAGATTTATTTTATAATATGCATAGAAAGATTCTCACTAAATGGTAAGACAGTACACTCTAACTGCGGAGAAAAAAAGAAGCGTAACCCAGCCAATCATAAAACTGCGTTCATAATGTGGCCATAATGAATATAGGACTGTTACAGATGTTGTCATGCTGCTAAATAGAAATCATATCATGAGTCAGAACTTCAACGGAGCTGTAGCGTCACCACCGGCACCTGCCTGCCAGAGGGAGCCCTCGCCTGAGTTTTGACGCCACCCACGAGGAACACTTCCGGGGTTTTACGGACATTTAAACAGCGCGTTCACCACACTAGGACGCGAAGTATTGTTTTCAGGACATTACCAAGCCTTTTCTCTCTGCCTTAGTGTTTTGTTGTCTTTTGTGCTTGACCCTGTTCACGTTTACGGTTTTCTGCCTTTGCCTTGTGTTTTTTAGCTTTGATTGCATCGCTGCTTGACTTCCTGGTTTATCGGACTTTGCTATCTGTTTCTCGACTACGTTTTCTGCCTGCTGTTTTGGACTATCTGCTGTTAAAACTGCTAATGGGTCCTACTCAACCCGCCTCCGGCGATTCGTTACAGGAGCAGAATGTATGTCACCAAATGAACCTTAAGTAAAAAAACAGAAAGCTTGAAATCCAGACAGAGAGAGAGAGAGAGAGAGAGAGAGAGAGAGAATGTTTTGTCTGGCAGCTTAATACACGCATACAAAAAAAAAACCAAAAAAAAAAACCACTTTTCTCTCCCCTGAAGTCTCATTGCGAAGTGCGTTAGTAGTGCTGATGAATGAAGACGGCTGCGACGTGGCCCGAAGGTCTTCTCACTGAGCACAACACTTGTTCTGTTGTGCATGTGCAAATTTGATAAAAATTACATTTGCGTGTCTGTGTGTCACTCGCTGGAATGAATACGCTAATTAAATGTGATTTCACTTCTATTATATCAAGATAGCAGAGAGCTGATAGTGAATGCCAAGAGCTGCGACCTTGGATCTTATCAAACAGAGACACACAGAAATAGGAAAAAGAAAAAACAAAAACAACAGGTGATTTAATAGATTAAAAAAAACAGAGAGACGAGAGGGAAACAGGTGGCATGGCAGAAATGTTCATTTTCCCAGGGGGTACTGAACTCAGTTTAGCATTCCCAGAATTCACAGTAAATTAAAAATATCTTTTTCTTTTCTTTTTTTTTTTCCAGCCAGCAGTCATCACTCATGTAGAAACGGCAGTGCTTAATTGCTAAACTGAGTGGAATAATGATCTGAATGAAACGGATATAAATTTGCACATTGGAGTCCCAACAGATGATGTAAAGTTTATACATCTGTTTTCTACATAAATTAATAATGAATTAAATATAAGAATTAAATAATATCAAACTAGCTAACTAATTATACAGCATATTAATGTGAAAGAAAATGAAACCTTAAGGCAAAAATCAACTCTTTCACTGCATAAAGCTGGATATCGGCATTTGGGCTTAAAGCGAAAACTGAATGGAATGGAACTATCTATAATATGTGTAAAGATTTCATATCATATCATACCATTGTGTCTCATGTTAAAACTTTGGTAAACTTTGGTAGCATTTTTTTTTGTAATCGTGCTTGCATGTTAATAAGCTGATTTACTTTTAGCCACACCCACAAAACTCCATAGAAGGTAACGATCGCTAAAAATGACAAAATGGCC
Source organism: Pangasius djambal (assembly GCA_022985145.1). Taxonomy (NCBI): domain Eukaryota; kingdom Metazoa; phylum Chordata; class Actinopteri; order Siluriformes; family Pangasiidae; genus Pangasius; species Pangasius djambal. Next base: position 2,301,288 of record CM041001.1, on the reverse strand, counting down.
ACTAAACAGTGAAGGAGCACCTCTAAGTGTGACGTGTTAAATCTGCCAATAATGCAGCTCAGCCATTGCAGCGCATCAGCTACCACAGACACACTCTAACTTTTTCTCCTTTTATAGGACGCCATTACTTTTGTCCTATTTGAATGACTAGTATTTATTTGACTAGACCTGTTTTGGATTGCTTTTTTTTTTTTTTTTTGACTACCATTGAATTCTGATTGGTAAGAGATTAATGTTCTCTAACGGCAGCTCTGACTGTAGTGCCACTGCAAAGGTTTATATTAACACGCTCATTCTTATAAGCTATCGTTCCTATGGTAACAGCTAACACAGATTTACGGAAGGAGTCTCCAGTGTCAGCGCTTTGTAATAATCAAAGTTAAGAGAAAAAACTAGAGGCTGGTGAGGAAACAATTGTTTATAGCTGCTGTAATGTAATTAATAACAGGAACTGACTTGTTTCATAGACGTTCCGCAATTTCCTGTAGTATAAACAGATTAAAAAAAAAGACATTCTTTAATAAATAAACTATTGTAATGGTTGTTATATTGCTGCGTTATAAATGGAATAAAACACTTTGGGACGAGCTGTTTTGAGAAACTTCAGGATGGCAACAGTAACTCCACTTCATCACACCATGCTGCTGTTGGTTATTTTCCTATAACAGCATGCCCCCAAGTGTTTTAGAGCTATATGCACTTTGTGGCTTGATTCATTTTAACTTAAACACCACATTCTCATTTTGTTTTCCAGTCTCATATCTTTTCAATGCTTCCTTGAGGCTTTAAAAAAAAAAAAACCTCCCTGCTGCATAAGCCAACAGTCTAATTACACCCAGACTCGCGTTGCTGTCATGTTTATAACTGAATTTAGTGTCGTCGCAGTCCTTCAGGCACTGAAAAAGTTCCCCAGTCGCACAAAACAATGTGTCTTGAGCTAGATGTGTTATTGCTAATGCACGCTGCCGCGTATGCAAAAGCGGAGCAGGAGATGATAATGTGTGATCTTTCTTTTCATGAAAATGATTAACAGGTCAGAGTATCTGGCACGCATTGGTGCAAGTTAAAGAATCACAGCATGAGAGGACGGGCAGCATGTGTGGGCGGAGAGCGGATGCTTAATAAAATGCTCTTTTTAAATGAATTTTGTTCAATTTCAAAAGTGAAAATCCTGGCTAACTGTCTGAAAAATGTATTTTTCCATTTATATGTTTAACTAAGATCAGGATCAACTACATGGCAAACTTTAGTTTGGCACTGAATGAAAAAAAAATAAGAGTAATGGACGGCTATAAAGTGAAGTCCCAATTGTCAAGATGATTCATTTGATTAATCTCGAACATAAATATTTGAATTGTTAATAGTTATGCACCATTTTGCCCTTGATGGAGGGACTTAGCTAAGGTCCACATGCTAGTGCTCTCTGATGCCTTGGTATTAAATCTGCACTAATCCCTTCACATCTGACCACAGCAGCATGAAAACACACACTCACACACACACACACACACACACACACACACACACACACTGCTCTGACCATCAGGAATGAAGTCTGGCCTCAGCATTGCTATAGTTTTCATTTGACCTTGACCTTAAACCAACTAACTTCTGGACAATATACTTTGGTAAGTCTTCAGTATACAGGCTTATAAATGATTTTTGCATTTTTTCACAATTAACCAAATGTATGATTATTAAACCGATTTGTAGACACACTTACACACTTACATTTACGCACTTCTAATTTTAAGCATTACGTGCCAATAGAAGGTGAAAGCTTGAAAAGAGTAAAAGCATCGAAAAAGAGTCCGAAACATCTTTATCTTTACTCTTTATCTAACACACAATAATCTCACAGTTAGGTATATTAATTCAAAAGAGATTCACTTGTTAAGATATTGAGTAAAAGAGCTCCCTTTTCAGCTCCTTAAACATTCTTGTTGGTGGCACAATGAACTGCAACATCATTTCCAACCGAAAAATAAAAACATTTACGCTATGAAATCTAAAGCTAACAGTGAATTAGATTAAACGAATAGTCACAACATGATAGGCACTGACAGCGCGCCAGATTCTTCCTTAAAATATCTTTCGAATAAAGAACAATTTGAGCTGTTTGTGTTCTTTTGGTTTCTTTGTACGATGATGTGCCTAAAGATGTGCCTGCTTACATCTTTCCTTTTTAACGTATATAATTTTCCTTTCATTTTCCCCGCCGGCTTGTGTGATTTTAAACATTAGCCCGTTAATACCACAATACTGTGAAACTGACATTTTTTCAGACTAGGTTATCATTAACGCATCATAACACATATTTCGAGTAGATTTTATATGTAATAAATTGTGCTTATTTTGCACAAGAATTTGTGTTTATCATTATAGGAAAATTTGTTGTATTGTATAGATCATAAATTAAAATAATAATAATAATAATAATAATAATAATAATAATAATAATAATAATAATAATAATAATAATAATACAACTGGGCACCAAATGCAGCTCTGATGTTGACCTCAAACTGTGATTATAGTATAAATAATAAATAATAGACTGTATATTACTTAGTAGGCTGTATATTACTTCCTTATAAATACTTTATTAATGAACAACAGTGGAAAATTAGCAAAATAATTATACCTAGTGCTTCCTGATACTATTAAACCACCGATCACTGATTGTTATGCTTATAAATGGCTTATTAATGAAATAGCACTGCAAAACTAATGAACATTATATTAATGTGCATTTTATTTATTCATACAATTAAACAAGCGCTTGTCAATGTGTATGACGTGCCTTCTGAAATATAATGAACTTTATACAGTGCTTAATTTATAATTAATCTATAACTCTATATTACTTTGCTTATAAATAGTTTATTGCCAAACTGTTAATTCAAGTGTTACCAAAGATTCTCGGGGTAATCTGAAACCAATGCAAACGGTTCAAAATCAAGAGAAATCATCTTTAAAGACAAACAAAAATAATCGCATTCCCTTGCATACTGAAATCTGACTGGCTCTTATACATTGTGATGTAATAACTTTCCAGCACTAACTCCGCATTTTTAATCAGGCTCATCTTTTTTTTTTCCCTCCATCACAAAAATCACTCCTTTGAATTTTTTCGCAACACCCAATGAACGAAAGTTTGTTAATATGATGATATTAATGCTAATGCTAATGCTAATAATGCAGATTCATTACGCTTTGTGAATGCACTGGTTTATATGGCAACATCGAGAGTAAAAAACGTGAGTGTGATTTATGTAACCGCAGTCTTTTTCACATTAATCTGCAACATATGCGCTGATCTGAAACGGTCAAACCGACATGCACATGTGCTAATTTATTCAAATTTACACGCCATGTTAATTTATGCGGCACATTCTCATTTTGATTTCCAGTCCCGTAATGATTCAGTGCTTCCTAGAGGCGTTTTTTTTTTTATTATCAGCCAGCTGCAAGCCTTTGCTTACGACCAACAGTCTAATTACACACAACGCCCCCATCGCACTCGAGTGTGTATGTGTGAAAGTGTGTGTGTTGGGAATTAAATAAGATTCAGACCAGCATTTCTGCTGCTTTGGCTGTGGACTTAAATCCAGTCCTTGAGGAGTTCTCTCCTGGCTGGTGTATGATTATGGAAAAGGCCTTGGGAGCAGAATACACTCGCAGGGTATGCAGGGAACATGTCCATGAAGCTAATAATACAATCTCACCTGCTTTCGCCATCATCTCCTTGAGCGAAACACTTAACCAGGCCTTGCTCCAGAGGAAGTGAGGGCAATAAATAAATCAGTGTCCCAGTGGGTGAAAACCATCATTGTATAGCGCTAGATACCATGCCCATGGCAGAAACTTTGTAACAGTGTACAGGGAGATCTCAGGAGTTCAAGTATCCTTAAACATAATAAAACATTTATTATTTATTCATTTTTAGTGTCTTTTTTTTTTTTTTTTTTAATGATGAACTCCTTTCGGATGGAATGAAATGTTGAAAATCTCACATTTCCGCCGACCTTTTGCTATGAATCAGGGTGGTGTTGTGTATTATACCACAGAGTTGTTGAACTCTCAAATCTGATTGGTCAGAAGGTGTTGATTAATTTTCTATATCAGCAACTCTGACAGTAGTGCAGTACACAGGGGCTTGTATTATCGTTCATGGAATTCTTTTTGTTAACATTTATATAAGGAGTCTCCAGTGTCAGCGGTAAAGCTGTAAGATTTCGGGACAGAGCAATGTGGTAACATGACACGCTTACTAGAGAGAGGAAGAAGAGAGGCTGGTGAGGGAATATAACCATAGCGTAAGTGATAACAGGAACTATCTTGATTCACGGATGTTCCACAACATTAGATATAACTATACTCGGAGAAAAATTACAGCCTATTGTTCTTTAATAAATAATAAAATGTAACGTCATGTGTTATATGAGGAATAAACACTTCGAGACGTGCAGTTATAGGGAAATAACTAACGTGAAGGCGGTAACTCCTCTTCATCACACCACCTTGTTGTTAATGACTTTCCTATAACAGCACAGCATGACATTCTCTTATACGATAATGTAAGCGCTAACAGGTATCTGTATGCAAATACGGGCCATGTTAATTTGCATATTCATGACATTTGGATTTTCAATGAAGGTCAAAATGTGGGTGATTCTATCCCTTTCTCCGTTGACGTTTTTTTGCGGTACTACCAGGTCGGAAGATAAATTCATGTACTCTCAGGCTTCACTGGATAAATAAGTGTTAAAAAAAAATGGTTCTACTTCTACGAGAAAGTGTTACCGTTTATGCCATTTCATTTAATATAATCTGTTTCTTTCAGAATTACGAGCAGCTCGTTTTGCCTAACATATTTCTTTATCCACAGTTATTAAAATGAGCAATTTGTATTTCCTGTGTAAAATCACGTCTTTCAGTTTTCACATTTCGCTTCAGCGCACTAACCAGACCTCGTCCTCAGCAGTGTGTTGAGATATTCAGAAAGCTTTCTAGTTAATATTATTGCCTCAGGGTGCTCTCTCTCTCTCTCTCTCTCTCTCTTTACTTGGCTCTACTTCACCAACTTTTCTCTGCCTCACCATGCAAATAAAGCATGTACTACTGTACAGTACTTGTTAACAATTCACAATGCGTAATAGACACTGCGTTAAAGTGTAATGCATTAGCATAAATAATCCCAACAATACATAAAACACCTTAAAAATTTATTAAGATAGATTATGAATTCTATATAAATCCATGTGCGTTGATCATACCTGGTATTCTGCTGTTTTTAGATAGAAACGCAAAATGGACGTGTTATTTTGCTCAAGTCATCAAGTTCGTATGTGTTTTTACACACAGAAAGTTTATATATATATATATATATATATATATATATATATATCAGGGTCTGAATATGTTCCTGTGTTCTGCATCTCTCTACTGGATTCATGGCCTACATCTTCCAAACATCTACATAATGCAACAATACACCCGACTGATTTCGCTAATCCCACTATATTAATCTTTCTAAATTTCATTAATGAATCCTGAAAAATATCCAAACATGTCAAACTGTACATTTCAAATTGCTAATGAGAATGCAGTCTTTATGTTATCTGTTAAACTAAAAAAAAAAAAAAAAAAAAAAAAAAAAAAAAAAAAAAAAAAAAAAAAAAAAAAAAAAAAAAAAAAAAAAAAAAAAAAAAAAAAAAAAAAAAAAAAAATGCAGATTAAAATGCGTTAGAAATTTAGCAGCAGGTTTTTGGTTGGTTTCTTCTATTCAGAGATGTGCTATATTGCAGCAAAAAAAAAGAAAGAAAAAAGGACGAAAGAAAAAAACCCTCTCTGTATTTGTTGTCAGTCGTGCTGAGGAGAGTTCTCTCTGAATTGTATTCTGAGGTGTTATTCCATTTTGGAAGAAAGGGTGCTATTTGGCAGGCTCTTTTTTTGTCATGTCTTTGCTGTAAGAAAACCGCGTGCTCGAGTGCAGATTGAACACCGAGGCTCATTCACGTCCTCATGCTGCTTGGAAGATCAGGTTCAGATTGGACCAGACCCATACAGGGACGCGAGTCATCATTGCTTGATGGATGATACTCATCTTTCCTGTTCTTTTCCGTGGCCCCGAACAGGGCAACGTGAGCATCATTCAAGGGAAATGATGCTCACTCACAGGTCAAGTCAATAAGGGTCAGTCATTCATCAAACACGAGTGTAGCTTTGAGAAATCAAATTCCCAGCTGTGAGGTTTTTCAACATTTCTTTTAGCTACAAAAGCCCTGAAGGGTGAGATTTAAAAAAGAAATGTTAATGTGTGTTCCTGAATAGCATTTTCTTTTTATTTATTTATTATTTTCTTACCTCCTTAACCTTTTTACAAGACAGAAAAGAAAACAAAGGACATGAATTTCAACAATTTGAAAGCAAGATCCTGAAGCTCGTGGCCAGAAACATGTACAAAAGATATCACTATATCTCCAGTTAAAGAGGAGGTTGTGCTGGTTGGCTTCTAAACAGTATTAGTGTGTTTTTCCAACAGAAACTGGAGTACCAAATGTACTGGTGTACATGGAAAAGCCAATTAGATTGCAATCTACAAGATCCTGAAGCTTGTGGCCAGAAAAGGGTACAAAGGATATCACATATACAATATATGAGGCTCAGACTACTAAAATATCAAACAAAATCTTTATGAAAGAGGAGGCTGTGACGGTTCATTTCTAGGGTTAAATGTATCACAGTGTGTTTCTCCACTGACTCCATGGCCTACATTTAGCTACACTACCTCCAATCTTCCAGACAAACATCTCCATAATTCAACAATGCAGCCGAATGCATTCTCTAATCCCACAACATTAATCTTTCTCCACACTGAAGCTCCGGTTATAATAAACCCTAACAAAACAACCTAACCTGTCAAGCTTTCTGATGAGAATGCAGTGCTTCGATGTTGCCGGTGCGATCTGTTAAAATAAAAAAGCAGAAAGAGCCGTGATCTGTTAAAATGAGAAATGAAAGTGTGACAGATGTGTGTGTGTGTGTGTGTGTGTGTGTGTGTGTGTGTCTGGACCAAGGTTGAAGACTCACTGGAAATAACTCAATAGCTATTATCAGCGTGTGAGTCAGCGAGGACGGCCCGCCTGGGACGAAAACGAATGTACCAGGGTCAGTTCCACTTTCACTGACAATTTAAAGAGCATGAAGAGACAAAGTACTGTGTGTCGCACGTCCCGAGGACTTACGCAACCTCCAAAACCTTTCTCAGTGTTTATACCCTGTCTGTTGCTTTAATTCGAGTGATCCGAGAACCTGACATCCGAGAATCAGAGAACCTGAAAACCTGACATCTGACACTCAGAGTGCTAATCACTGAGGGACTTATATATTTAGCATTAGTAGCATTTTTTTTGCTGGATTATTCCTTTAAATGGTTACTTTGCTTGCTTAAGTTCCTTTCCTTCAGAACTAGTCATTTATAAATACGATTTTAAATACCCTCGGTTCTGTTAATCATGCTCACTTTGCATCCTTATCACTTTTTTTTTTAATAATCCAACCAAATCACTTGGCACTTTAAGAACGTTAAATAGCCCAAACCATTACTAGTATCGTTCTAGACTGCTTAGAAAATTGAATTCTTGTGAGGAATGCAGTGCTTCAACTTTCACTCTGCTTCATGCCTCACGAACCATTCAACATGAAGAAAAAAGGAAAAATACTTTAGCAAATTCCAAGCACATTCCGACGAATACATTTTGCGTTCCATGGCCATGCTTTATCTGGTTATAAAGACCAAGCTACTTCTAAGGCTGTATGCACTCATTTATTTAGTTTAATCAGTGCGGTTCATCCAGAAAGCTACCTGTATTAGCATTGTTACCAGCCCAAGCTAGCGCTGTTATAGCCTTGAGTTAGTCTTTGTACTGTGGCCTTCTAAGACTAGCACAATTTCACTGGAATTTACTGGTGAAATCTGATCAATTTTGCTATTAAATTGTATTTTGTCCCTGGCCACAGGCACATTCATCTTTAAGACCTACGCTTAGCGACGTTATTAGCAAAAATGTTTCACTCGACAAGGCACGGCTGAAAACATTTCATAGCTGCTAGTCTTGATTTCCAGGAGAAAACTATTGTGGCTTTTCGCATAGAATATTTTCTATTAAGCCCACATCCATGTCACTCTAACTATAATTCTTTGCAAGTTAATAATGATGGTTTCTGAGCATTTTTATAAACATTATGTCTCATGAAGCTCTAATGATATGCTATAAAGTATTCCTTGATAACTTATAATCATGTGTTAACACTATCATTATAATATCATACGATGTACTGACCAAAATTTATAACTAATAATGACCTGTGAATAATTATAAAGCAATTATAACATTTATTAAAAACTATAAAAACATTTAAAATGCCTGAGTGCATTATGTAAAAAAACATTTAAAATCTGAGTGCATTATGTAAACTGAATAAGTTAAATTCCTCATTACTGGTAAGTATTAATACAGTATTTATTTACGCTTAACGCTTGATTCCAGATTAATTACAGAAATGACAAAGACACATAACTAGCACCAATTAACCTTGGGACAGGAATCTAGCTTGTTGCTGCATATCATTTTTTTGTCATTTTTGAATGTGTTTTACAAAAAAAAACGTAATTTTCCTATTAAAAAAAAATCTATTAATTTATTAATTCAAGAATAAAGTGTTGTAATGTAATGTTTATAACTGATAATACATACTACAGATGCTTTACAATGATTCACAGGACATTATTAATTATAAATAGTAATTAGTTATACATGTTGTGCATCACATGGTATTCTAATGAATAGTGAAACGTGTCACAACATGATTATAAGATATCAAGGAATTATTTATAGCAATGTTATACAGCATTATTGGAGCTTTAAGAGGCATTATTATTATTATTATTATTATTATTATTATTATTATAGTTTTAAAAAATGTTTAAAAGGACTTGTTACCAACTTGTAAAGAATTATAAGTGCAGCTTTAGTGCAGTTTATGTGTGCAATTGAATGAATATGGGCTACATAGAGAATATCCCACAATGCACATCTGAGAATATGGATTTATTATGGACTTTATTATTTGATTCAAGTTCCAGTTTTTGTCTGGAAAACAAGACTAGCATGAATATAAGTAGCTATTTCTTTGAACAGCCATTTAACTTGTCTGTGATTCATGGCTTTCTTTGCCTCTATAAACTAGCATGGTTCTCGGGGATAATCACAGCCGCATCCACGCCAGTATCGAGCACATAAATGTCGAAACCGTACGACACAGTGAATAAATTCCAGTGCCGGATCTGAGCCAAAGCCAGACAGAAGGCGTCAGTGTGTGAGATTGTAGACATTCGTCTTGATTATCAGAGAGGCCAGAATAGCTTTTTAAAGGCTGAAGAGTGCTGGGATTAACTCTTACCCATAACATTTAGGACTACAGTCTAATTCACAGTCATCGATTCACTGCTTCTCATAACATGATGTGACAAAATTCCCACATTAAGAGCTCTGATTGCTTAGGATTACTGTAAAGTGTAGAAAAAAATTAAAAAGTGTGAAGTTTCACATATAGGTTCCTTTAACTAACATTAGTTATTGATTTGGATAACATTATTAATGCATTATTAAGCTTTAAGTTCATGTAGCCCTATGAATGCTTCCCTTTAGTAAAATGTAACCACTTAGTTAACATGATGTATTAATGCTGAATAAGCATTTTTTTAACCTTTATAGATGTTTATGTATGTTTATGTCAGTTGTAACTGAGGTGAGACCCTTGAGCAAGGCACCGATCCCCCAACTGCTCCCCAGGCGCCGCAGCCAAAATGGCTGCCCACTGCTCCGGGTGTGTTTTCACGGGTGTGTGTTCACTACTGTGTGTGTGCACTTGGATGGGTTAAATGCAGAGCACAAATTCCGAGTATGGGTCACCACACTTGGCCACACGTCACTTCACTTCACTTCACTTAAAAGGTAACCACTTGGTTAACGTTCCTTATGGTGTATTAATGCTGCAGTAATTAATGTTAGTTAAGTGAACCTTTAATGCTTACCGGAAGGTCATCTGAAACACTTGACCCAGGTTGACCTCTTGCGTCTTGTTGTTGTAGCCGTGCAGCATTTCGCTGAAGAGCGTGTTATTGAAGCGGGAGTCCTGTTTAGGGCACTTGGGGCCTTCGCAGTTATCAGCTAGGAGAAGGCATGAGCGTCCATCTGCTGCCAGCTTGTATTCCTGCACACACCTGAGTGCTCACATACACACACCCACACACACACCACACACACCACACAAAGAAGCCAGATGCCTTGGTGAGTAGAGACATCCTGGCACACTGAAGAAGGACAGCGCAGTATGGGACTACAGATAAGATGTAATTTCAAATGTAGCTGCGAGCACCGACTGAGCACAAAATGAAAGTCGCTTTTTAGAGAACTCTGCAGAATTTGGAAAGTTCTCATTTCTCAGGAGGTAATAAACACAGCCATGCGGTGTGGATTTATACCAGGACTTAAAGAGCCCTGCGGGTCTGAAGGGCTTAAGTGTTCTGGATGATTACGTTTTTTTTTGTTCTGATATTAGTTTTGTGTAGGAGAGAGGAAATTCAGTGGTTTTGTTTATCTACCACTTTAAATGGATGATCTATGTACTGGAGGAACCCTGTGCTTTAATACTGTATGAGAATTGAACTTCTGACTTGCTGCCATGGGTCGATTTTTTTCTCCACAGACTCTAGGTTGGACGTTTTGCATACATTAAGTTAGGGACGCACTGATACCTTTTTTAGACTGACTATGGGAATAAGTACATGTCTTTTGGTACTCATCAATACAGATAGAAATACCATAGTAATACTCAATAATATTGATAGTGAAATCGATACCGTTATGACTAACCTATTTCGTATTCGATAAGGGACGTGATGGAACTTGTTATTTAGCTCTGTTTAGGTTTCCCTGGTTTAAATAGTGGCCATGAAAACCTACAAACCAATGTTAGTGAGGTTTTTTTTTTTGCTTTTTAACTTTTAAATGAATGCTTATTAGTGTGGCATGGCATGTACACTAGGCTTATGTCACTTATGCTGCCTTGAAGTCCTCCTCGTAAGTTTGTGTGTATGAGTTTGGAGGTCATGATTATGACGTGGTGTGTGTTCAAGTGCTTTTGGTCGAAAAACGAATGTTGTGAGAAAATTTATTCTGTTTTCATTCAATTATTTGTATAATCAATGACGAGAATTTGAATTAGCCTTACCGAAAGAAAATAATAAACCGAACAGTTAACATGCAAAATTACCTCGTAATAACAATATTTCTGTAGGGCTTGAAGGCAACAGTAGTATCATGTGACATCAGTTGCTGGTATCAGAGCACTTTTTGCCAGTATGAGTAAATGCGTATGGTATTGGGATGATACTGATAACAGTGCTGGTATTGATGCATCCCTACTTTGGATTAATTATATCGAGGTTTCGCAAAAAACAACAAGAAAACAAAACAAAGCAAAAAAACTACTGTAAACTGGAGGGCTTTTATATGCAAACAGTAGATGTGTACTCTTATGTATGTGGCATTGTTTATGGTTCCAGGGAAGATTTACAATTCAGAGGCATAAGTATATACACGCTGGTGTCTTGTTGTTCTCACCCGCAGAACATGAGCACATTGCTGGAGGTGGGATCGTCCGGCAGGGGCACGAGCTGCTGAAGACACAGTTGCTCACAGCCACCATTAAACCCATCCGTACAGTCTGTACCCACAGAGTAGTCATAGCAACCTGATCCGTCCTTCATAGGCTGCAAGCCTTCAGGACACTGTACAGGAATCAGAAAAAACAAGGAAAAGACCATGGGTGACCATGAAGGGAGCAAAGGATTGAAACGTATGTTTGAGGGAATACAGAGCCATCGGGATGCTATTATAAGACGAACAAAACTACTATTGGGGTTACCACAGAAGCAAGAAGGACTGACCGTCAACCATAATTACTGGCACCTTTGAGACAATGTGCATACATTATTGTACAAAAAAAGAAAAAAACACATTAAAATCATTCAAATGTTGACTCAAATGGAAGACCTACCATTTCTCTAACTGAAAACCAATCACATATAAGCTTCTTTTTTTCTCTCAGAATATGTACCAAAATAATAAGCACCCCTAAAAATGTCTAAAATGACAAATTGAAGCCTTGAAAGAGAAAACGCTTTCAGTCTCCAGAAACCAAATATGATTGTCTAGACACCATAAAATTGGTTTGTTATCCATCATCACAGGGGAAAACCAAAATGCTTTCAACACAAAAGAGCCAGATGTGTATTGTGCTGCACAATCAGGGCCATAATAAATAAGGTTTCAAAAAGTCTGGAACAGTTGAAAATGGCCGGGATACATGCAGAGAGAAAGATAAAAAACAAAACAGAGCAAAACAAACACAGCGATTATGGTTTAGTTATACAGTGTCCCTATATGATCAAGATTATATCACTTGGATAGCACTTGGCTAAAATATCACTTGGATGTGTGTATTCTTTTTTATATATTCATTTTGCTCATGTTAATGAAGGGTGCCTAAACTTATGGAGCTGACTTTTGTCTAATCTAAAACAAACAAATGTATTGTAGTGCCTATTGATTGTTTTTGGTTCACAGAGCTGTATTCAGAGTTGTGTTATGCATGTAGTGAGGATTTAATACCGAAATCTTGCAAATCAGTATTCAGACATCAGAAATAACTATTAACTTGAGTGCTCTTTAGAAGTAAGATCCCTTGAAAGTGCACGAAAATGTTTTTGTATTGCGCAAAAGGGCATCAGAGGACCATTTTATTTGGAGGAATTAATTTTTATGGGCAAAATTATAAATTAACTAAAAAATGATCTGTAAGCATAGCAGATGAGTGCTTGGTCAGCTTATTCTTCAAACTGTCAGCATGTTTTCTTTACAGATAAATACTTAAATAGACAAAAACATTGGTATTACTTTATTCATTCAACAACTCGATTAGCAAATTAAAGGAATGATACAAAATAGCTTGTATCCCAAGCACACATTACAATACATGCAAAAATAACTGCAAAATAATAAGGTGTGCTGGATCAAGTGCTATTTTATAAGATGGCCACATCTCCAACTTAGGTCACCCACTCACAGACTCATAAAGCACATAAATGACATGGATTAAAAAAAAAAAAATCTCTAAGGATAGCCATTGAATCATTCCAGCCAAAGTTTATTAATTTATCTAAAACAAAAGTCGCTCTTGCAATGATAGCTGCAGGAGTCCCACCAGGTGTAAGTTATGACATGCCACCAGAACCACCGTGATTAAAAACTTCGGCATAAACATTCTGGCTTCAGTGATATGATGACACCTCTGGGATCTTGTGTTTCCCCAACACATTGTAAAGTACTCATGCAGTGTTGCCACTTTTCTCTCCAAACTTTTATGACAGCTAATTAACAAGGCAGCAAACCTTCTAGCTGTAGCGAGTCGCCTATTTCTCAGACATGCAGCCTGAAGAGTTAAAACATCAACATATTTAAATTCATGAGGATAAAATGGTTAAGATAAATGTTGTCGAGGTAAAGTGTGCCGGAAAGTGAGATGCAGAACCCAAGTGCTTGTTTAACACTTGATTAACCTTAGAACCGTAGGTACAGCTACCTCGTGTCTACATGTATTGACCATTTTGTCAGTTAAATGCAGTATATACAGTAGGTCACGTTTGAGGTGTATAATGTCTGACTGCACACTTTAGTACTTAGAGCTAAATCTAAATCCCTAACAGGGTTCCAAGTAGAACTAAGAACCCATACTCATCCACTGAATCTTAAAGAACCCTTGAAGAACTCTTTCTTCCCTTTCAAAAATGATTTTCTTTTCTATAGGAAAACACTTTGTTGTAGGGGTCTACAGCCTTTAAGGAATTTCTCCAGAGGGACAACCAAAGAACCCATAAGCATTACTTAAAGAACCATTTTCCTAAAGGTGCACCAAACACCAAGACTGTTTAGCTAAACTGTAAATGTATGAGTGGTTCTAGGTATTAAGGAGAAACAAATAGCAATAATTTGGAGTTAATACATACTGGATTGTAGGCCCCTACATAGAACCAAGGACAATCGAAGAACCTTTAAGAGTGTAGTCCCATTCTTTATATACAGACTGTATGTTCTCGTTCACTGTATTTGCTCACTACATAGGGTAGAACATATACTAATTTTACACTCGAAAAACGTTCTATGTAGAACCCTACAACAAAGTGCTTTTCTATCGGGGTTCCAAGTAGAACTCTTTTAAGAAGCTACAAAACTACAAAAACTAATTATCCAATGAACCCCTAATGAACCATTAAAGAACCCCTTATTTCCAAGTGTACACTCTAGATCCTAAACAGTGCACTATACTCAGAGAGAACCATTTGCAATTCAACCACATTTATTTTATTTTATATTGCGTTTTAAGAAGTTTGCACTCAAATTTATTTTTATTAGTGTTTAGAGTAAAGTATTGGCACCCGTGGCTTCATTTGGGTTGCTCGCTGCTATTATAGCAAACTCGTTATGCCTTCTGCTCAGTACTTCACTCTGTGAGCGAGACAAGCACCAGTGGCACAATTCTAATGTCAAAAATGTATTTAATTATATATTTTAATATGAACCTACAACATGCCAAACCTTTTATGCAAAAAAAAAAAAGAGTCGTTTTTACTCCTACTTTCATTTCAGACCTTAGGTAAACATGATGTAATGGGAAACAGACACAAGTACCTGACTGAATCAGTGAATTAACTGAATCAATGAATCGATCGAATCAATGAACCATTTGAATCAATGCATCGATCAGTAAGATATTAATTCAAGCACAGATTTACTGCAGAAGCTGCAGCAGAGTTAGATTAACTCTCAAGTATACAGATTTCCTTCCACATAAGAACTTCGCATGGGAACAGGTTTTGTGAGTAGTCTTACCTGAGGCTGTAATTTTATTTATTGTTTTTTTTAAAGAAGTCTGGGACAACTAATTGATCTAGATTGTAAAGAACCCCCCAAAGAGCACCTCATGTACAGCTAGTCATTTGCGTCTCAATGTGTTTAATCTCCGCTTGGTTCCTTCAGTTAATCATATTCCACCCGGTTCTCCCTGAAGCATCTCTCTGTTATTATACACGGGTGTCCTGATAGCAAATAAAACACAGGCAAAAGAAACGACGGGCGAAGCACTCAGCAGTCTGCAGCCTTCATGGGCAATTACACATTCATCACCTGATTTCTCTCAGAAGAGCGAAGTCAACGATGGGAATGAGTTATGAGCCATTATGTTCATGCCGTGATGGAATGTGAGCATATTTTCACGCTCAGGTGCTAATATACTGCTCTTGGTGTCAACACATGAATATGAATTACTGGGATGAAAATTGCATTTCACAAAAACGGAAACTGCAAAACAAAACAATTACACACAGAAAAAGAAAGCACGAACCACATACAAGTCAGGCTGGAATTCATCTCCTATTAATTTCGCTATTAATTTTGCAGATGCGCTGCATAGC
The DNA here is from genome assembly GCA_022985145.1 of Pangasius djambal. Classification (NCBI taxonomy): domain Eukaryota; kingdom Metazoa; phylum Chordata; class Actinopteri; order Siluriformes; family Pangasiidae; genus Pangasius; species Pangasius djambal. The sequence continues at coordinate 2,285,687 of CM041001.1, read as the reverse complement.
ATGAACAATGAACATATGCGGGCGCAAAAAAAAAAAAAAAAAGACCGAAAGAAAGCATAAATTTGGATGACAACATGAAAGTCTGCAGTATTGTGAAAGTTAAAAACACCATCAACTGAATTCATTTCATGTGCTTTTATTTCTGTTCTAATCCTGCCTCTGTCCCTGGTCTGTCATTGGTTGATTACCCTAAAGTGTTCACCTGTTATGTGTCTCTATTAGTTTGGTTTTCCAAATCGTTTTGCTGTTCCAAACCACCAGGCTGTTGAGATGATTCAGACATTATCAAATCACAAATACAGAATCCTGATGGATTTTCAGCATGTAATGGCTCTTTTGATATAAAAGTCGGTGCCCAACGCTCAACTTAAACATGCTTAATGGTTCTTTGGTTGTCCCGCTGGAGAAAGTGTTTCCGTTTAGAAAGGAGAACCACCTTTGGAAACAAAGGACCCATAATTATCCAAAGGAGAACCCTTGAGAACCCTTTTTTTCTAAGAGTGTCTTGGTTCTTGGTATGCTCTAGAAAAACAATCTTCTTTAAGTAACCGTTATGGGTCTGTTTGGATTTCCCTCTGGAGAAAAGCTCTATGTAGAACCCTACAACCAAGTGTAAGGTTTCCTATAGTCTCCTATAGAAAGGAGAATAATTTTTTTTTGGAAGCTAAGAACCCTTAATTACCCAATGATATCGTAAAGAACCTTTGAAGAATCCTTCTTTTTCAAAGAGTGTATGTATTAACTGAGTAGATGTATGGTACAAATTCATGCTACAATAATTGGTCATTATTTTCTTTTAAGTACCTAGAACCTGTAAGGCATTTAACATTTCACTAAACTGTCTTGGTACTTGCACTATTAAAAAAAAGGTTTTTAAGCAACCCTTATGAGTTTTTCAGTTGTCTTTCTGAGGGAACCCTTAAAGTCTACAAAACCCATTGAAAGCTTTCTAAGTATAACCATTTTTGGATGATAAGAACCCTTATCCCATCGACCCCTAAAAGACCCTTAAAGAACCTTCACATTTTTAGAAATAAGAGTTCTTTAAGGGTTGTTTAAGGGTTAATCGGATACTTAAGGATGCCACTAATTAAGTGGGTCTTCTGTCACATTTTAGCTGAATATTTATGCAAAGGTCACCCATGCTAACAGCTAATTAATGTACTAGCTCTCAGACTAATAGCCAGCTACTGAACAGCATTATACTGTTTTCTGTTTGTTTGTTTTCCGGTGACTTTCTTTATGGTGCTGATCTTTTAGATATTCTCAGTAACCTTACTTCTTCGAATGCTAATTCAAACACTAGCATTGGAACACACGCATAGCTAGTATTTGAACACATTCGAATGCTAATTCAAGCACTAGCATTTGAACGCACTCGTACTGAAGTTCACTAAGCTTGCTTTCTAGTCCCGAAGCGACACCCCTTTGTCAGTCATGATGCCCTGCTGCCCTTTAGGAGCGTGTTGTAATTGTTTTGGCATTTTCCATTTGTTCTGTTAATCCCTGCATTGATTTGATGATGGCTTGCAGCAGACACTTGATCAATACTGAGAGCTCACAGTCTGATATAATGTTACTTTGCATTTCTAGCACTGTGTAAATGATACTTCCTCCTCCACTGTACCTTCTCGAGCCTTGCCCCAGGAGTGTGAGGAAGTGTTTGACATGTGTATGGGGAAATATTGATTAGAATGCTGCAAATTCTGAGTGCAGAATGTAGAACATGAGAGATGCACGAAAACTGCATGGGTTATGTGTAGAAGTATAGGAACAGTACAAGTAAAAGTAAACGCAGTTCAGCCTTGGGATTTTCAGGAAGTTTGTTCAGCTAATTTATGCAGCATGCATTGATAACATTTTAAAATATATTCCACTTTGATTTTTTCAAACTATAAATACTGGCTAGGTAGCCTGTACTAGCTAGGACTTAGTAGTAGTGTTGTTATGGCTACAGTGCATGCCTTTCCCTTTTTAACTATTTATTTATTTATTTATTTATTTTTAGAACATCAGCAAAAAAAGGTACTTTAAAAAAAAAAAAAGAAAAAAAAAGATGTTTGCACTGTTAAGTTAAAACATTGTGCTTAATTTTCAACCTATTAACCTCTCAACCACAAATACCCCTGCGCCCACAGCTAAATACCTCCTCAACCCCAGTCCAAACCTGTTTATGTTCTAACATTTCTAATAGCTTAACTTAAAATGTGCAAATATGTCCATTTCACTGCCAAAAACAACAAAACATAACATGCATTGTAATTTTTAAGTGTCCTTTAACAGTGTTTAGTGAGCTCTAGCAAGTTGATGCTAAGTTTGCCAACTTCACACAAGCTTTACATTTCTTGTTCACATGAGCAACGTTACAAATCTATTAAATGTCATCACGCTTTTGTTTATCATCATCCTGTACTAAAATCCCAGAAGGAATGTTGCTAATTTGCTAATTGTGCTTTGCAGGAAACGATAATGAAATGGTGGAAATGGTTTGTGTTATTTTACACACAACCATCGGTCCCAAATTACTAAATACATACTGCCCTGTATTTTTCACCTTTTTGGTAGAAACAGTCAATATTGCATATTTGTTAAGGGGAAACGTGCTCATATGAAAGACACAATCTTCCGGGGACTTCGCAAAGTTGTCCACTATTTTTATACACATAAACCTAAATCAGGGACAAGCATATTAAATTTTAATGCATCAATAATATATGTATCCCTACTAGGGCATCATTTTAAAGGTGAAGTCTCCAAAGATGTATTAATATTTCAGACACTGAGACAACAGTTTATCTCAGTCAGATGTTAGCGGTGGTATAGTCGAGGCCATGCAAATTTTATATATATATATATATATTTGCACATACATTATTTACTTATAATTTCTCAATACTGTAGTTTATACCCATTGGATTTTCCACATGCCTGAATTAAATTAAATCATAATTCAGACTAAATACAGTAATTGTTTATTTATATGTGCACATAGTGTACCATGTTTGTTTCATTAATTAATTCATCAGGATCAATTATGAACATGAACAATTAGTCATAATATAGCCACTACAAACTAGTCAACAGTCTGGATGTTATTTATGTCTATGAGATTATTACATTATCGCAGGATGTTTAGCGTTTAGGTACTAAATATACATGAATCAGCAATTCAGACCAGTTTCATAGAACCTCCTTGGCAGTTTCCAGTTCTGATTTTTGAAAGCATTGACTTTACCCTGAAGAACTTCAGTCCTCACTCCCGTATCTGCATTAAAGAGCATTTTAGCGCACAGGTTTACTGGGTTCAGTGCCCTTCGCTAGCTTTGTGTGAATAATTCAATGACATGAACATATCCATCAATACGAGAGATGCGTATACTGAAGTAGCAGTAAACCTTCTCGCCATCTGTGCATCTGTGCAGTCCCTATTGAATGAATTGCTTTGGGAAAAACGCAGGAGACGAACTTACATAACAACAGCATGGTAATAACGACAACAACAATACTCAGCTTTTCATTTCTTTCAAAGCTTTTCAGCGAGGAGACCTTCGTTCTAGTCCTCTTCTTTTTTTTTTTTTTTAAGCCATGCCTCAAATCCTACACTTTGTACACTTTTTATTGAAAGTTTTGTGTTTGCACTGGGAATTTTAATAAGATCTAGTGCACCAGAGATACCTACAGAATCAAGTACAGAATGCTGGATATAGTTTACCTTCAGCTTTTGCAGTTTGCCCTACATCTATGGCCACTATATTATGAATTTCGAACTATTAAATAACATTGTTTTGTGACAGAGATTTAAAAAAAAAAAAAGATTTTTTAGACTCAGTAATTGTACACTGACTGGATTTACGGTCCAGAACCACTGAACATCTGGAAGATTAAAACACATTAAAAGTATAGTTGCTTTTTTACTGTCACTAAACACTAAAAATGATTTTGACAAATGAAGAGCCTTCATAAAACTTAATAAACCTTCATAAACGTTTGATGACTCAATCAAAAGTAATTCCAATCTGTGTTTATTTTAATATCTGAAAAATGAACTTGACGTAACGATCAGAGAATTTTATAAGGACAGAAGGAAGGGTGCAGAGGAAGCACTGAAGGCTTCCAGGGCTCACTCTGCCTCTGTGCTCTGATTCATTAGCCACACTAATCACCTCCAGCTTTTTAATCAGACACCGTGCAATTAACAAGCAGACTTCGTCCTAATGAAAGCCTCGTCCCCTTGAATAAAACACAGGCACTGGATATGGGTTTGGAGTTGGATCTCTATGCAGCGTAAAGAGGTTTTTAGCAGAAGATGAAGGTCAGGATGGCGGATGACTTCAGGGGAGCAAAAAAGTGCCTTATTTAGGAAAAGGATTGGAAACTATTAGAATGAATCGTACGGGGTGTGTTTGACCTTGCTGACGGACTGAGATTCCTATCGGATGTTCTCCGTGTCGGTTTTCTTGATCAGACACACGCCGATTAACAGGAATTCAAATTTAGCCTTTTTCCAACGACACTCCTACTCCACCTCTCAAGGGGTGGGATATATTAGGCAGCAACTGAACAGTCAGTTCTCAACGTTGATGTGTTGGAAGCAGGAAAAACAGGCAAGCGTAAAGCCCTGAGCAACTCTGAGGGCCAGATTGTGATGGCTAGACGACTGGGTCAGAGCATCTCCAAAACGCCAGGTCTTGTGGGGTGTTCCCGGTATACAGTGGTTAGAACCTTCAAAAGTGGTCCAAGAAAGGACAACCGGTGAACCGGCGACAGGGTCATGGGTGCCCAAGGCTCACTGATGAGCGTGGTACATTGTGGGGAAGCCATCGTAGATTTTTTTTTTCTTTGGTGGTCATGTTTACATTTTATAACCCACCTCCAAATGACTTTTTTTTCTCTAATTCAGACATAAATAAAGTTTGAAAGTTCAATTCCCAGGGCTGATTAATAGCCACTTGTGAACTCACAAAAACATAATAAATGCAAATATCTATTTAAAATCTACATTTCTATTTGAAGACAGTCTTTTTCATGCCGTACTCAAAGCACTGTTTCAGCCAAAAAAAATTATTTTAATAATTTTCTCTCTTCTTCCATATTATGACTCAAGACTACGGTTATTTAATCCTACTTTAGCCCTTGATGTAAATTGTTTATTAGCTCTTCGGTACACTGGCTGCACATCACCCTTCATTTCCCTGTCAACTCTTCTAAAAATCAATTAAAGCCAAAGATTTAGCTCATAAAAAAGAAAAAAAAAAAAAAAAACCCTCAAACTATTCCACTGAGATGAATAACCCAAAAAAAACTACCTTGTTATTTTCCCTCCACTGCCTCACTGCTTTTCCCGTAAGACAGGAGAGATGATTTTGTAATCTACATCAAGCAACACTGCTTTATTAAACTCTTAAAGAGGAGGAAATTGAAACTTGGAGATGTACAACAATGCACACGCGATGAGCTGTTAGAAATTTTTTGCCAGTGCTACTACAGAACAAAGCAAAACGAAACCTAACCACTTCAAATTGTCTTTTTTTTCACCATAAATCGCTAATTGCTAATGGTTAACCATTAAAAGTTATCATCTTTTAAAAATCATCATCTTCATCATTACATCATATCAGATCCTTTTGTGTAACTACACCTTTGCCGTATATATATATATATATATATGTGTGTGTGTGTGTGTGTGTGTATATGTATGTATGTATAGATAGATAGATAGATAGATAGATAGATAGATAGATAGATAGATATAGACACATCTGTGATCTGTGTATTCCAGACTTCCAGACCTCCCTATGGTAAATTACACGCCCGATCCACCCATTTAACTCCCCGCAACAAAGTCACGAGCAGAAAATGAAAGAAAACACAACCAATGGAGGTATGAATTTGAATATATAATAATGAGCTACCAAGAGACTCAGAAGAAGAAAAAAAAAAACACCCAGTGTGCTTTGCTGGAGAAACGGAGAGCAGTAGAGGGGGTTCGCACGCATGCATCGCACGGTGTTCGGACCATTACGCTTGATTTTCTGCTGCTGCTCTGCAGTAATATATAGCAGTGTGTACAGTACATATCACAGCCGTAACGTTGTAATGCGTATTGAGTGTGTGGCGCTAAATAATTTGCATATTCATGAATACGTGTAAATGATCTTCGGAGAGACGCAGGTGTACAGCAAACCAGTCTAGGTGCAGCTCTTCTCTCTTTAATCTTGCTTAATATATTTTTCACGATTAGTAGGAATTGTCCTAGACTTCTGATAGTGTACTTCAGTTGTAATGTTCTACACAGAACCTCTAAGTGTTCTCCAGAGTGATACTTGAGGGGTTTTATGTAATATAACACTTTATGAGTTTAAGAATGTATAAGTTTGCAAAAGAACAGCATGAAAAGCATTAAAAAGCCCTTTTTACTAAGCATCGGGAAAAGTCTGGAACAGAAAAAGAACTTTTAAAGGTTTCTTCCGGGGTTATTTGGACAGTTAATGGGTTCTTAGTCCTGTTCCGAGACAGGTTATGCCTTTTCCTCACTTTTAGAATAAAGCTAAATCTAGAGCCCTTAAAGGTCCTTTACATGATGCTCTGAGGGAACCCTTAAAGCTTCTAGTGTAGAACCCTATAACAGAAAGAAAGAACTCTTCATATAGGATAGTTTAGAGGTTCATATATTTTCCTGTTAGGAAAACATAGAACCTTTAAGCGTACCACAGAGGAACAAGTAAAGGATTCTTTACTTAGAATAAATAAGTAAATAAAGATAACCATATAAAGCTAGAATCGTTAAAGGTTTCTTCAGTTGACCTGCTGGGGAGCCCCTAAACCCTTAAATTCTAGTGTAGAACCCTACAACAGAAAGAAATGACCTATTCACTGGTTCTTAGGATCGTTAAACGTTTCTTCTTATCGTTTCCAAAGCAGTACTAACCTTTCTATAGTGCAACACTCAGCTGTAGGGTTCTACGCAGAGGTTCCTCTAGATGGACAACCAAAGGATATTTAAAAGATTGCACATTTACCTCTTATGCTATGACATCTAAGAGGAGTATTAGCAAGGAAAGAACCCATAGCTTTGAAAATAAGCAGTGCAGAATCATAATCAAAAGTTAAATCTAGAACTGTTAAAGGTTCTCCAGCTGTGCCTCTGGGAGAAAAGGTTCTAGTGTAAAAAAGGAGAAACAAAGAACTCTCCAAGACCTTCAAGAGTTGTTTTTTTTTTTGGTCTTTGGATATAAGGTTCTAGTGTAGAACAAAACCAGAAAAAGAGACAACTCTTCAAGGGTTCTCATGATAAATTAATGTGTTCTTGGTATCACTCCTACAATGGCGTTGACCTTTCTAATAAGGAAACACTCAGCTGTATGGTACTATGTGAAATGTTCGAGGAATCTCTCTCAGGGACAACTGAAGGATGTATAGTGGCTCTCGAACCTTTTTAACCTTTGCTCTAAGAAAATATCAGAAAGACATATATATGTATATATATATATATATAGAGAGAATGCTTTTAGAGAGCCAAGATGCTTTGCAAAGAAGCAATGTAGAATCCTTTTCTTTCTATACATTTAGGAGAAGAAAGTGAATTCTACGACCATTATTATTATTATTATTATTATTTACTTTTTCATGCTACTACATAGAATGACAAATAACATATTAAACACTAGCTTTATAAGCCAGTAAAATAAACTGCATAATATTCGGGTATACTTCATTTTCCCTCCTGACGTATGCAGTACTGTGGGATTAAAAGTGTTTACGAATGCCCCTTGCTGCAGACGGAGCTTTCTCTCTTTATCGGCAGCTAGGAATGTGCTTTATGCAGATGCAATCACAGTGTGAAATCAATGCGACATAAACTTCGAGCAGGAACACGAGCACGCTGCCAGATATACAGCCGGCGTGGAGGAAATGGCCTATACAGATGACAGATATGTGCTGACGATAGCTACGCGCGCAGAGCTCGGCTAAGCATTAGCGTAATTCATATCACACGCATGCACTTTCTTCCTGATGTTTAAGTGTGACTCGGAGATCTGTGTGTTCACTCAAACATTCATAACCAGTGTGAATATTTCAGAAAAAAGAACAGTAAACATTTAGAAAACATGTAGCATGTGGGGTCCTAGCTCACTAAAACGCCACTTTACCTTGAAATCTAATCATTAAAATACTGTACTAAAAATCAGGGAATTTTTGCGTCAGTGTCCGGATTTGTTTAACGTCTCATTTTCGGAATTTCCTTTTCCACGAGACATCTATTTTAGGTTATCATAAACTACATTTTAGTTCGTTCACACAACCCTGTTACTTGAACCTCCACGTTCAAGGGGAAGTTCCTGAAGATCATGAGCAGAATTAAAGCAAGTGCTCCATTTCCATTTTATGATGTTATCATTTTGACTGACGAGTTTTTTTTTTTCTTTCCTAAAGTGGTACGAACCCTTTCCTGTAATAGGAAGACACTCAGCGGCTATGTAGAGTTCAACACAGAACCTTTCAACGGTTTCCAGATCCATTTTTCCTAAATGTTAAGGGTAGATTTAACCTTATTAAGTTAGGGATCTAAATAGAAAAGGTTCTGGAAAGCCAAGAACCCTTAACTTTGTGTAGAACAAATAAGAAGAATAATCCTTCTAAGGTTAAAATCTAGAACCCTGAATGGTTCTTCGGTTGAAAGAGAACCATTAAAGATGTGTATAAAACCCTACAACTGAGTAAAGGTTCTCCATAGTAGCTAAGAACTACTTCGAAGATTTTAGAATCTTAAAAGCACTTCATGATTGTGGACTCAATAATAATAATAATAATAATAATAATAATAATAATAATAATTAGTATGCATAAAAAGTAAATAAAAAGGGTCCTTGGGTAGTGTATATATATATAATCACTATCATGATATTATTGATATTGTGATAGAGACTGTCAGAGTCACTTTGAAAATAAAACCTTTTATTTTCCTCTAACCACATTTTGTGTTTTTTTAAATTTTATGTAAAAAACAAAACAAAACATTTATTCTAACGTTATTCAAAAATGCAGCCAATTAGAAAAGACATCTTGTTAAAAAATGCATGTTTTCTTAAGATAATGTTGAGAAATGAATAGAATATAATTTTAAATAGTTCATTTTGATGAAATCTTGTAAAAAAAAAAAAAAAAAGAGAAGCATATATTCTTAGATTGAATGTTGAAAAAAATGTAAATAAAGATCCATTTTTAAATGAGATAATACTTTCTAATTGTATTTCATTTTAATTTTAAGAACAAGGGATAAATGGCACCGCAATCTTTAAAAGTCCCTCAAGTCTTACACACACCAGGAACGTGATAGAATTCCCAAACCAAACAACAACAACAACAACAAAACAACAAACAACAACAACAAACAACAGCGAACGTAGCTGAAGAGTCACGTAATTAGAGACATGATGACAAACCGGCGACAGGCTGAGGGCTCGCCCTGGATCGAGTCAATTTCGCCACAGCACCTGTGATTAGCTCTCTGTCTCTGTCTCTCTCTCTCTGCGTGTGTGTGTGTGTCCTTTATTTAAGAACAGTGATTGCACACTCTCTCTCTGATGCCTGTGTATGCTTTAAAGGTCGCCTTGACCTTTGTCAGTGTCAGGGACATTTTCCCCAATAAAGCTTCACAGACGACGTCTCAAAGGACGGCGGCTTCTCTTCGTTTGCTCACCAACACACAATGCAGACCGTAAACTAGAACCGAGGCTTTTTATTAGAGCTCAGCGAATTCTGGATTCTGATTGGTCAGAAGGTGTTGATTCATTTCCTGTATCTGCAGCTCTGACAGTAGTGCGGCTGTAGATCACACGTTTAATACGTTTAATACATTTTAATACGTTATCATTTCCATGGCAACGGCTCATTCACAGGGACGTGGACGGCGGATGCTACGCAGAAACAGATGTAATTGTTGACACGGTGACGTTTTCTCTGACAAGGCTGGAGAGAGAATGGCTATTTATAGCTGCTATAACATAATCAATAACATGAACGAACCTGCTTCACGGACATTCCATAACATTAACATAACCATAAATGCTTAGCTTCATCACACCACACTGTTGTTGATTATTTTCTGATAACAGCACAACACAGTATTTTATTCCTTAGATAGTGACGCGAAACTAGCACTGCAAGCTAGACTAAATGGTCTGGATATGCAATGCATTTCAAAGTACAGATGTGCAAAAATTTGCACCCCCCAACTACATCTTCTGATAGACAGATTGCTAATAATAACATTAAAGCTTACAAACATTTATGAATATGATTTAAAAAAAATCTTCTCAGAATTCACAAAATCTGTTGCTTACTATCTCCTTCTTACTGGAGGACCAAATATGGACTCAAAGACATGCCCATATCTCCTCCTATAGCGTCCAAAGACAAGCCCATTTCTCCTCCTATAGCGTCCAAAGACACGCCCATATCTCCTCCTATAGCGTCCAAAGACACGCCCATATCTCCTCCTACAGCATCCAAAGACACACCCATGCAGAGCTGCCTGATTTACAGAATTACAGTCCAGAAAGATGCTACTGAACTAACAAACGGACCTTTTCTTCATACGACCTTATAAAAAAAATGTATCATTAATCTCACGACTCGTCTTTTCTGAACTCTTTCTGCAAGAAGACATGTCTTTATTGTCCTCCCTCTCATCACCTGCCCTTTTCCTCTCCCCGTCTTTCTTCCTCTGTTTGTCCTCATGGTTCTGCTCGCCTTCTTTCTTCCTCATGTGTCCTTCAGAAGTCTTTGTAACCACTGTCCTTTTCTCCGTCTCGCCGCGGATGCTAACGGCGCAGGAGGAAGCCGTCACTGCAGCGCAGCAGTCTGGTCACACCTGGCTTCAGACACGCTGAGGAAATGTAAATGACGGACGTGCAAGCAAGAAACGTTTAAAGCTGGTCAATTCGAGTTCAGATGAGTCAAAGTGTCCTAAATAATTCCCCAAAAGCTGAAAAAAAGGAATTTCACGTTTCTTGAGAATGCAGTAAACGCTTTTTGTCAGATAAAAAATCTCAAATTTCTTTTTTTTTTTTTTTCACGAAATTGAGTTCAGCTTATAAAATAGAGGAAGGTGTAATACTTTTATAGTTTCTCTGTACAGGAACATAAATAGGGTTTTAAAAAAAGTTGTTACTTTATTACTTATATTAAAATGTTCCAAGAACAAATCAGCAAATAAAATTGTGTAAAAGATGAGGAATAATCAGTAATAATCAGTAATAATCATAATTTTTTTGTGTGTGGATATCTTGGATTTTTTATGAACAAAGTGTTCATGCTTGAGTTAACATCGGAGACTGTTGAGCATTGTGAAGTTCGCATCATCGTTAGTAGAGAGAGCATTCAGTGTGATCCTCGCTCCACCATTTACTCGTGAACGCTGTAGTGTGATGATGGAAAATAAGAAGAAAGAGAAGTTTTTGCACTAATGTTAACTTTGATTAGAATGGTATTGTGTAATGATGAACCTTTTTTTTTATCATTCATTCATTCATCTTCAGTTAGCTCTTTATCCCGGTCAAGGTTGAGGTGGCTCCAGAGTCCAGAGTCTATCCCGGGAATACTGAGGCACGAGGAGGAAATATTCCCTAGAAGGGATGCGGGAGGAAACCCACATGAGCACGGGGAGAACCTGTGACACTCCGCACAGACACTAAACCCAGTTCACAACTGTTTCAAAACTTTAAGGGTGTCTTTAAATCTGATCATCTTCGTGCATGTGAGCAGTTCACCACTTTAGACAGCTAAGCAAGACCTAACTATCCAAAGAACCCTTAAGGAAACCCCACGTTTAAGGAGCGTAAGGGTAAGGGACACTCATTCACGTGACGTGATTTGATTCCCACCTGGTGGCTTGTTTTTTTGGAGGTGGGAGGAAACCAGAGAACCCAGAGGAGAACATATGAAACTCCATACAAACAGTATCCTGATCTCAGGATCAAACTGGAGACCCGGGAGCTGGGAATTGGTGATGCTACCTTGTATTCAATAGCCACAAAACGAACAAACAATCAAACAAGCAAACAAAAACATTAACCTTAAAGCAGTTAGCGTTGTCTGTTCTCATTGGTCAATTTATTTGTTGGTTTGTTTATTTATACTTTATTCACATACAGTGTTTTCCTGTGTTCTCAGGCAGAACAAGCAGTTGACGATAATTCAAAGTATTCTTAAGCTCCACCCCCCGAAGTGCATTATTTTCGTATAACGGCACCGTCTGGAGTGTGTTATTGCGCTTACGCCACAGCGACTGGCCAACGATGACGATGTTTAATTTATTAATGAACGACATGTCACGCATTTTATCAACGTCTGAGAGACAAGCTAGTTCTTTTTCTCACTTACGTTAAAGCAGCGATAAACGGTTATAAGACTTGTTATAAGACTTCTTAAACAACATGTGTACAAATCGATTTATTATTAGTCTTAGATTATTTGGAGTGTCCACTGTACAAGGCACTGTGTATGAGCTGTTACTATAAAAACAATAGCGGTCATGTTACAGCCGGAACTACCTGTGCTGTTATCTGAAAATACTGCATGTCTTCTGACCAATCAGCTCTGAGCATTCAACCGCGCCGCCGATAAAGTGACGTGACGTATAAATAACGAGCAGCACGGTCCTCTTTCTGAGGGCGACGCTTTGACGACAGTCAGAAACGCGCAGGATAAATGTCGGCATGGAACACATTTCAGTCTCGTTAGCTGTTATTGATGCATGTTTAATCCTGATAATTCCTCACGGAGCTGCTCTGTACTGCGCTCACTCTTCACACCATGTTTACATCGCAGCTCGGAAAATAAGAACTTACTCCTCTCTCCCAATGCAGCTGGGCTATTAATTAAACAATCCACACACACACACACACACACACAGGTTATGGTTGGAGGTCAGGTGGACGTGGGAGGAGTTGAGGCATTGATGAGACTTGCATAAGCAACAACAGCAAATGAGTGAATCTGTTCTTCCTCACTGAATATGTTCGACTTCTCTGAGAAGTCTCTCTCTCTCTCTCTCTCTCTCTCTCTCACACGTTAAATAATTTACTTTCCATTCTTCCCTTCTCTGATTGCCTTCTCTTCTTTTTCTTTTCCTTTCTTTTTTATTTTCTATCTTCTCTTCTTTTCTCATCTTCTTTTCTTTTCTTTCTGTTTTATTCTCTTTTTTTTTCTGATCGTCTAATGTCATCCCATCTCTCCTTCTCTTATTTCCGTTCTCGTGTTGTATCATCGTTATTTTCTATTTTTTTCTTTTCTTTTCTTCTCTTTTATATATATTTTTATTTTACATTCCTTTTTTCTTTTCTTTTCTTTTCTCTGATTGGATAATGTCCACACTTCTTCTCTCCTCCTGTTCATGTTGCATCGTTTCATTTTTTTTTCTTTTCTTATATGCTATTTTCTCTTCTCTTCTCTTCTCTTCTCTTCTCTTCTCTTCTCTTCTCTTCTCTTCTCTTCTCTTCTCTTATAATCATTTATTCTCATCTCATTCAATCTCTGCTGTTCATCGTGTGTCTTCGCTTCAGATTTCCTATTGTCTCTTTTCTCACTTCTCTTCTCTTCTCTTCTCTTCTCTTCTCTTCTCTTCTCTTCTCTTCTCTTCTCTTCTCTTCTTAGTATCTCTTCCCTTCTCATCTCACTTCTTTTCTTCTCTTCTCATGTTATAACTTTTTGTCTTATACAGTCTAGTCTCAGTTTCTGGTCAGTTCTTTGCAGTCAAGTGGCATTGATCTTTTCTAGTCCCAATGTTTCTTCTCAACTCATATGTTTTTTTTTTTTTCTCCCTCATTTCATTTTCTCCCGTCTTTGCTCCTTGGTTTGTACATACATGGCTCAAGAGTTTGGTTAAACTTGTCTGTTGCGTGGTATCCTCTCCTCTCTGATGAACTCTAACTGAACTCTAAACTGCACTGACCAGCCGTGTGCAGAGCATTAACATTAGCTTTTTAATTAGCGTGAACTCTTACATGCTTTGGGTTATTTGTATGTTTGCCAAGCGGGGCCGAAGTCAGAGTGCAGACTCTTCAGAGCGAGTGGGAGGAAAAACGAGCTTCCACCACATGCCCCCACTGATGGAATGGCCAATCTAACCTTTGAACAAATTGACTTGTTATTTCAGAACGTCAATACCAATGGCACGCTTGTTGTAGCTTGAAAGGCCAAGATTCGTATCGATTAGCAATTTTGACTTGAAAATGGTCGGCCATCTTTTAATAGAGCCTGCAGATGAACTCCGAAAAGCAGCGTTAAGTATTGCAGCAAAACCCTGAGCCGTACTAAATGTCAGGAGATACGCTTCGTTTAGCAAGACCTCGGCTTACAATGTGGCTTCGAATAAATGCAATTTAAGGACGATTAGCTAGTTTGCAGTTTGGCCCAACATTTAGCTTCATGGCTCAGTACACAGAAGAAACAATGACTCAGTTATTTCACAAAAGTACAAAAGTTTTTAATTACTCATTCTGAGAAGTTTTAAATCAAGGTGCTAAAACAAACCATCTGGATAAACCAAAAACCTTCTGAAAACAAAATAAGCATGTACTTCATGTCTTTTACATAAGGAGTTAAGCACGACAGACTGATTAGCGTCCTTTTATTCCACAGCAATTTGACTTTATTAACTAAACGACAAACGCCAGACTTTTTATTTGTTTATAGTTATATTTAGTGTATCTGTGTTATCACTTGTGTTAGAACATTCCCTCACCTTCTCTTCAAGTTAATTTGCTAACAAATAAAGAGAAAAAAAAAAAAACATTAAACAAGTGTCATGAAGTTCTGGCTACAAGCCAGTGAAAGGCAGCGAGGTGTTGTGTGACTCGTTTCTGAACAACAGCCTCCACTAGACGTGATGTTAATAATAATGCAGTGAAAGCTGTCCAGGACACAGTGAGGAAAATACGCTGACTAATTTCTACATCTACTGCAGAGGGGAAGAGATTAAGATATTAAAAATGATTTCGGTAAATAAAACTCCCAGCAAGTTCAAATTCCATCGGTGGCACTGAACTAATGAATCCTTCCAGCTTTTCAAATGTGAAATATTCCATGGTTTTTTTATCTGCTGAACACTGACACTGAGATGTGAAGTGTAAAATGACTCTCCACAGAGGTCAATACACTTGTAAATGAACTCTATTGACTCAATTTTCCCTTCATGTCTCTTCATGGAGTTTGGAGGAGTCTGTTATTAGCTGCATTCTTACATCCCAGGCAGAGATATGCACTCGCTTTTCTGTCTATAAGGGATGTTTTTTTTTCGCTCAATGCATTAAGTTCTCCAATTAAAATATCATAAGCACGATGAGTTGTATTCTAAAAGGCAAACTGCATGTAATGAGTGTTTAATTTTAGTTTTCTACTGTTTGTAATTTAAGCTAAACAGCCCAAAGAAATTGTCTTAAACATGACTGAGGATTTGTCGTATTGTTACATGAGGAATAAATTTGTACTGTGCAGCAAATACAAACGCAATGCTCTTTAAAATCAGTGGTTTCCACTAGGGATAACTGCAGAGACCTGAACAAATGTAGCATGTATATATTTATTATTAAAATTTTTTTTTTATTAATTAAATATTAAATATTTATCATTGCCCAGTATATTTGCATTGTGCCTTCCAGAGTAAAGGTTCTCATCGTTCTTATATGATCACGCTGACTACTTCAAGAACTGAAAATGAAAACAGAAATAACCCTAAAGAAAATTAGCCCAAAAGCTTGTTTGTTATTTTGAAGATAATCTGCATACTCCTCATAACAAGGCCAAGTGAAATCAGGAAGGCCAAAGTTCTCCACGGCCAATTTGTTCACTAACAGACCTGCAATTAAGGGTCTGATTTAAATGTAAGAAGTGCAGCGTGCCAAATGAAAACAAGTCCATTAAAAACATATCAGAGCTCCGCGAGCCCACCTGCCATGATCGCGACATTAAGAAGCTAACGACGCCTTCACTGCAATCTGCTGTTGCCATCACATTGTGATGCTGTTAAATCCTTCTCTATGATTACCATCGCAAATGAACGCAATGGCGGGGCTAAATCCTGTCATTTCCAAATGTGCTTTTTAATTAACTGATTTGCATTGTTTGGTATTTTCCCCGGCACTGAATAATCCTGCCGACTAGCATGAAAAATTCCACTGATTTTAACAACATGCAGAACGCACATTATTGGCCATCCTAAAATACAGCAAATAACGACTTCGCTCAAAAGTATGGAAGCCCATTTCTGCTACTACTAATAATCCTGTGTATTGTCTCATAACTGTCGTAAGTCATCATTTCAAGACACTATGTCATAAATGAGATATTACGTCATAACTGAGATACCAAGACATAATGACATAACTCATATGGATGAGATGCCAAGTCAGAATTATGAGATATTAAGTGATAATTTCAAGATCTCAAGCCATAATTTCAAAACACCAAGTCATGATTATGAGAGATTCAGTCATAAGTACGAGATTCCAAGTCATCATTATAAGATATCAACTTAGAATTTAGTGATTGCAAGTCATAGCGTCAAGATACTAAGTCATAATTATGAAATATTAAGTGATAAGTATGAGATATTTATTCACGATTATGAGATATTGCATCATAATTGAGATGCCAAGTCATAATTACAGGATACGAACTCATAATTTTGAGAAACCAAGTCATAATTATGAGATACCAAGTCATAATTTCTTGGATGTCACTGTTTTCAGAATATAAATTTGCAAATGTGAAATTTTTTTTTCAGTTGAAATTTGAAGTGTGAAAAATCTGAAATATGACAAATAGATTTTGTTCTTATAAAAAGTTAAAAGTTTTGTTGTTCTTTTCCACATTTTACAGTAACAGTAGAGGCATCATCACTGTCAAATAAAACAAGAACACAAGAAAGTGTCGAACTTCCCAGAGCACCAGAGATATCTCGTACGTCTTCGGACAGCGGAGTGTACGCTTTGTGTGTACGCTTGCTTTGCGAGCGTACACTGACCAAATTCCAGTCGACAAACGACAGGCCGAGTCGTCTGTACTGGTAAACCATCTTTGGAATGGAAAGGGTCCAGCACCATCTGGTCTACCAGCTGTACCTTGGCACAAACAGCTCGGTCGTGCTGCTCAACCAGCCCTTACCAGCTTGGCCTATGTTTTGGCAGCTGTTCGCTGGTCAGACCGAATGATAACGGGGGGATGTCAGACAATTCACGCCAAAGAATTGGTTTGAGGAATATACTGGAGACAGTTATTTGGATTTTTCAGTGTACCGGATCATAATGAATAATAAAATGGACAAAATTGACACTGCAGCTTCGCTTTGCTAAATTGCACGACCTAAGCCTTTAGATCACAATGTCTTTGAAAGAAAGTCGTCTAACTTTTGGGGAAAAAACACACTGTCCCTTGATATCCATAAATCTTTTTTTATTCTGATTGTAATTTGACTCTAAATGAGTGCTTTATGAATGACAAGTACACTTGTTTGGCCTGTATCTGTCTTACAGTTGATATTAAACGGTGTTAATGTATGTATAGAATATATGTTTTCTGTAATTAGAGTGATCCAGATCAGATTTTTCCAGTTTTTTCAAATAAAAACTTTCCAATTACACCTAACATTGAGTTTATAATTCATTTCTTGAACCAGAAGTGTTGTTTAAAAGCTTTTGACTGGCACTTTATGTCCAATCAGGCATCTACAAATATTTAACTAGTACTTCATATGACAAAATAAATAAATAAATAAATAAATAAATAAAATTCCATAAACTCTGTATAATTATTCTGTTCTTCATATTCTACTTATTATTCTATCTAAAAATCTGTACCATTTTCACGGCCACATTTTCTGATGAAGGACCATAAATTTGGCGCAAATGGACTGTAGGTGCTACACAGGAATGATGTGCTTGTGCTTCCTGGAAAGATCAGAATTCCAGTTTAGGTTTAGCAGTGCTCCAAAGTGTGTTTTTGTGTTTCCACATTAGAATAGGTTTGAACATTTTACAACTGAAAAGTTAATAATAAGGAAACGTTGTAGCTGGTGATGGCACGATACCTCTTTATCTTTCCCAATAACGATATCAGTACTGAAACCTTTAACAGCAGCAGATATCGATATCCATACCTGTCAATGTTCTTTCTTTTCAAAGTAATAACAAAAATATTTTTTTCTTTCTAAAAAAAAATAACATAAAAATCGATTCTAACGAAAAAATTATATATAATCGCGTCTCATTATATGTAAACGCTTTATATGTAAAAAATCTTTTCGAAAACCCATTTTCCATTTGTTACAGGATCGGATCGAATTCATGCTTTTTTTTTTTTTTTTACCTTTCCCATATCCAATCCAGAATTTTTTGCCGCTATCAGTCCGACGCCGATCCTGGGTATCGGATAAGTTAGATACCAGCTCTAATTGTGTTAGTGTTCACCGTTTCACTGCTCTGTCACGTCAACATAATGTTCACTTTACTGTTTTTTCCTCCAATTTCTTGAAAGCTTTCCTCCTGAACTGACCACCGGGCCATGACATCACTTTAGCTTATGATTTTCCACTAAACTCTCCCCTTTCCAGCTCGTCTTATATAGAACTAAACTAAAAGGTTTAACCTCCACTACACTTCCACTAAGCAAGCACGAGTGTGTCCTTAAACCGATTATAAGTGTCACTCCAAAGTCCTCAAGAAGTCCTGAAAAAGTGCAAAGTGAATTATTTTCACTCACAGCTCCACATATATGATGTGAGAGAACTGCATTTAAATCTCTGACCGGTGCTGACAGGATTAGCGATAAAATGCTGCACCTTGAAAATATGATTATGGCATACTAAAAAAAAAAAAAAACAGTACAGAGGTGATGAGCTAATGTGGCATTGAGCGCTTACTTTAAAAATCCAGCAACGTACATCAAAGTCTTTAATTAGAAAAGTTTCACATTAAGATTTCCTTATCCTTAATACTCCACATTAATGATAACGTGTTAAATAACATTATTTAAATAATTCGTTCTTCTTATCATGGACTCATTTTTTTAGGCATCGACACAAAAACAATAGCTGCAGATGTTCATTATTAGCGAACGTTTAAACAAACATCAGTTACTGAATGTGTTAATTACTCTGATCATTTAAAGCTTAGGGTTGTTAAGCTTAAAAAAACAGATTTAAATAAGGCTAAAGAAAGTTATTGAACTTCTGAGATTTAAAAGTAAAATAAAATATAAGCTTATAAAATTGGACTTTGTAAGTAAAGCTCAGCTACGCGGAACAATTAATGTGATATTATTATTATTATTATTATTAATAATAATAATAATGCTGTTGTAATAACAACAATAATAATCATAATAATTAATATTAAAAAAAATATAAATTATAGTTTTACAATTGGGAATTAATTATATAAACTATAAAATACTACTAATAACAATAACAAACCGATGTGAATCTGACTAAATAGAAATGTGTCACGGTAAAGCAAAGCACCATATCAAAATTACAATTATTCTGGCTTCTGAAGTCTGTCCAGTGTATTAAACGTCTACAAAGAAAACTGTACTCAGATTAAACAAAATAAAATTAAAATACCAGT
The DNA here is from genome assembly GCA_022985145.1 of Pangasius djambal. Classification (NCBI taxonomy): domain Eukaryota; kingdom Metazoa; phylum Chordata; class Actinopteri; order Siluriformes; family Pangasiidae; genus Pangasius; species Pangasius djambal. The sequence continues at coordinate 2,266,062 of CM041001.1, read as the reverse complement.
TTTCTAACAAGTCAGAACACTCTCGATTCGTTTTTTGTAAAGTCGAATTTCATTTCTTCCTACTTCTATTTACACATCTGTCATGAAAAGGATCAAGCAAGAGCAGAGCTTTTGGAGCTCCATTGCCGCTGATTTTCTTTATTTGGTTACGACCGAATAAAACTTGGATTTCGTATTTTAAAACACACTTAATCAGTCAGACTAAGACATTAAATATCAGAGTGAAACAGAAGCAGTGAACCGAAGAGAAGAGTTCAAATGGCTTCTCACCATGCAGCCTGTGGAATCGAGCCGTCTGTCAGAAACACACTTGAAGTTCTTCCTGCAGCCGCCGTTGTCCTTGGAGCAGTCTCTCACCGGGCCGAAGGATGCCAGCAAGTCGTCTACTGTCTCAAAGTGCGTGGACATCATGGCCTCCTCCCTGGAGACAGGACACAGACGAGCGAGAGTTAGGAGCATTCAGGGAACAACAAAGCGAGATGAGATCATGGGGTCAACAGCAATAACAGGAGGACGCGCTGTGGACATGGTGACATTTACTGCAACTACAAACACAGCACAGAGAAGTAAAGAAAGGGAGGGAGGCAGGAAGGAAGGAAAGAGTGAAGGTAAAGGAAGAATCGATACATACATTTTTATTCTGAGTTTTACAGATGCATTTAGATACCGTATTTTATGTTTCTATATCTAAGCTATAACAGACAATTATAGCAGATGTGTCAGCTAATATGATGAAGATCATCTCACGATAGACCTGCAATTAAAGAAATGTACTATGTTCTGCATAGTTTATGTCATTAATCAGTGTGATCTGGGCTTGGTTACAGGCAAACAAGTCCTCGGTATAACAGTGGATACAGAAATCACGCTTTACAAGGTGAAGATGGGTTTGGAGCCGTTTGTGGCAGCGGACAACATGAATTCTTTAAAGTGTGCTTTATGTATGTAGGATACAGGAAGCTGTAATTTACCCTTTCCTTGCCACATCCCTATTAGTCCTGTCATGACAGAGCTCAAAAAAATATGTTCTCAGCTCGCAATTTAACAAATCCACTTTTCTTTTCACGTCTCACCATAGCTATGCGGAGCTGCTCTGAGAGTTTGCCGTAATCCCAGCGCATCCTCATGCTGGTGGCTTTTGACAAGCATCATAGCAGCGCTCACACTCTGAGATTTTAATAACCTGCCAGAACTTTCTTGTCGGATTTCTTCGGTCCCAGTGGCATGAAATCAGCTGCCAGATTATGCGTTTTAAGACCAAACGTGAGCTCAACACATGACCAAAGTGTTCCTTTACGATGTGTGATTTTCTACGTGACAGCAAAATCAAGCTTGACTTGTGGAGGCATTATGCTTTCAGGTTGTCCGTGTATCCGTCCCAGATTCTCGATACCGAGATACACTACATGCTGTAGCCGAAAGTATGTGGACATCTGACCATCACACCCATATGTGCTGGTTGAACGTCCCATTCCAGATCTATTCCCCCTTTGCTGTTATAATGAGCTCCACTCTTCTGGGAAGGCTTTCCACTAGATGTTGGGGCGTGGCTGTGGGGATTTGTGATCATTCAGCTACAAGAGCATTAGTGAGGTCAGGCGCTGATGTTGTGGGAGGAGGCCTTGTGCACAGTCGGTGTTCCAGTTCATCCCAAAGGTGTTCAGTGGGGTTGAGGTCACGGCTCTGTGCAGGACACTCGAGTTCTTCCACTCCAACATTAACATTAACACACCATGTCTTCGTGGGGCTCGCTTTGTGCACAGGGGCATTGTCACGCTGGAACAGGTCTGTGCCTCTTAGCTCCACTGAAGGGAAATTGTAATGCCACAGCATACAAAGACATTCGACAGAGACATCCCAGCTGATACCATCGCGGTCATGTTGTACGTGTTTTTGTTTGTGTCATTTTTCAAACATGTTTCTCATCGCCCTCACAGTGTTGTGAACTAGGGCTGTAATCGAGATCATTACTGGCTAGTCTAAGACCAGGACCAGACGAGATCGAGTCAAGACTTTAGAGTCTTAAGGGATCAAGGCGAGATTGTAGCTGAAAACCAGCAAAACCTTCCAAGCCTTTACTTCAACTAATTAGCTTCATTCATGCACTGGTCCACAATTAGGCAGTTTTCTAGCTGAAAGAATTATGTCTTGTCAAACTTTGTGCAAAAAGAAAAGACAACAAAAAGTTCTCAGTAAAGCCCATGGCCATATTTAGCAAGTGCCCAAGACAGAGCCAAGACCAGTTAAAAATGCCAGCACATCAGAGACAAGTTCAAGTCAATTCAGAAGGACTCTACTGAGAACGGCCTAGTAATAATGTCACACCAGAATAGTAGGCAAGTCAGTGAACCCCTAACTGAAGCATCAACTGTAATGAAATGACAGAGTAATGTGAAAAAGCCCTGCAGTAATGTGATTACTGATGAAGCGGAAAGATGCCAAATAGGGTCTACAGACAGAAACTTGGCGAGACATCGCGGATGATGTCGTTACATCACTTTCTCCAGGCCGAGGTCATCTCGGTCATTGTTAATTTACTGTACATTCTTACCTCGAGGGAGCCTTTGAAATCTTATACAAGCATCATAGAATCACTCACACTTGAATACTAACATACTAGCAGAAACAGACTAATATTGATGATCCACCAGTTAATGCAGATACAGACAAGTACACTGCATGCACACTATGATACTTGCACACTCACACACTTGTATACCAGCTCACTTGCACACTAGCCATCTAGCATACAGTACTTGCACACTAGGGTACATACTAGCCTACATGCATACACGTACATGTTCCTACTAGTGACACAGACCTAATTAATTAATTAAGTAATGCGACTAATGTAAGTATAAACAAGGGCAAAAAGATATTTGTGAAGCTGCACTGTGAAGGTCACACTTGCATACTAGCATATTTTGCATACCAGGTCACATGTATTCTATCCTACTTGCAGACTTGCATACTAGCATTACTTGAATACATTCATACTTGTAGAAACAGAAAAATTATAATGGTTGCACCATCTAATGCAAATGCAGACAAGGCCAGGGTACTTCCATACTAGTATAAGTGCACGCTAATATACTAGCATTCATGCAAACCCTACGGTGGAAACAGACCAATCACACTGGTCCACCAATTAATGCATACTATCACAGTTGCATACTAGCACTAGCATAATCATACTTGCATCCCTTGTACACTAGCATACTTGCAAACCATGCAACAGACCAATTATACATAAAATAAATACATGCTAGTATACTTGCGTAATAGGACACCTGCATACTAGCATACTTGCATAATAGCAAACTTGCATTCTTGCACACTTACATACTTGCAGTTGCATACTAGCACACTTACATATTAGCATACTTGAACATTTACAAACTCTGCAACACAAACAGATCGTAAGTAGCATCCACCAAGTAATGCATACTTGCACACTTGCATACTATCATACTTGTATAGTAGCATACTTGGATACAAGGACACTTGCATACTGTCATACTTGCATAGTAGCATACATGCATACTTCCAACGTATTTTGCACACTTCTGTGCTAGCATACTTTCTGGCATTCTAGCATACTTGTACACTAGCATACTTGCATAGTAGCATAAATGCATACTTGCACAGTTATATATTATCACTTATATATACTTGCACAAAAGCACATTTACAAAGAGACGAATCATAATTAATGCATACTTGTGCACTTGCATACTAGCATGGTTTATAACTTGCACACTTACTTTGCATACTTCTATGCTAGAATACTTTCTAGCATTCTAGTATACTTGCAGACTAGCATACTTGCACACTAGGACACTGGCATACTCACATACTTGCATTCTACAATGCTTGCATACAAGCATACTTGCATAGTTTATAACTTGCGTACTTGCACACTTACTTTGCACACCTTTATGCTAGCAAGCTAGCATTCTATCATACTTCCATATTAGCATACTTCTGTACTCTGCACCAGAAAGGTGCCCAATTATAACAGTTTAACGATTAATAGGGATAAAGCATGAGGTGTTTGTAAAACTAAGTCACACTTACGCACTATTATACATACAGTACATACTAGCATATTAGCATTCTTGTGTACTAGCATGCTTGCATACATTGTAGTGGATGTACATGTGCTTTCTTTAACGGTTCCTCTTTGCTATACAAATAAAATTGAATTGAATTGAATTAAAGGACAGACACATGTGGATGTAGTAAATAAAAAAAACAGAAAAAGAAAACGAGAGAAGTCAGAATAGTCAGGATGTATGTACATACAGTCTCTGGGTGTTTTTATTGTACACGAGCAGAGGCCGACGTGACACGTCTGATCATATCGGCGCTGTCTAACACAGCAGACGACACCAATAAAGTGAGCGCGAGAGTGACAGACTAGAGAAGGATAAGAGGATAGCCTCAGAATAAAGGGATCTAAATGTCACCGGAACAGCAGAACATGCTGAAGAAGAGAGAATGCAGAAACAAGAGAGATTTAAAATAAAGCCTCAGTGTAACATCTCAGTGTGTACACGCCAATGCAGCAGGTACAACAGTCTGTATCTGCTAGCTAGAACTTTTTGATTTCATCTGTATTTCATATGCTAATTCAGAGTCTGCGTCTTAAGTTTAAAAATTACATGAAACATTTACACAGTTATGCACATTCAGACTATGTTTTGGCATCTCCAATCAGATTGCAAAAATTACTTAAGTGTATTACACCCTCTGAGGTTGCCAGATATATCTTTAGGAGCACCTAAAGAAGCATTTGCCATAAAGTGTGAAAAAAAAAAAAAATCAGGGATAGAACATATGGACTGAAGAAGAGAATAGAACTTGATCCAGCACCTCTTAAACATATCTTTAAAAATTCGGTTTGCAAACTTTAAAAGGATGATACTATTAATTAGTAGTGTTACATTCACGTACTAACTATTGGTCTCGAATGCCGTTCTGTAGTTTTTTTTTTTATTTCAGCATGACATATTAGTGTTACGTGAAACTGTCGGACAGTGACACTGGACTTAATACTGCTCTTCACTCGAGTCAATATCACACAAGAAAAATACACTCAAGTTCCAAGGTTAGAATTTCACATAACTGAAACACACCTTCGTTGCACTCAAACTCCACCCCCATTTGCGCAACTCTCGCGTAACTTCTGAATAGCGCCAAAGACTGTCGTTACAGCTAAGGCCTGAATATACGTCGATGTGCGTAATTCTGGTGTTAAATCCTCATTATGCATGTATGACTCAACTCCAAATACTCATTATAACACTAGCATCATGCTTGCTTAATAGCGCGCTAATATAAGTTACACATATGCGTACATTGGACACTAGCAAAGTTAAGTAAATGCATGCGACCAATTTTTGCTAAATGATGAAACAACATATTAAGACCTTTAATGCCTATTGTAGATGATTCTACGCATATCGTGTGTGTGTGTGTGTGTGTGTGTGTTTCAGCTTGCGTATGCCAAGCAGACGTCCCTGGCCAGCTCTCTCTGAGCAGGTGTGAGTTCTGATGTGCAACTGCCTCATGGGTAATTATGAGCGTCCCTCTTCATCCACGCTGTCCAGCCAGACGTTAATCTAATGCAACATGATTTCCCGTGGCACGAGAGCTGGCACTGTGTCTGCACTGACCATCGGCACGACCGGATCGATGGACATCCCGGCCTACAGGTGGCCGCTAAGCACAATAACCAGCGAGTCATTACATGTGCAATGACACATGAATACACCATGCTAATAAGAATATTCCAATCTGAGTATAGATCTGTCCGGTTCCATGCTCGCTGATCTTGTTTGGTACATCTTTATGAAGGTAACAAGATGCAGCTTGGGCACAAACACACATTCTTCTTTCAAAAATTCATTTAGCTAATAATTCTTCGCTGTGCAGAATGCTCCCGATGGGACAGGGGAAATCTGATTTTTCTTCTAACTCCCAGGGAACACGGCTGATTGAATCGAGGCCTCGGTTTCCTGCCAAATGAAAGCCATTTTTTTTTCCCTTCTCACAGAGTTTCATAATCTCGGCCACTCCAGAGCATTTTAATCGCTCCACTTTGATTCCCTGTTTCCGTTTCTCATGATGGCTTAATCAGGTTTCTCAGTGACAGCTGTACAGCGAAATAAAGTTAAGATTGTACGCATGAAAACTCTCTCACATTCTAGACACACAATAAAAAAACGTCTGATGAAGGGCCTTTTTTTTCCAGGCCTGGGGTTCTGGAAGAAAAGTGATCACGTGGGTTAAAGGAGCATGATGGACAGATCTGCTCCGTGAATTTTGAATTATTATGAAGACTGAATTAGTCAGAGCTAAACTTATACTGAACAAAAAATTTTGTATGCTTGCAAACGTTAGCGTTGGTAAATTTTTTTATTTAACAAAATACTGTTCGTGAGACATTTGACTGAATTTAAACATACAGTGACCATGAATTTCATTCCATATCAACTCAACAAACATACACACGCCAACCCTGCCCCTTACTCTTAAAAAGTCGAGTTCCTTAAGGGTTCTTTGAATAGTAAAAGGTTCTTAGTTGCCTTAAGTGGTTGTACTTGGAAGTAAGTTGCCCAGATTCAAAGAGACCACTTCAATACTGAAGTCATTTGGAGCTTGGGTTACTGTCGCTGTAGATTTTCGCAGGTTCCCATGTTCGAATAGGTTTCCTTCCCATTCTCCACTTTCTTCATACCTCCCAAAAAGCTGGATTGGCTATGCTATATTGGTGAAGATGAATAAAATGAATGGACATTGGGATGAGCGATATCAGCCTTGCGATTGGTGGAGAAAATTACTCACGCCCACTTCATATTGAAAAGGGTCAATTTTGGTGACGTTTTTCCAATCTTCAGCCGACCAGTTTCAGTGAGCCTGCGCCCATCTACAGAAGCCTATCACCCAAATGCCTCAAGTTCACCATTTTGTGAGTTCTGAGATGTTTTTCTGCTCACTACCGTTGTTCAGAGTGTTTCTTTGAAATACTGTAGCCTTCCTGTCAGCCTGAACCAGTCTGGTCATTCTCCCCTGACCTCTCTTATCAACTTTTTCTGCAGAACTTGCAAGATTTTTTTTTTTGTTTGGTTTTGTTTTTTTGCACTGTCCTGTGTAAACTCTACAGACTGTTGTGTGTGAAAATTCCAGATCAGCAGTTTCTGAAATACTGAAACTAACCCATCTGGCACCAACAACCATACCAACCATACCATTGTCAAAGTCACTGAGATCACAATTTTTAATGTTTGATATAAAGCTTGATTTTACGCATGATTTTTTTTTGCCTTGCACTGCTGCCACATGATTGGCTGATCTTCAGTGCATTTTTGCACACACTGATGAAAATGCTAAACACAAAGGATGTCTCAGTGTGTCTTTAACTACCCATGATTACTGTTAATCAGCACAGTGATTAGCTTCGCAGTCCTGTATTTCCAGCGAATCGCAATTCTAATTTGAACTGCTGAGGATCTATGAAATCTATATCGCACAGTCATTATAGACTCGAGAGAATTGCTGTCAATAAATACAGTCATTAACAGGCCATAAGGACGTGGCGGATCCATCAGAGACACACTTCTTACCATTGATTTTAATGTATTGAAGGACGGCAAGCCTCAGAGCATGGTAATGCATGAAAATTATGAGCCGTCATCCATCTAAAATGTTTATTATACTCTAAGGTAATCATGCCTCATTTCTTGCCGCAAATTTTCTTAATTGTAGCCAATTACGTAGTGTAGGTCAGTCCCCCATCACGCAACAGCTACCAATCTGCAAAGACTTGTTTCTTGGATTTTGCACTACATTAATTGTAGCTATAAATGGACAAAGATTGTGATGCGTCATTCTTTAATAAGTAAATAAAATTGTTGCCAAATTGCTGTATAAGAAAAATAACACACTTCTGTTATTGGAAAATAATCAACTTGGCTTCATCACACCACCCTTTAACTGATTATTTCTCTATAAAAACCTGATCTGTTGTGTTTTTTCCCCTTAACTTAGGGCTGGAGTACTCGAGTTCTCTCTTACTCTTGAGTCTGGTCTTGAGATGTTTTCTGTATAGACTTGGACTTGTCTTGGATTGATTGGCATTTGTATGTCGACTTGTCTCGTTCTTGGGCATTAGCTTCGCTAAATATGGTCTTACTATCCTTTCTTTTTGCACGAACAATGTTTGAAAGAAGTAATTCTTGTTATTGATGGTCTTACATTTCAATCTTGCCTTCATTTGGACTTGATCTTGACTTGACCGTGACCTTGACCCTTAAGACTTGGTTTTGGCTCGATCTTGTTTAGTCCTGAGGTTGGACTTGACAATGGCGCTCTCGACTAGAGCCCTACCTTCCCTAACTGGATTATATTACAAGAATTTGTCAGTCTGATGTATGAAACCAGCTTGGATTTAATATAAGTCTCAGTATTCCGTGCTTAACTAATTAAATAGACCAAAATAAAATACACATTCCCAACACCAAAGGCACCAAAGGTGTACTTGTTCTCCAGTTTGATGGATCTCACAACAACAATGCTCTGGCTTGTAAACTTTGTTGGAAAAGACTAGCATTAGCAATTAACCCAGAATCGGTGGTTCATGTTAACATGCTTCTTCTAAATGGGAAATGAAAAGACCACATAATATTTACAAAATTAGCTGTAACAGTGAGAGTAATAATTAAAGCGAGGCAGTGTTTCTCCCGGAAAGATAGCTTTGATATCTTAATTGGTGCAAGGTTACACCTAATTTGTGTGAGAGGCAACAAGTCAAAGCGGGCAGAAACTTGAAATTTCCCAGTGGACGTTTTCAGTCTTGAAACCTCGCAAGCTATGCAGAATATGTCCTATTCGTCTAAAAAAAAAAGAGTTCAAGGTGAGATAGGGTAGAAAAGAAAGGCTTTTAACTCCATAATAAGATTGATTCTTCTCTGAAGCAGGACAGCCGGGTTTTCTCCACCTCCAGCTTTGAGACAAACGCGTGTAGATATTTAATTTACCGCTCTGCTCTACAGCGAGACTTCAAAGCGAATCCAAGCAGCCTTCCGAGCCCGTTTACATCCAACCCCTCTCTGTTCATTACACAGAGAAGAAGCACCAAAGCATGTTGGCTTTTTTGAAGAATTTCCTTTCCGTTTGTCAGGATTCGGGGGCGCAACAAAGAGAAATAAGGCATAACTTTTCAAAAGGCTTGACTCCAATTCTTATTAGCTGATTAAAGAAGTCTAAATTTGTGTCGGGAGGTTATTTCAGTCTAAATTTGTGTCGGGAGGTTATTTCAGGCTGACACACTCTTTTCAGAGTTAGCAAAATGGGAAAGGCTTTACTTAAAGGTTAGATATGCTATAATGACTTTATATAAAAATATCCTACCATGATTCTTCAAGAACTTTCTACAGTAGACTAAGTGTATCACATGACCTTTCCAGCAAAACAGAAGTGCTGCATTAAAAAAGTTATGGAATGTATGTAGTTTATGGAACGGAAATAAAAAAAAATAACAAAAATGTTGACCCTATACTGTGTTAAAACGACTGTAAAATGTGTTAAAAATCTGTAAAAAAAAAAAAAAAAAAATTATATTTTGCAATTATAATGTTAAAAAAATATATACAAAATTTTAACAAGTAAGCTGCTTCCAGTTAGATTGTAATTATTTTTAAAAAATTGTAAAATAAGTCTTGAAATTTTTATAATTTTAAAGATTCAAAAAGAAACTATTTCAAAATCAAGTAAGTTGCTACCAATTATATTGCACTGAATAATACTGAATAATGCATGAAAAGCTTTTGAGAAGCTTAAGAAAGAAAGAAAGAAAGAAACCTAAAGGAATGAATTAATGAATGTTGCTTTCTTTTACAACTTACAAAGATATTTTTTTCTGCAATATCAAAATATAAAAATTTCTGGAAAATTAATGTTTAGAAAAAAACATTTTTTGTGTCTAAAACTAGCACTAAAGTAGTAGGCAAAATAAAATAAAAATCTAAGACAAACAAAGACTATTTTCTGTGTTTGTTTCCTCACTTGCAAATGATTTTAAAGTAAATAAATGTAAATTTACTGTAAATACATAAAACATCTCACAAATTAGATTTATTACAGAAGCTGACACACTTCATTTTCTATAAATATTATATGTTATCTCGTACATACAGTACGGAACGCATGCGCTATGAAGTTCTTATGCAGATGATTGAGTGTTTACTGCCAAAATGATGGAAAAACTGCGGCTCTGCAGTTCAGTGAGAGAATAAAAAGGGATACAACATACACATCCATCTTGGTTTGAGTTTAACGGAAAGCTGAAAGCTTATATAAGGTCTCACAGAGCGAGGAATACGTAATCAGTTGCTCAGTAGGGAAAAAAAAAAAAAAAGATGGAACATTGAACTTTTTTTTTTAACAACATGGGAACTTGCTGTTCATCCATTTCCTGCACGGCGTAAAGTAAAATTACTTTGTCACACATGATCGATCCATCAAGTCTAGACTAAGATTCATGAACATGTGCTCACGCCCACTCCTCCTTCATGCTCCGTTTACTGTCTCCGGAGGGGGCAGCGATTCCCACTACTCTTCCGCATCCCTCGCAACCTTTAGACATCATCGCCACTTAACCACAATCTGCGGGAAAGCAAGAGCTCAAAGTTAATGAAGGAACAATGCAGCGCCGCAGCGAGACACATTCGTGGGTTAATAAGAGCCGGCTTCCGGCTGAGCGAACCTCCCACGGCTCGGAGCGGGGGAAAAATGCTCGGTTTCCAGTTTTTCTGGGATTCAGTGTGGAGGAGGAAACTTCCTACGTTAAACATGACACACACAAAACCAGACGCAGTGTGGTGACCTTTCTCTTTCCGGGGTGTACTGAAGTGTCCTGCAGCGTGAAAGCGTTTCCTGATGAGCGCCACTTCTGTGCAGAAGAAAAGAGACCTCTCTTTGCTCTCTTTTTTTCTTATTTATTTACACTGCCCTCCAAAAGTTTGGAAACGCCTGAACAAAATAGGGTTTTTGGGCAATATCAGCATAAATCCTCTTTAGTTAGTGACCATTTTGCATTGATAATAAGGGACAACACAAACTATGAAAACATATTTTATTAAATAAAAAGTTTATGAACATAAACATGAACATAACATAGAAAAATACTCAAA
>CM041001.1:2237946-2250539 GCA_022985145.1 Pangasius djambal | reverse complement strand
CAGCAGCAGCAGCAGCAGCACCGCACTGCTGCAAAGTTATTGACTATCCGCACACGGCCCGTTGCCAGATCCTCCTGTAGCCCCACATTTATATTTCATTCTCCTTTCGTCGAGACTCGGCGGATCGAAGAGCAGCGATCGCTTGTGTGAGTGAACTTCGTGAATCGGATTTATTCAGATCCTCCTACGCAGTGACCCGGCGCAGCATCGACGCCTCCCACACAAAGCTCATGGAGAGTGTTGATCAACATGAGCGCTGTCAACCGACTCTGGCTTTAACACCACGGCCTGGTGAAGGCCAGAAGACACGGGTCAACGTATAGGCAAGAAAAAGATATAACATATCTTTTTATGTAATATATATTTAAAAATGTAACACAGCACTTTTATTTATTTATATGTACCCTATAAAAATACAGATGTAGGAAGCTAGTGAATTTTAGTTTGGGAAAGTTTTGAGGAAGGACAGAAAAATCTGCTACAGAAAAAAAAAAATATGTTAGAGTTTGTTGAAATTATAAAAAAAAAAAAAAATATTGCATGCATTATAAATATGTCATAAATAAATAATTAAACGCAATAAATAAATGCTATACATATATATAAAATATATTTATAACACATAAGATAGTCATGTTACATAATTGATATAGTAATGAAATATAACAGATATATTACATATGTACAATTTATTAAATAATTCATATTTTACCGAACTGGCCGATAGGTTGCCTTCTATTATAAACAAATTATGAATAGTCAATAATAATTATTAATAAAGTAATAATAATTACGATGTCTTTCATTTATACCAGACACACACAAAAAATAACGAATTAATTTACATAATTTCTACATAATTTTCTATACATTTTAAAATGGGTTCATAATGAATATTATTATTAGATAGTAGAGTATATTATATTGGATATTAGAGTACCTTAGATAAATATTTTTAAAAATGTTACTTACTTATAATTACTTATAATTAGATATTGGTAATATTAGTTTTAAAATGAAAAGAATTAGATTTGCTTTTATTCAGGATATTTTGTTTAAATATAATTTAATTTTGCAGTGAGGGGTAAAAAAATAAATAAATAAATAAATCAGCCCCCATGCTGCCAAACTGTCCCATTTTCCACACTCGTCTTTATTCCATGACAAAGCATGCAGTGTTCTTTCTGTTAGCAAATCTTTTAGGAACAATGACGGAAGCTGAGTGTCAGGAAGAGTAGACTGAAGCGGCTGCAAATGCAGTTTATTAAAGACCTGGCAGACAAATCCAAATGGTGCGCCAAAGTCGAAAATGAAGAACAGGCAAAAGTCAGGCGATCAGTAAACAAACAACGAACTGGGCAAATCCGAAAAGCGAAAAAACCGAGAAACAAATGAGATCAAAACCAGAATGACAATCACTGAATAAACGGCTGGTAAGTTCAGGTGAGCAAACACTGAGCGTTACTTCACGGAGTGTGTGTGTGTGTGTGTGTGTGTGCGCGTGAGTGAGAGAGTCCCTTATATCTGCTTGTGCTGACTGTGAACAGGTGAGTGTAATCAAACGTCCAGTGATTGTGATTGTGAGTGCTGGGAAGTGTAGTCCGAGGCGGCCATGTTTGTAGGCGGCGGTGTGTTCCACAGGGGTTGATCTGACCCTGATCCGCAGAACAGCGGAGCTACAAACTATACAAAGCAGAAAAAGGCAGAAAAAAGGTTTGGAAACATGTCGTCTTATTGGTAAGAAATAAAAGAGGTTAAGGCCAAAGTGCTAAGTGTTTCACAGTTAGCCGTAGCTGTAAATATAATGAGTGTGTTATAAACTACACTGTATAAACTCCACAGTCCCTCTGTGGAGAAATATAGCAATAGGTAGCCAAATGCTTTGTGGTTAATTACTGTACAAGTGACCTTTTTTCTATGCTTTCCGACACAGCTCTGGGCAGAAAAGTCGCACAGGATGTTGGCTAGCGGCTAACGGCTTCATCAACAATAAAGGAGCTTCCCAAATGGATATTGCTCCTGCATCAATCTTGCAGCCTGTTTTTTTTTCCCCGTGAAATTGGGACACAACAAATCCATATTTGAAGGAGGCTCCATCAAAGCCACCACTGGAGACCCGAACAACCCGCAGGAAAGCATGGCGAAAGCGCCGATATTTGCAGAGGATTGCGACGTCTGGGAAAAGGATGAACTTTCGGATTTTTCAGGGCTTTTTTCAGGACTAAAGGGCTGCAGAGACGAAGCTCACGTCTACAGTTTCACTTCTGAAACCCTACACTGAAAACCTGCAGCGCAGTAAATTAGAAATAATGGTGTGTTTATTGAAACTCAGGCCTCAGACTGACAAAACTGACAAAAATGTCTTTAAATACTAAAATAATCAATTCTCATTTATTCAGAAGCAACGTTTTAACTAACAACTCTTCACGGTTTAATAACTCCAGAGCTGCTACATCGAAGAATCTTCGCATTTTGTCATTTGTAGATTATATCCATCAGACGCAATGATTTGAAAAGTTAGACAGATTCTAAAGTTCTTTTGTTTTTGAAGATTCTCTCTGATCTTCCTATGAACTCTGCATTCATAATGCATTATAAATAGGATACATAGCTTACACAAAACCTTACACTTGACAATGCTCGACATAAAACCCGCGTAAGTGTTTAAGTTTACATGTACCGTGTAACATTCTACATTCACATATTCACATTCTGTAGCACTTGCTCATAAGAACACTGGAGACAGTAATGTTATCATGCACTTTGATATAGGCCCTGATGTAGTACCTCCCCGCATGTACATTATAACCTACACAGTCAGTGTCTCAAATTGTGCGCATCTGTGTTTATTACAGTTTATAACACAGGAATAGAGTGTTATGCCAGGTCAGTACAGGCTTTAAACGAAGTAACCTAAGAAGCTGAAACGTATAAATCAATTTTATTTCAATACACAATACCAAATGAAAGTATAAAGTACAGACGTTAACATTTTCTATGAGGGTTATGTCTATAATAAACAATGACCACATTCATATCATGCTATAATACATTTATAAGGCATTGTACACACACTTTTTAGCTATCGTTATACTTTTTTAGCTATCATTATGACACATTATGAATGCATTATAGGTAGTGTTTATGGCATGTTATATGAGCAAGCCCAACTTTACATTACATTACTTTGCATTATGAGAAGACATAATAGCAATATAATGTGTTATAATAACGTGGTGATATAAAGCACTACTTATGTACATTATGTTCAAGATTCATAATCATCAGGTCATAATGCATTACTCTAAAATGCATTGCACTTTATAGCTCTCTTAAACATGATGCATTATAAGTAGTGCTCATACTGTAATGCATTATATATGTAGTGTTTATAGCATATCACCAAGCCCCCTTTGCATAGCACATTATGAGAAGATGTGATGGTGATGTAAAGTGTTATAAGCACTCCTTTACATCTATTATTTTAACAATTTTTAAAGACATTATAAACAATCCTACTAACTGTAATGCCTTTTCATAAATAATTATAATGAGCTGTACCATGCCTTATGAATGCATTATAACATGTGAATGTATGCATAATTCATTATACATATGGTTTTCATAGTGTTCAATTGTTAACTATAACTAGTTACTTTGTCATTGAGCATTTATACAGCGTTATGTTAGGCACGATAAGATGTAACACATTGTAGTGCAGTTATAATGCATTATGAATACAGGATGTACAGCTAGTGCTGTAAATGGAATAAATGATGACATGGCAGATGTGTTTGTGATTTTCAATGGCTGTGTGTTGTTGTGCTTGTGAGAATTTCTCTTCAGGTTGACAGAAACATGCAATATTTCCCTTTCTTTTGCTGACTTTTTAGAAATGTACTCTTTTGAACCATTTGTAATGAGCCTGTAATATGTGTCCTAGATTTCTCTTCAGCTGATGTGTGTGGGTTTTTGTGTGTGTGTGTGTGTGCTTGTGTGTGTGTTTAAATACCTGGATTCAGTTCATTATAAAATAGTCTGCCAGAAACGTGGACATCTGCCACTTCTTTCAGTTTTTATTTCTTCTTTTTTTTATGAGTGTATCATCTTAAACACAAATAATCTAAACTGTTAGTGGTGTTTCATGTCACAAAAAGGGTGAATGTGCTGCTACCCGATGTTGAGGGAACACCACGCGTAATGAGCAGGAAGCACGGTGAAATCATGCACAAGCGATTCGGTGCGAGTTACTCGAAGTAAGCAGGAAAATCAACCACAAATCAGGACGCGACTGACTGATTGTCCTTGTCAGAAGAAGACTAATGACCTAGCGCGCTCTCAAAAAGCCCAGCTAAGCAAGTCTTGCAAATGAGCAACACTAATCATGATGTATTCCTCCAACTGTGTCTCTGGGTGGGACGTTAGCTCAGAGTACGGGACGTTCACTTCTTAATAAGATTTATGTGTTTATGTAAGGAAATGTAAGACATGCACTGATGATTAGGCACATTTTCAGAAGCGTATTTTAAAAGTGTACGGCAAATGGACACCACCGGAGGTGTGTAGGATTCCTACAAAAACATTCAGCAGCAGGATATTCAGAGAAAAAAAAAAAAAAAAAAACTTTGTACTGTATATTGGCTCATTTTAAAACTTCTATAAAACCAAACAGAGGAGGATTCATTCCATTGCTATTATTACTATTATATCATTGTAAAAGTGTAACATACAATAAATAATGTATATGTCATAGATCAGGCCTCATGGGTTAACAAAGGCTAAGCTGCTAACCAAACAAGCTTAGCTAACAAACGCTGTGCTTGTACACAAGGACGCTAAGCTAGTGAAAGTTCTGGTGCTAACCAAGTGAGCTAACTACAAAACCTGAAATGATGGCCGTGGCAATAAACACGTGAGCTAAGCTAACAAATGCTGTGGTGGTAAACAAGAACGCTGAGCTAGCGAAAGCTCTGGTGCTAACCAAGTGAGCTAAGCTAACAAGCCTGTGGTGCTAAGCCAGAAAGCAGAGCTAGCAAAAGCTAGCATTAATCAAACAAGCTATTCAAGCAAATACTTGGTGATCATTTTTATCTTGTACACGCCTCATTCTTTTAAAGGTGAAAGTTGAAGGTTCATCAATTTTATTTATGTCACAGCACTCACAATTCTCACATCTGACTGGTCACAGGGTACCGTCGTTTCCTTGATAACGTTAACGTGGACTTGGATAGTGGAGCGTAGCATAATCTAAGCCTAATGAGCAAATGTTTTTAAAAAATGTTGCTGTATGAGAGGAATACAACACTTCAGAAGGTACAGTTATAGGAATGAATCATTTCAGGGTGGTATCACCTCATCGCTTATTATTTTGCTATAACGGCATGATACAAAGTGTTTGATTGTTTACATATTTGACTGCAGCAGTAGAATTTTTAATAAACTTTATTTAAAATGTGTGGTAATTAAAAAAAAAAAACTGTCTGTACAACAAAGTGCAAAATCGAATCATACAGAAATCAAATTTGGTGAAATATTTCTAAATTACTTTTAGAAAAAAAAAAAAAACACTAGTAAACTGATGTGAAGACATTCCTTGGATTTATTGTCTCCGGTTGGAACATGCCTGTGCAGGCTGCGGGATAAAAGCAGATAATTCTCTAACGTTGACTATAAAAGGATGACACAGGGATCTGTCAGTGCTCTCACACAAATGAATTTCTACTTAAACTTGAAATATAATTCAGTTTTCAGGAAGTGCACTCTACTTTAACAAGGACAGGTTATAAAAGCACACCGCTTGCCCTTGATGCCTCTCAGTGGAAATATTACAGCTTTAACAAGCTACTATTCATTCTACTTCTTCTGGATACTCTGTATTCTCCAGTGGTCTCCTTTAAAGGTCAAAGATGTTTATTATTCTATTAATATTTTTACTGAATTGTTCAGCATTCATTTTGGTTTTAGCCTCTTTGGTTTCATCTTGGTAAAAACAATTCAATGTAAATATTCAATATTTCTAGACATCTTTCCGAATATCTATACGCCAAAATGCTCTTGGGTATCACCTCTCCGTGGGAAGAGAAAGAAAAGCAACACCAAGACGTCTACTCTGTGACGATCTCTAGTTTCTCCAGCATACTCTCCATCATTTCTAACAGACATGAGTTCCTTTTAAAAGACAAGATTGAGTTACTCCAAGCCCCGAGACTACGGATGGAAGATATTCTCCACCTATCAGTTTAAGTCAGAGTAGCACAGTGCTACAAGAATTCACCCAATAATAGAAAATATACATTCTTGTATTTACATTTAATAGCTTTCTTTGCTTCCTGCTAACACAATGAACACAAACCTATTCAGTGGAACGTTCCGGTTCAGCAGCGAGTTTTATGAAATTACCGCATGCAATTTCGCATCCTTCACAATCCATCAGGTACTACTTGAAAGGGGGATTTTCGGAATGGGGGCAGGAAGACGAAATGGAATTACAGCAATCGATCCCTCTGTATTTTCTTTGGTTGCTTGCCAGCCAGGCAATTACTTCTCCATCATAATTTGTAGCTGCTTTTGTTCAGACAAGGCTCCATTTCAGAAATATAATATCCTCCATGTAAGTGCATTTAACACACGAAGGCAATCAGACTGAGAGTTTTGAGTGGATGTGTTAATGATATATGATAGTAATAATTATGATACAAGACTTATTGTCCTATCTAATGCAGCAATATCTTTAGATTTTAACAAAGCTCACTTGTTTGCAATTCAATAATTGTATGTTATCTGGATGATCCCACTTTAGATCCTCTGTACAAAAGTCGAGGTTTGGTTACTATTATCAATAACACTGGGGTTTGGAATAATTTAGAACATTTACAGTGAAGAATGCCCAAAGAACATCTGAATTTGTCGGAATTTTTGAAAAAAAAAATAGTCTGAATATTTGAAAAAAATTTGTCTGAGTGTTTCGAAGTGCGCAAAATTACTTGACGGGAGATCTTTCATCAAACGTGACAAATGCGGATCGAGCTGGATGCGAACAAATTTATCCATGAACCATAATTTTGTAATTCATTTTGGGGGAAATGTTGGATCCCAAGTTTAGCTCCCGAGTTTTATGTAAATTTACATATAAGAAGTAACGTGAACCTCGACTGGTCGACATAAAATCGTATATTCGTTTACAAGTGTGGAAACATAACTGGTAGCGTAGCTATGGTAGCTAACATAGCTCAAAGTCTGAAAAGCTAGCAGTGTGTGTAGGAGCCTGCTCCTGCTACAGACCTCGACAATGCAGCTGTTCCTCCTCCAGAAAAGTGAGCTTACATATATTTATTTACACCATATAAAAATACAACAAAGTGACAATTTCCATCGCGTCCTGAACATACCCTGATTTATGCCGATGCTAGATAGCTAGTTTACTGGTGATGTATTCAATAGCAACCGATTTAAAAAAAAAAAAAACCTGCTAGCTAGCCAAGTGGGAAAGATATGGCGAGATATTTACTTCATCCGGAATTACCACTAATAGAAAAAGGTATTAATACTAGGTATTCAGTTAGTACAAAGGTAATGGCACCCTATAAAAGGAGGAAGAGTTAATGTGTGTCTATAATAGCTGTTTTCTGCAGTGGCTGAGCTGTTTTACTGGAATATTAAGAGCACGCTGAGCTTGGGAGGCTCTCTTTCACTGTTCAGTTGCCATATTGTTATTTTGAGCTCTTTGTGAGCTTTGCCTTTTTATAGAGTTTTTTGGGTGTCATTAAATGTAAATGAGCTGTGCCATGAACACACTTAGTACTACAGCTGATTGGCAACATACGCACATGACCGCACAGGTATCGACAAACATCACATAAAAGTGTGTAATTAAACTGGATTTGGAAATTCCCAAAAAAAAAAAATCTGCTTAATGGGTGAGTTTTTGTGTTTGTGATGGACGTGCTGTGATCAGGGTTGCTAGATTTGTGTTAGAAAAGCAGCCCACTGGACCAGCAATATAGAAACAACTCGGCTGTCATTTCACCTAGCACCTGGCAACACTGGTGGATCTGCTCTGAGCAGTGTGTCGCTAATTTACACCTGGTTTGCAGAGACAAAATTAAGCATGCTGGCTTCTGCTTTTTTTCCAAAGTTCAGCATCAGTACATGTAATCCATGATCAAATGCATGAACGTTATGCCTTGTAAACTGCATGCTTAAGCTTGTGCACCAGGTTTGTAGGTAACATGCAAGGCTACAAACATCTCTGTACATCAGGGCCTGAATGTCCCGTAACAGCGAGTGCAAACAGCATTGTCCCAATTAGCAAATAAGCTGCATACTACGATGCTAACGCATAACTGGTACACATTTTTGCCAACTAGTTACATACCTTGCATTGGACACACACACACCGCTGAAAATATGTGTGTCTTCCCCTAAGAGCCCCGTCAACTCCCAGCTCCTTTTGTCATAAAGTGAATAAAGGCGGCATTACTCATATGTCCACCTCTACACCTGTCATGTCCGACATTCCCCAGTCCCATTTCACACTTGAGGCACCTCACATAAAGCAGCAGCTCCCTGATGCCCCCCCAAACCTCCACAACACCATAAATTTCACTCTTTTCTCCTCCCCTGTGACCTTTTCCTCATTCTGTGGGCACCTGCTACAGTATCGCAAAGCTTTTTGGGTCTCAGCCCGAGCTCGCCAGGCAACACAAAACACTGACAAATGACTCAGGAACTTGGTGAGAAAACATACGGGAGGAACGGAGATCCAGGTAGGTTATGCAGAGGAAAGCAAACTATTCATATTCACAGATGGTTGTACTAAAAAAAGACAGAGACACACAAATATGCATAAACTATACAATATGTGTAGGGGGAAAATGAACCAGATTTTTTCTTGCTGACTAATGAAAGTCTGTGTGTCTGTCATATTTAGCCAACTAATTAAGCATAATAAAAAAAATATATATATATTCCTATAGCTCCACATACTGTATACAAATGCAAAATGTTAAAAATTGCTATCAGCGTGTTCGAAGTTCAGCCATCTTTACCCTTGGGCTTATGGAAAGATGACAGAGACTAATAGCTTTTGCAATCCATTATCTCACTCAGACATTCTTTTATCAGAGCTGAATTATAAATCCAATATGAGGCAGCAACCCCTCCGTGCACCCAAATGCCATCTTATCAGAACCATGGTCTCCCAGCGCTAATCTGTATTACCTCTCAGTAATTAGTGTCCATGCAAAGTCCTGCACTGGCACAAAGCAGCCATGCAGAATAAAGTTGGATGCAGGAAGTGACATTAATCTGCTATTATTAATCTCCCATTTTACCTACATTCTCTTTTTCTTCCTGCTTCTGGGAAAGATAAATCACCTCGGTTGGAAGGCGGCGTCGAGCTTGAGCGTGATTACTAAACTTATAATTGGTCAGGGTTGCTGTGAAGTTGATGAATGTGACTGCGGGCTCGCTTCACAAACAGGCCGAGCTTCATCGTGCATTCTAGCTGCGGCCGGGCTTTCACTGTGCCCTGCAGCCTTTAATTGAGATATCTAACATTAATGACGAATGAGACCGAAGCAGAAACTTTACTAGTTCCCCGTGGGAAATGCGTGACGCGGCAGGAGGCGGCTCCATATTAAATACAGATGATGGAAAGGTTTGCTGTATGGATTTTTTGTGACGTGGAACAGCCCAAGCAGGTTGAGTGGATGATTCATCAAACCAGCAGGGCTGTCACGCTCTCCCAGAACTTATTGGCGCCGCCATATTGACAGAACAATGGGCTTTGAACACAGCTGGAGACGCCTGGAGAGCCATCGATTGGACCGGGTTTATGGGGTGATTTCTGTTGGGGAGGTTTGTCGTGGTTCAGTTTAGCTCAGCATCGGTCTGCCGACTCTCCTGAGGTAGTGGACTAACCACAGAGGTAATAACCTGTGCAATCTGAACCCATCTGAACAAACATGAACTTGGACTGTGTGAGTCACCCTGAGCTGCCGAACACTGAATCAAGGCACTGAGAGAAAATGAAGAAAGGTAATTTTATACCAGGGAGATTGACTGACGTAAGGGCGTGAAATTAGCATCACACAATTACAGCAGCAGTGAACATAGCGGAGAATGTGGTTAAATAAAATGGACATAGATAATACAGTAGAATCATTATATTACATATATCCAACCATCCATCCATCCATCCATCCAGCTACTATATACAGATGTCTGTCCATCCATCATCCGGCCGTTCAATATACACTGATATCTGTCCATCCACCCATGCATCCATTATATATACACTGATGTCTGTCCATCCATCGGTTCATCCATCCATCCATCCAATGTACACTAATGTCCATCTATCCATCCATCTATACTGATATCTGTCCACCTATCCATCCATCCATCCATCCATCCAATATACACTGATGTCTGTCCCTCCATCCATCCAACATATATACACTGATGTCTGTTCATCCATAAATCCATCCATCTATCCATTCAATATACACCAATGTCTGTCCATCCATCCATCCATCTATACTGATATCTGTCCACCTATCCATCCATCTATCCAGTATACACTAATGTCTGTCCATTTGTACATCCATAAAATATATGGTGATGACTGTCCATCCATAGCATCCATCCATCCGTCCAACCAGCCATCATATACCGCTGACTGCCCATCCATCCACCCAATATACTCCAATGTCTGTCCATCCATCCATCCATCCATCCATCCATCCATCTTTCTAATATACACATGGATGCACAGATTTATTGATTAAGGTGTGCTGGAGGTGTGCAGAGTTTGAAAATAAGCATTTCTCTCGGGTGATTGTATTCAGAGACAGCAATTTAAGTTAAAATACATAACCTCAATATTGATACGAATATTGAAAGTTCTTCATACTGAGCCACGCTAAACGGGCTCTTAAGTCGAATTTCTTCTTGACCGGTTCTGATTATTAAAATATTATCACACCTCCAAGGTTTTCAGCAGATTTTGCAGTCGTGTCTAAACCACTGCCCTTAAAGACAAGCATTTCATTTTAAGGCTAAAAAAAAACCAATGGATAGAAAATGCTGGCTGATAAAGCAGCTTTTTAACTTTATTTAACACCAAACATATAAAACACAAAATGCCATTAGGTTGCAGGTGAAATCAGTGTCCTTATCTTAGCAGCAGGTTTCAATAGAACAAGTCATAACACTAGCGCAAGGTCAAAACACTACCTGCATGTGTAGCTTGCTCCATATGGGAGTATTGATCAGACCACCGTACTTCACAGAGATCCAGAATGAATACAGACAGCAGACTCTCACACAGATCTGACATTTCACCCAGGACATGTCTGAACTGCTAAAAATGCTGTATCTGAACTGCATTCTCTTCAAATCCATCTACCGAGTGTCAGCTGTAGTAAAACTTGCTTTCTTCTAGCGTGCTGAGATTAGCAATTCTTGGCCAAACAAGAACCATGAGATCTAATGAGAGACAGTTGATAAATATTTCATATTCTTATTTACACACAGAACATCAAACAAATCTGTTAAAAAAAAACGAGACTTCTTTTCATGCCACTAATGTTAACTTTAATTTTGCATTGTTCTGTAGATGTTTCTGTGAACAGCATAATCGATTAGCTTCTGTCTTTTAAATGCCAAGGCTTTCTGCCCATTTAACTGGCTTTAAGAGTGCAATTAAATGGAGTAGAAATGAACAAAGGTTAGCAGGTGTAGAAGCACAAATGGTTTAATGAACACCTCCGTGTTCAGCCTTTAACATTTGGATTTTCCCCCTGACTGAGGAGAATTATCATCTGAGAAAGATTTCATTATCAGCGTCTCATTAGTCATGGGTGCAATTTAAAGACTAAGCAACTACGGTATGGCTCCACCCTTGTTGGTTCATATCACAGCAGCAGCTTTTTTTCATTATGCATCTAATAAACAATTAAGCCTATCCAACCATCCACCCATCCATCCACCCGTCAATCCATCCATTCATTTAATATACATTTATGGCCCATCCAACCATCCAGCCATCCATCCATCCATCCATTTAATATACAATTAAGCCCAGCCATCCATCCATCCATGAGTAATTTATACTCATCTATCCATCTAAAATGTACTGGTGTCCATCCATCCATCCAACCATCCATTTAATATACATTTATGGCCCATCCAACCATCCATCCATCCATCCATCCATCCATTTAATATACAATTAAGCCCAGCCATCCATCCATCCATCTATCTAATTTATACTCATCTATCCATCTAAAATGTACTGGTGTCCATCCATCCATCCAACCATCCATTTAATATACATTTATGGCCCACCAACCATCCATCCATCCATCTATCTAATTTATACCCATCCATCCAACCAAAATGTACTGGTGTCCATCCATCCATCCATCCATCCATCCATCCATCCATCCAATATACATTTATGGCCCATCCAACCATCCAGCCATCCATCCATTTAATATACAATTAAGCCTAGCCATCCATCCATCCATCTATCTAATTTATACCCATCTATCCATCTAAAATGTACTGGTGTCCATCCATCCATCCAT
>CM041001.1:2215544-2231101 GCA_022985145.1 Pangasius djambal | reverse complement strand
CTTTATTCCTTTTTTCTCCACTTCAGTAGTATGGGCTACTTGGTGTAGATTCTTGACATATAATCTCAATAAAATCCATTTCATTTCCACTATAAAATGTGGAAAATGGTATCACACACAAATGCAATAAAATAACACTCAAATAAACCATGTGAAACTTCATGTCTGATAAAGTAACAACAACCTCGTGTGCAAGTGTTTCTAGCAAGAAGGTATTTCATTTTAGGGAGTATTATATGTTAGACCTCTGCACCAAGTCCATTTTGTAATAAGCTGCCATTAATGTAATACAAGTTATTATATTTCAAGGTTTTATTGCATTTGGACCTCTGCATCAAAGCCATTATGTAATAACCTGCCCGTAATGTAATTACTTATTGCCCTCACAATAGTATACTGCAATGTCAATCTTTTTTGTAATATTATTGGCCTTTGTAATGTTGCTAAGCTGCAATATGCAAATCAGGCCAATGAAGTGCCTTTTATATCAGAAAATAAAGGACAACGCTGACTCAATAAATACAACTGAAAATGGAGCTGTTCCTTCCCCCAACTCCGCTATTTTCTGATATCAGGGTTCTTCGGTGGATCTGGTTTATCTCATTTGTTGAAAGAGCAACAGGACTCCTCGGAGGTGTTCGCTCTGTCCTTGTCTAACCCGTACTGCACGCAGTAGCCACGGCCGACTGCTGGTCGCTCGGTGTTTACATGCATTGCAGTTCAGCGCATTGGACTCAATGACACTCTTGATAAAGCACTTAATGTAGTTTCCAGTGAAAGGATCATTAACTTGCTGAAATTAATCTACTCACCAACAAGTACGGAATATTAAGTGGTTACTTTGACATGAAATTATACAAACCAGTCCTTGAAATTGTGACATTCTTTCTGTATTTTAAAATGGCAATTAGCTTAAAGGACTGTATTCAGAGTTGAGCTAAGTGTGGATTGTGAGGATCTAATAGGAAATTGTACATACTGGAATTCATACCTCAGACAGAACTACAGACTTAAGCACTATATAGAGGAGCTTGAGCAAAACAGAGGTGTGTCTCAGGCCCTATCCTCATGTGTACAGATATTTTTGAAAATGTAGTTTTTACGCCATCTGATCTCCGTCCACACGAAAACGCAAAAATGATCTGAAAATGCTCATGAGCATTCCAGTCCAGTAGGTGGCAATGGTATAAACTATCACAGACTGTTATGACAAATAATATCTTCACAAGCTGCGTATCGATATCCATATACGTTTGGATGGGGCCTCAGTTATACACAATTCTGACCTTGAACTCGAGCGCATTTTTCTTGCACGATTTTGACTCAAGTGAGGAGCGGTGTTTAGTGCAACCACAATCTGACACACTGAAAATTTACGTGCTGTGAATAAACTTAAAAAAAAAAAAAAAAAAATCTATGAAAAACAACATCATTTTTCACCACTGGCTAAGCTTCACACTTTCTGCTCCTGTTCTTCTACTTCATAGCGCAAAGTAATAGTATGCGCTGGATCAAGTGCTATTCTATAAGCTGCTGAAAAATGAGGGAGAAGCCATATTGTTAAATTGAACCAAATTTGCAGTCAATTCACCTAAAAAATGATGATAGCAAATGACTGTTTTCTGTACAATAATTCCTAGAATCTGTCTTTGTCAGTTTTCTGGCTGATTGCTGATGCTTCCGTGATGTTGCTGCAACTTGGTTAGTTGTAAGAATGTTAATCAACGTTTTCCATAATGTTAATTTTTGTCCAACTTGGAGCACTTTGATTTAGTTTAATTTAACATAATATAGCAACAGGAGCAAATTTATTCTACGTTTGTTGTAAAACTACAACCAGGATTAAATGATGGTTTAGATGGAATCCTGATTATTTCTACATCAGTCAAAGTTTGGGGCAACCGCAGTGCTGGATAAACATCCTGCAGTGCATCCTACATTGCGTCTCACTGAGACAGAACACGAGTGACAGCTCCGTCATCCATAGCGCACGTTTTCCTGAATAGCTCATTTCACAACTCGTTCACATCAGTTCCCATGAAGCTCGGCCACTAAGCGCTAGCGCCTCAGTCCCTGACCTCAGATATAGACACGGACACAGTGAATCACCTCAGATCAATGCGCACTTCCACTCATAAATAAGACACAGACGACGTGGGCACCGCTCTAGCTCATCAGCTGACACTGGAGAGTACATCGATTGGCTCTTTCTACTCACTATCAATCAGCGCCGAGCGAGTGCATTAAACGAGTGTGTCTTCAGCCAGTACAGAGTGATGACATCCCGGTAAGTAAGGTGAGAGCTAAATAAATTCAAAGCACTCCATTTTTGCCCTGGGAAAGGAGTGAAAAATCGCCACGGTGGAATCTGATCGACTGTTTGGAGAGGCATCGTATATCATGCTTTCTATCATGGCTTTGCTAATCAAAATGTCACACACTGCTAATTGTAGAGGCAGGAAATAATCATTGCTAGCCTTAATGACTGTAGCAAGAGTAACCGGGGTGATCGAAATGAATATGTGAATATTTCCACGAGTTCCATTGGTCATGTTTTATTTACATTTTTAAAACTCTTATTTTGACGAATCAATTAATTAATGAATTAATAAACTAAAAAAATACTACAAAAATGCTGTAATTACTTTAAAGATGCTTGGGCCGGAAAAAAAAAACTAAATATGAAATTAACGTAAATGCATGCGGTTTTGAATAAATGAATACGGAATATGTAAATAATAATATTCATGTTCTATTAAGATTCACTTTTATCTCATTTATTATTATTATTATTATTATCATTATTATTATTATTATTATATATACCTTAAAACACTGTTAAAGAATAAATTAAATTAATTTTGTAAAAATTATTCATCAGATTTTTTTTTGTTTGTTTGTTTTTGGGAGTTTCTCAAATTTGAGACGCACATTTGGCAATGAAAGTGTTAAAGCAACAGTAATGTTGCAGTATGAA
Organism: Pangasius djambal; assembly: GCA_022985145.1. Taxonomy (NCBI): domain Eukaryota; kingdom Metazoa; phylum Chordata; class Actinopteri; order Siluriformes; family Pangasiidae; genus Pangasius; species Pangasius djambal. Next base: position 2,228,124 of record CM041001.1, on the reverse strand, counting down.
TGTTGTGAATATTAATTACAGTATCTACCTGGAAAGGTTTCTCATGTGGAGCTCGGGGCTCTCATGCGTTATGAACCCTGACATTAAGAACTCGGAGCACTGGGAGAGAACGCTGCCTGGGGGTCAGTGTGCTCTCAGAGCCCTCATGAATGGCCTCAGGGGTTTTAGTCTGCACTCCCTTTCTGATCTCCAGAGCCTGTGGGATTGTGATGTGGGATTGGAAAGTAGCTTTCAGCTAAGCTTCTCTGGAGATGTGGAGATGCTCACCTGAAGATCTTCTCAGGAGCTTGTTCTCCCGTCACCAGATCATAACCTCGCTCCAGGTTTGAGTACGGCCACGGCCTGCAGGAGATTTATAACACATTATCCCTAAAGTAACAACACCGTATAGATAGAAGACAGGATATAATGTCAGTTTAGCATTTAGAGCTGGGTCTACTTGTTCGGCTTAATTCAATCCATGACTATCATGGAAAAATTAAACTAGCTAAATAACTAACTTATTAATTAAATAGGTCATTTTATTATTCCGCAAATCATTGTTCATACACGATCGCAAAAGGGTAGTCTTGCTAAACGTCTATAAAGAAAGAGAAATGCTACAAACATCTATATACAGTTTTTAAAATTTGCTGAGAAAAGTCACTGAGATGGAAGCCATAACTGCTACAGAAGGAATAAAACACTCTTTGTTGTGCCGCTATAGAAAAGTAATCAACAATGGGGTGTTGTGATGAAGTGGAGTCACTGATTCCACCCAGAAGTTGATTAGCATCCAATAACAGCGTGTCCTGGAGTGTTTTATTCCTCTTACACCACAATAATTTGCCAATGAAAACCATAAAGAATGGCATGTTATACTTTTTTATCTGTTTATAGTTACATTTAATGTCGTGGAATGTCCGTGAAATAAGTTAGTTCCTGTTCTCACTTACGTTGCAGAATTTATAAACAGCCGTTCCATCACCAGCCTCTCTTGATGTTAATGAGATACACACACACACACACACACACACACACACACAGCTTCCCCATGTCTGCTACAAAGCATTGACACTGGAGACTCCTTCCAAAAAAAATGCTACATAAACATCTACTTACAGAAAACTTCACCATATCAACAAATTAGGTGGAGATTATAATATATGAGGTCCCTGTGCAAACTGTTAGCATAGAAACGATAATTTAGAAAGTGAATCAGTACCTTCTCACCAATCGGCTTTGAGGATTCACCAGCGTTGTGGCGTGATCCTGATTATTACTATGAATATTGGACATGAAAAGAAATTGCCTTCACTTCAATACTGTTTAGAGAATCCGCGAGCATTCTATATTTCAGCACGTTCCCCTTTAACGGCACCGTCGCTCCACCGCTCTTCCCACCAGCTCCCTCCCGGCCCAGGATACAGCCACGAGCGCTGGAAATCGGCCCGAGAACTGGCACCTGAGTGCTCGTGGTAACAAGGTGATGTATCTTATTTTTGACTTCCCTGTCTCTTATGTCTGCTTGCTTTTTATCATCTTTTTTTTTTGCCGTGTGTTAAGGTGACAGCGTGCCTTGCGGATCTTACCCTTCGTTCCGTCCCCAGTCGGTGCGGATGCAGAGGTGTGTGTGTTCAGGGTCAGGCGAATAACCCTCCAGGCAGCTGCATTCTCCTGGAAAGAGCAGAGACAGAGTGACAGATATTCATTTATCCGGCTGGTGGTATAAATTACCCCTGCGCATTACCCCGCTCCCCTCCGTCCTCGTCCGTCACGCACACCGCTCGTATCTAATAAAGCTTCGGTGCACTTCCTTTAACCCCTACAAGTAGATTTCCTCCTTAACTTTGACCTCTTAGCACAGATTAACCATTAAATACTGACTGGTCCACTCTGATTTACGCTTCCACTTGTTCATAAGTATCGCTTATAGCGCTTATAACAGATTACAATAAGCTGTGTATTTTTTAAACAAATGTCAAACCTGCATTAATATAACCAATCACAAGCACTCATGATTAGACACAAACCTCCTGTTGGCTATAAGCTACATAAGCACTTCATAACAACTGACATAAACCTTTCATTCACTCATTTTTTTTCAGTAAGCATTTTATCCTGGTCAGGGACACGGCAAATTCGGAGCCTATCCCATTCACAAGGCACGAATTCACCCTGGATGAGACATTATACCATTTATAAAGACTTATTCCAATAGTCATTAAGACTACTCCGTCAAACTGACATAACCGTTAAGTCAAGCTACATAGATATTTACTGACATAACGTTATGACATAATGACATTTTCCGAGTTGACATATAACAGAACGTCAGGACAATGGATTTTGTAGCTATGTACGTATGTCGTAAGTCAGTGTCATATAACGGTTATAATGTGGCATAGCTTATATTTTCTCTGGGCCTTAAAGTAAAGGTAGGGTTCTAATCGCTTGAATTGTCTTCATGAATACATCATAAAGCGTTCATAAATATGGATATCATGACACCATGATGACAGTGATGTAGCTTCTTTTCTAATTTTCTTTTAACTAAATGTATTGTTTATGTATTTAACTTTTATTTAATTTATTTAACTTGTATTTATTTATCTATTTATTTTTATTAAAAGGATTGTATTCTGAACTGTTACGCGTCATCGTCCCTATTGATTTTAATCCATAACTACACCCATCTTCTCCTTTTTTTACGACCGAAGAGATTCTGTAAGACTAGTAGACCCATGTCAGAAACATTTATATATTATGGACAATGCAAACATAACGCCATTTTGAAATTTAGGTCAATTTGTTGCTTATAAATCCATACAGAGAACTCAGAAGAGTGTGTTATTTATATCAAGGTGCAACGTTTCGTCCCCCGCTGCTACATCGCTAATACGGACCACCTGTTCCTCATCATGGTTCCACTCACAAAGCAATATAAATAGAATCAAATTTACACTGAATATTCTACCCAGCTTTTTACAGCACCCTCAATCTACCACGTTTTTTCTTTCTTTCTTTTTTTCTTTCTTTCTTTCTCCGTACACCTCTTTCTTATACCCCACTTTCTCCTCGGTTCAGTTCGGGTTAGTTCTCATTGTTTTCTTGTATTTCTCCGTTTCAGTAAACTCCTTCAGCACTGCCGAATCACGTCTCCCGAGATTTCTCCGCGTGACGCGCCGTGGCTCACAGGAAGCTGATTTATGAGCTGTCAAAAGATATAAGCAGCGAGATTCATAAATCTGAAGAAAAAAAAAAAAAAAAAAAAAAAAAAAAAAAAAAAAAAAAAAAAAAAAAAAAAAAAAAAAAAAAAAAAAAAAAAAAAGCCAAAATAATACAATCAGTTCCCTTTAGTTCCCTTTTCGAACTCTTTGCTCGTGAACTTGCTTTACTTTTTCTCCTATTTTCTGTGGTTTACTTTTTTTTTTTTCCCCCTAGTGAAAAACCCAAACAGAAAATGCCACACAGGATTAGGGAGCATTTCATTTACCATGATGTAATGGACAGGAATAAAGATTAAGAAGAACTCCTGCATACTGAGTCAGCAGCAATTTCAAAATTTATCCTTAGTGCCTAAAAACATATAAAACGTCTTTTAGATATCCATTTTATGTAACGCCATATTATTAAGAATTATACTTGCATATAGTCAAATATTTTCCAGACTCAAATATAAACAGTTATTTAAAGAAGTTAAATAGATCAAATCTATCAATTATTCCTGGATCTGTTTTATTTCAACGGCTCTAAGGACCCTCTTCACTTAGACTGGCAGGCACTGAGGCCACGCCCCTTCATCAAGACTGACAGACAGACAGGCCACGCCCCCTTCAACTGGACTGACAGCCATAAACGACACACCTCCTTAGAATGACGGACAAAAAGTCCATGCCCTCTTCATGAGGACACCATAGGCACAGAGGCCATGCCTCTTTCACTGATACTGATTCACACAGGCCACGCCTCCTTCACTGAAACTGACAGGCACAGAGGACACGCCTCCTTCACTGAAACTGACAGGCACGGAGGCCACGCCTCTTTCAGTGAAAGTGAGCCACGCGAGCCACGCCCCCTTCACAAGGACTAACAGGAACCGAATTACATACGATCAATTATAAAAATATGTTCTGAAGAAGGAATAAAACACTTCGTGTTGTGCCGTTATAGGAAAATAATCAGGTTCGGTGAAGCCAAGTTACTGTTACCATCCCAAAGTTGAGGATTTTCCTATAAAAGTGTCTTATTCCTCTTACACTACAGCAATTTTACAATTTTTATGTATTAATGAAGGACATCTTTATGTGTTCATAGTTATGTTTAAATATTGTGAAGCATTCCTGTTCTCACTTACCTTATAGCAGCTACAAGTGAGTCATTCCCTCACCGGCCTCTATTTTTTTTCCTCTCAGAGGCAAAAATGCAGCTTATCATTTTACCAAAAAAGAACATAAAAAAAAGCATAAACACCTCTGTCCTGAAGATGTCGGAAAATGTAAAAATACAGCTTGAGTGTTACAAAGCACTGACACTGGAGACTCCTTCTATAAATGATACATAAACATCTCCTCACGGAAAACGGCATCCTATCAACGATTACGCGTTTGTTTGTTTTATTTTTTTAATCTGTTTATCTGGAGCATCTTCTGTTCAAGTCCTTGTGAAGAAGCAGTTACTATAGAAACGATAACATACTAGAACAAGCACATTAATATAAACCTGCGATTTGCAGCTGCGCTATTGTGAGCGCTGCTGTTATAGAAAATGAATCGACCCCTTCCGAATCAACCAATCAGAATCAAGAATCCAACAGCGCCGCCGTGTAAGTAGGATTTGCCTAAAATGCTCCTGTTCCTGTTCATGTCGACTTTGTGTGGGTCTGAATCTTAAAATAAAAAAAAGAAAAAAAAAGATGGCTGATGTGGCCCCACAGGCTAGTGCTTAATGCGACAGAATGACAGCACCATAACTTCAGGCAGCGACGCTTTGACATCTCATGTTGCTTCGAGGAGGACTGAACTGCATGTCGAGGCAGAATAGAGGCAATGAATTTTATAACTAGGTGTTAAATAATTCATTAAATGAGTTTATGAGCCGAGCGCACGGCAGATACCTGCGACACTTTTTCCTTTATGTGACTGATAAGTTCCCTTCGATGCCGAAAGAAAAGGGGAAAAAAAAATCACCCTTTTCAAACGTCTGTCAAATTCCACTCAGCTGTAGGTGGCAAGTTGTTGAGCCGTTCCACTTCAGAGATTTCAAATTAAAAAACATTTTCTACAACAGCCTGAAAGATTCCACCTGCAGATTGCCTTCAAATCGTCGCTGTCATCATGAAAAGGTGCGTTTAAGCAATTTTCAAGTTTGATGACATTTTAGACCTGCTTTTTTTTAAATAAAGTTAGAGGGCACGCTGAATGGAAGGACGTTTCGTGAAGGTCTTTCGAAACTCGGAACATTTCTTTTAGCCTCTGGTTCTTGACGCAGCATAAGGAGACTTTCAAAGAAGCCAAGCCGCCGCTAATAAAACGAGCTCATCTGCATGCGGATGTAGCTCGTTCACCCCAATCTGGAAGGTCAAAGCCGTTAGCCAGGTGCTAAAACTGCCAGCCCAAGAACAATAACGGTGGCCGTGTGTTAGCAAAGAGCACTAGCTGCGGCTTTGTTCCACGGAATGATGATCCTCAGATGGATCGTTCCAACCTAAATCTTCTCTCACATTGGGGAGGTGACACGTCGCTAATGTCATTCTAACACTTGAAGTCTCAGCTCTTGTGAGAGCACTTGCGGGAACAACGGCTCTCGTCTTCTATTTAAGTGAATGCTCTTTTCCATCCTGTTACTTTTAACGGCTTTTGATGAAACTGAAAGTCATACTATGGAAAAAAAAAAAAAAAATTATAACTCGATTATGTCTAGGTGGTGTTAGTGTTCCGTCATGTTCACGTTATGCATGGTCATTGTTAAAAACAACGCAGTCCTTCAAACACGGGCCCCAAAATGCTTAATAAATTGGTATGGCAGCAGAACAGCATCCATAGCAAAACCAGATGATTTTAAAATCCAACTCCAAACTTTCTGCTCCACATTATGGAACAGTAATCATGGATATCTACATAAGCCCTTTATAACAACTGATATATACCTAAATAAACATTTATAAAGGCTTATTCCATCTACATTGAGCTATCATGTTAATTTTGATGTCAAGTTGACATAAGGCAATACTTGTGGCCACCTACATAAGCCCTTTATAGCAAGTGACATACACCTAAATAAACATTTATAAAGGCTTATTCCATCTACAGCTAGTTAACATGTTAATTTGGATGTCAAGTTGACATAAGACGGCACTCCTGGACACCTACATAAACGTTTATAACGTTTTATTCTAACTAGCAGCAGCTGTCTCTTTATCATTGACATGAACCTGCGTAAATATTTATAAAGGCTTATTCCAAATAGAGCCGACTTTCAAGTTAATACCGATGTCAAGTTGACATAAGGCAATGCTCGCCCAAATAAGCCCTTTCTAACTACTGACATAAACCTACAACTGACCAACCTCTTTCATTTTCTCAGAATCCTTTATGTGTTAGAATGCATTCTAGTAATAACTAGTAATAACACTTCTAGCATTTTATATAAACCTTTGAACTGTTGTGTCACTGATAAATCCAAACCACAGGACATGAACTTAATGTACCTTAACAATAAACACTTTTGGTAACACTTACGATTAAAGGTCATGGTTATAATAAACTATGAACCCATTCATGTCATGTTACAATGCATTTATAAGGCATTATATACACTGTTATAATTATTTATGAAACTGCATTACACTTTACAGCTTTGTTAATGCGTTATGAACAGAACTTATATCACTACTTCTAAACATAATGCACTAAGAAAAACGCACTGGGGCAGAACTTATTTGTTATTGGCGACATAATTTGTTATAAACGCAGCTTATGATGCATTCTGTTAGCAATGTATACATTCATTATAAATGTTACTACAAACTGTAATGCTCTTTTACTGAACAACTATAACAATGTATATGAATGCGTTATAAGATGGTATGCATGTAGTCATAGGGTATGTCATTGTACGTATGGCCTTCATAGGAAGTGTCAGCACACTTTTCTTCTGTGAGCGTTAGTGCCAGCCTGACTTTCGAAAACGAGAATCCAACAGAACTTGGACCTCTATATCGGCAGATTTGGTGATTTATTCAGTTTTTAAATGAAGGGCAAAATGTGTATCGCTATCAAGCAGCGGAGGCGGGGGGCCGGCCTGTAATCATTTTCTCCTCTGTTCTCTCCAGCGTCTGACCCGCGTGATTAATGATAGGTTTCATTAGAATGCTTTTCCAATCTCGCTAAAGGCCGTGTGGGCAATTTTCCGATTTCAGGGTTCATGGCATAGGCGCGGGAATGGGAAGATTGTTGTCCCGATGCATATTTTCACACAATTTCAAGAAAACCAATTCAAGCTGAAGGAATTTAGGGGATTCATCATGTCAGTCTTGCTCAGAAGCTGGACGCTCAGAGGATAAATCCAGGCTGGCTGATGAACCCAGATAAACGCCAACGCTATTTTATCAGCGCTATTTTCTATAAATTGACATGAGGCAGTACTCATGGGCACCTACATAAGCTTTTTAGAACTACTGACATAAGCCTACATAAACATCTATAAAGGCATAACGTACATTTAGTAACGCTTATTCCAACTAGAGCTAGCGGAAATGGTAATCCTGATAACATGACATAGCTCAGTAATCATGAACACCTTTATAACAGTTTACATAAACCTACATAAGACAGTACTCATAGACAGCTTGACATCAACCTGTTGACAAAGATTTATAAAGGAATGTAAGAAAACGGATGGATGAATATAGGAAGCTTTCATAAAGCCATGAGCAACAGCGCTGTTCCTGACTCAGAAGCGGGATAAACCTGGAGGAACCAAACCCAATCTCCTCAAGCCTTAATCAAACCCCGGTGGGAAGCTGAGATTGGCCTGGCAACCGGCCCAGAGTTCCCTCTTACACACGAGGTGGAGTGTGTGGAGAGAAAGACAAGAGGTTTCCATCAGCTAACTCACTGCTAAATCTCCTGAGAGAAGAGGGTCTAGTAGGCCACGGGGAAATCACAGCAGATACACGAGGCCAGAAACACAAAGGGGTTGTGAGAGAAGCAGAGAACAGAGCGGCAGAGCAAAAGCGTTCTCACACACGACGTTCACACACGACGTTCACACACGACGTTCACACGCACGACGTTCTCACGCACGACGTTCACACACGTATGATGTGGTGAGAGGAACCGAGCGACGATTAGAGAAAAGACTTGGACACAGACAGTGACTAAGATGGAAATAAGGAAATGACCTCCTTATGATTTAACGTGCTAATAATTACAGCAAAACCAACAACAACAACAACAACAACAACAACAACAACAACAACAACGTGAAATCACTGTGATCTAGAGCTGACTAAATAAGCCTGAAATGGAGAAGTAACCTCGTTATGAGTCCATGGGCTCTAAACAAGCATTTAAATAATCAACTGATTGATTGATTGATTAATCGATTAAATATAGAGCTGACTAAACCGCCCTCAAAATATGAAATGATCTCTGTAACTTTATGTGCTAAATAAATAAATAAATAAATAAATAAATAAGAAAACTAAAATAAAACTTAAATAAATTAAACTTTTTAAAAAAATCTTGAAAGGTCTGATCACACCGTACAAATCTTCATTTTTCACGTCAACACAAAATCTCACCTCACACGTTTTGACACGACCCTTTCAAAAATCATCCGACTTTATAAGATCTATGGACGTGCCACGGAGGCGCTACGTAGGCGCGCTTTAAATAAAAAGGCGATGAGATTCAGACATTAGTATTTTTAGCAGCTAAGTGAATGAGGAAAAAAAAACATAATAAACTGGTCAATATTGCATTTGTCCTGTTGGATCCTGTTGCCGATTTCCTCTTCCTCTTCCTCTTCCTCCGTGTTTCCTCTTTTTTTCGATAACAACACACGCAAAAGCTGCTTGTGTAATGATGAAATAAACATGTGGGAGTGACTCAGTTAGAGCTCCTGGAGCTGATTCACGTATAAAAAGGGACATTTTAGTGATATATTTAATTCAAGCTGAATAAAAGGTGTTACGGACACGTGTACGACGCCCCCGGCCCTCGCGCCTGCTCGCTATTACGGCGACATGTTTTCACGACAGATACTCATCACTGCTGTGTGTTTTCTCTTCACACATCCCGCTGCTTATCTCACGCTCGGCCATTTCGCTCTCATGCCCATTCTCACATGTTCACAGGAGCAGGAAATGAGTTAAGACGCTGTTTCCTGTCTGTGATGGTTTATCACCCCGCATTACGCTCTCTCTCTCTCTCTCCCGTATCCAGCACTCACGACACACACTTGGAAACGGGAGGTCGATCGTCAACGTGACTGATCAATTCAGAGATGCTGACAACGCCACGTTTCACTCCCGGAGTGTTCTCTGTGAAGGAACACGCGCAGACGTGAACATTTTATATGACCACAACGGCTGCAGATTTATAAGCGTTACAATTTCGTATTTTCTAAAAGGTTGACAGATGTTTATTTGTTCTCACTGGGCAGCATTTTTAAATTATTTTTAAACATTCTACAGTTCTGGCAACCGATTGGGTTTATACCTTTTGTTTAAAAAATAAAATAAAATAAAATTATATAAATAAAAATATATATAAATGAACACATAAAATAAAACAAGAGAGTAGCATAACAAAAATGTAAATCAAGAAAGTAAAATTAAGTTAAATGAAATTTAAAAAAACATCATATATATATATATATATATATATATATTGTTGTATATTGTCCTAACATCACAAAACATTTTTAACGCGATATAAATTTATCTATTTGGATAAAATAAGCTTTAATTATTTAAAATTTCTTTTTTGAGTTTGAAAAAAAACTAAACAAGTTTAAGCTATAGGTTTTTTTCTTTTAAGAAAGTAAACAAAGCCTGCAGATGACAGATGCACATTTACATATAAAAATATAATAATAATAATAATAATAATAATAATAATAATAATACACTCTGACAATGTAATTTTTTCATGTAATTTTATTATTATTTTTTTTAACCCTATTTCTTGAAGTTTCCCATATTAGCACTGGGTATAGTTCCACCTAGCGAGCAATACACTATCCTAACGAAACACTATACAAAGGAAAAGCCCTTTTTTTTCATCTGACAAGCTGGGAAATGTTCTTATTGTTATTAAAATTTATAATACACTTTCAAAAAAATTTTTCCTGTGGCTGTAATGTGGTGCAATTAGTGTGATGTAAAATAAAAAAAGTGTTTAAATGCTCAAAGTTTCTTTGCAGGTGCAAAACAAAAAGATAGTAGTGAGGTTAGAAAAAAAATGAAAGAAAAGGATTGCAGATGGCAGATGTAGGTTTAGATTCAGATTTATATCAAGCCACTTGGCAGATGCCTTTTTCTTTTATCTTTTAAGTGATATAAACCTGAAGCAGATGGTTTCAGCAAATGACCAGAATCAAGCGGAAAATATCTGGCACCAGAAAACTGGATTTTTATATATATATATATATATATATATATATATATATAAAATTTATATTTTTCTAAGCTGCAGCTTCAGCAACAAAAGTTCCAGCTGGTTGTTTTTCCTTCCTTTTCAAAACTTGCACCGGGAAGACCTATCAGCATCTGTGGGCGGGGCTAGCAGCCCAGTTCATAGCTGATTGGTTACGAATTATACAGCAAACACTAAATAAAGAATAATAAAGAGCTCAGGGTAAAGTGTACGCTGGGGTGCTTTAGGAATCTCCGTCCTGATGAGGCGGCTTACTGATGGCATTTTTCGTGACACCGGATTCAAAACTGTTCTTCTTCAAAAGTTTCTTTAAAAAAAAAAAAAAATCGCTTTCACAATGTGATTTTTTTTTTTTTATTTAAAAAATTACCAAGTAAAATAATTTTAAAATGACACCACTCTCCTCTCCAACAATAATGACTTACTTTTTAATGGAATATTAACACCACACCCATGAGAGGTAGAAAGAAAGAAAAGGAATGTAACGTAAGAGAATAAATGAAGAAGAAAAAACATTTAAAAAGTAAAAATTATTTAAAAAGTAAGTTCACACGGAGGTGCAGCGAGAGCTGCAAATAAACCCTCTGAATAATACCTGTATTAAAGAGCAGGAGTAAAAGTAAGAATGAAAAGATGAAAAGCATAACAAAGGAAGACACCTAGACACACACACACACACACACACACACACACAGACACACACACGGCGGGCTCTTAGAATCCTTCAGAAATGCATGTGTGTGTGAAGATGAAAGCTGACCTACTGTCTAACACAGACACGAAATGAGTTCTTGCATTCACTTTCTTTCTGTCCCTTCATTCTGTTCCCTAAATTACAGCTTTTCAGAGCACACACTCTCTCATTTGGGTTATGAAAAGGAAGGAGCACTCGATCCGAGGGGGAAAAATGGTACACACTCTGTTCCATGCTTGTCATCGTGTGTGAAAGCACATTAATACGGCTGATGGAAATTATGACCATTAGATAGCAGCTCTGTACATTTACTAGAGTGTAGCGTGATGTCACACCAGGTATTGCTAAAACATGATCTCTCTCTTTGTGAGTGTGTGTGTGTGTGTGTGTGTGTGTGTGTGTGTGTCAGACTGATATCAGGCTGTCTGAGGAAACACACTCTTTAAGACTTCATGTTTACAAAAAACTGACAGGCACAGGGACCACACCTCCTTTTTAGGATCGACATATATGGAGGCCACGCCTCCTTCATTACACCTCTTTCTCTTTGACTGACAGGTATAAAGACCACACCTCCTTTAATGTGACTGACATGTACAGAGGCCACACCTCCTTTAATGGGATTTACAGGTACAGAGGACACACCACACCTGACAGGTACATAGACCAATCTATGTACTTGTACTATTAATGGGATTGACAATAACACAGGCCACGCCTCTTTTTTAGCAGATGCAGAGGTCACACCTCCGGCTTTGGAAATGGTATGTACAGAGGCCCCGCCTCCTTTTTTGGAACTCACACACACAGATGACATGCCTTCTTCATTGGGACTGACAGGTACACAAGCCACACCTCCTTCACTATGACTAACAGTTAGACAGACCACGCCTCCTTCATTAGGATGGAAAATACAGAGGCCACACCTCCTTTTTGGGATTAACATGCACAGAGACCACACCCCCTTTATTTATGACTGACAGGTATATGAGTCATGTCTCATTTTTGAGGGCTGACACATGCAGAGTCTAAACCTCCTTTTTGGAACTGACACATACACAGGCCACACCTAGTTTTTGAGGACTGACAGGTACACAGGCCACGCCCACTTCTGAGGACTGACAGTTACACAGTTACACCTCATTTTTTGGAACTGATTTGTACAGAAACCACAGCTCCTTCCCTGGGACGAACACATACACAGGCCATGACTCCTTCATGACTACTTGCTCACACATACACA
>CM041001.1:2158601-2212890 GCA_022985145.1 Pangasius djambal | reverse complement strand
CTCCTGGGATTTCTATGCACAACAGTTTACACAGAATGATGCCAAAAAAACCCAAAAAAACATCCAGTTTGCCAGGCAGAAATGTCTTGTTAATGAGAAAGATCAGAGGAGAGTGGGCAGACTGCCTCGAGCTGACAGGAAATCTATGGTAATTCAAACAACCACTGTTTTATGACTGTGGTGAGCTGAAAAGAATCTCAAAACATACAATATTTAAAACCTTATGGTGTAACAACAACAACAACAACAACAAAAAAACACACTCCTGTTAGCCAAGAACAGGAATCTGAGGCTACAGTAGACACAACATCACAAAAACTTTGACAGTTGAAGATTGGATAAAAGATGAGGTGATGTTTTTAAAGAAACTCTCCATTTTTTTTCAAGGCTCACAAAATTGCTGATGTGTGAATTCTAGGAATTTGAGACACCACTGCTTTACGCCGACGTGTATAAAGCTTCAGAATAGCATGGTTCCTGTTCAGAATTCTGCCTTTGTATTTCGCAATGTGTTTAACAAACAGGAAGTACTTTAAAAGCATTTTCTATTTTTTCTGTCTTGCCATGCTCACCTGTGACCTGACAGTTTGAACACTCTGATTCAGCAGTGCTCAGGCTCCCAGAACATCCTGAACCTGTGTGTGTGTGTGTGTGTGTGTGTGTGTGTGTGTGTGTGTGTGTGTGTGTGTGTATGAGCTTCCTGACATATCTTTGCACTCTTTCACAGGCTCTTTAGAACTGATGTATACCTCAGCTGTGAGGTGACATCGAGAGTTTTTTCTCCTCCATCTGCTCAACTCTGCCACACTCTCGTCTCTCCCCTTGGGCCCTGCCTCATCATCACACTCACTTCTTTTCTGCTGGTTGTGCTAATTTTTACACATTTGTCAAGCTCATTCACCAAAAAAAAAAAAAAAAAATATTTGCATGAGCGTTTTTGGCTCTGATTTCAAATAGTTGATGAACAGGGATGACAGCTTCACTATGTTTTAAGTAACAGTACGGCAGATGGTGGACTCGACCCCGAGACATGATGAGAAAATACAAATCTTGGGAAAGTTTCCTCATAATATGACTTTCTTCAGTGCTGTTTATGAAGAGTAATATTCAAACAGAGTCAATCATGCAAAACGCCTGTGGCTTTCTGTGGCGGATTTTTCAGTGTAGTCATAATTTAATCTCCCTTATCACATGGCAGCTACTAACTTTCCTACTAAAGACTAACATGCACTTCCTGTGAGCCACTGGATCTTTTTGAAGAGACAAGTGACAAAGCAACAGAGATATTGGATTTGACATTTCCTTTATTTAAATTTTATATAAATTAGGTATCACATGGTAAATCCCACAAATCCAAACGATTGGCTCAAATGAGTCCTCAGACCAAACCTAAGGAGCTTGTGGTCCGATGTTTCTTCAGTTCCCCATTCGCAACTTTAGTTCCTATCTGCAGTTGGTTCCCATTTACTCGTCCTCTTCCCATTAGCTCTGTTCACACAGGGGTGGACAGATTTAAGAAAGTGGAACAGCATTAAAAGAAAGTGAATGTTGGCTTACCGTCTGCGACAAAGTGCTCGGGGACGTGCAGCGTGACTTTGACGCTCAGTGGGCAGGAGGTGTGTGAGCCGTACACCACGGCTAGAACACATGTGCTCACTGTGATCAACGTCAGTGTGGCCTTACTCATGGGGCTCTGAGGGCAACCTGTAGAATAACAGAGAGAGAGAGAGAGAGAGAGAAAGAGAGAGAGAGAGAGAGAGAGAGAGAGAGAAAGAGACAGGCGGTGAGAGACACACAGAGATACAGAGAATGAAGTTTAAAAAATGTAAGTCTAAATCTAGAACTCTATAGAGGTCCTTATTTTGCCCCTCTTTGAGAACCCTTAAAGTTTCTATGTTAAACAAGCTAAGAGAGTAGCTAAGAAAATAACATAGGGTTCTACACAACACAACAGAACCCTACACACACCCACAGAACCTGACCATAAACCTCAAGCGTTCACCCAAAAGATTAAACCAAAGAACAGGAACAAGGTTAAATGTAGAACCTTAAAGGCCACTTCACTCTCTTCATTTTATCATCAGAACCCATAATGGTTCTATATAGTACCCTATAATGGAGAGTTCCCTACAGAACCCTACAGAGAGGGCTACAGGCTGAACAAGCTGCAAAAGAGTATATATGTGTTCAGGGAGCTAACAAATTGTTCTGTCTTTGACTTATGACCTAGTCTGCATTCCGTGTGCATAGGGAACGACTTTTAGAACCGGCGCGCATAAAGAACCGACAGGAGAGAGAGAAAGAGAGAGAGAAAACCCGTTAATGACGGGATGTTTAGCATTTTAATGTAGTTACGCAGATTAATGTGTTATAGAAGTAATTATTAGTGGCATAATTACTGTTTAAATGCCAGAGTAGCACAGAGGGATTGAACAATTTAAACTATGGCAGGGTGATATTTATGGGATAATGGTTTAGTACAATGTTAGTGTATCAGCGCACACACACAAACACACACACACACACACCAGTATATGCAGTATAATCAGGAATGAGTGGTGAGATGATATTACATGCCATTGTTATCAAAGATGCAACAATGTACACATTTTACTGAAAATATCACAAGTACTTCTATTTCCATATAGCAGTTATTAAGCCAGTCATTCAGGGAGCTTTTTTCTTTTAATCCACACCATAATGAAGAAACATCCGCACAACATAACACACTACATATATCCTAGTAATTCCATCCTGAGGGGGTGCAAACTTTTGCGCTCCAGTGTACACGTGTATGAATGGGACAGGATACGTACATGTCTAAAGCTGAATCAGTCAAGACCCCAAAATATCACACTACCAACCCCTTTCGTGATCTGCATTTGACATTTCCATTCATTTGGATGTACAAATTTAATTTCCGACTCTTTCGTGCACGCCATCAACATTCACATTTGGCTACATGAACTAAATTAATGCAAGAGCTCACACATTCAATCACTAGATTAGCTTCATACTCATCCTACGAAATACACAAATGTTCATCGTTGTTTTTTTTTTGTTGTTTTTTTTGGATGTCCTTAATCTCACATCACGAGGACATTCACGACGATATTGCACTCTCTCTGCGCAATCTGTTTGTATGGTATTGAATTTCAGCAATGAAATATGACCCAAAAATACTACTACTACTACTAATAATAATAATAATAATAATAATAATAAAAACAATTACAGATCTGGGGGATTTTCAGAGGATGATTTAAAAAAAAAAACAAGAAAGAAAGAAAAGATGACCACAAGCTAATTAGATTATATACAGTTGGAAGATGAGCTCATTTGAATTTGGTTAAAAATGAAATGCACAAATCAAGACTCTGCATTTACCACATTTACATTTGCTCATTTTGCAGGAGCAAAGCGAGGCAGGATCAAATCCAAACAGGTGAAGGTTAAAGGTCAAGCTTCCACTTACTAATGCAGATATACTGTTCATATTCTAAAAATGAACATATTCATATTCTTTAGTTGAAATGTATGTTAAGGCAAAGGTTTGTCTTTGAACTGCATGTATTTGCTTACAGCAGTTGAGTTATAGTAGGGAATTGTCACTAGTGTCACGTCACATAGCGTCTATGGCTCATGGCTATACATTTTGTTGGAGCAGGAGGACGCTAATAACACCATAGCTTCAAGCCAAATGAAGTCGAGAGGCTATCAATTTTAGAGTAATACACAGCTGAGAGTCGACAACATACAGCGGACAGTCTAGCAGCTCGTTTCCAGGGGGTTTACACATACCTTTGTTTAAATGTGCTCGATGCAGCAGGTATGTTTTCAACTCAACTACATTTCAAAAGACATGAAAAATATCTAGCTGAAAAAATTCAGGCATTCAGGAGAAACCTGATGTACAGGCATGATCCTTTCCATAATCATTTCCCTCTGCCAATCTTTATGATATATCTTACAAAAGAAATGGTTCTGTACATCATAGATAGATTTATTAGATTATAAGATTTAATTTGGCATAAAAACTGCAAATCTGGCAATCCTGTCATCGACTGTCCTGCCAATAGAGTTAGCATGGGGCAGCGTGAGTCCTGTCCCAAAGGGCCTCTTTAAGTGTGTGTTGCAGTTCCCATTTTGGCCACTAGGATAATAACTCAATAATAACTCTATGGAAGTAAATGGGGTGGTGAGCAAGCTGCCCTATGATTGTGCAAATTCTAAAAAGGTAAGCAAATCAATGAAACATCTGTAAAATCGCAACATTTTTAAAAAATCGCTCAAAAGAGGTAATTAGTATTTCTAACATTTGCTGGCCGTGGATACAATTCAAAGAGAAATACCAGTGTCAAAGGCTAATGTGGATATGATTGCAGGCAGCAAGATGTGAAATGCTGACGCTCAAACATAGATGGCAAACCTGAATCATTAAAAAGTCTTCGACGTTTCTCCGTCAATAACTTCAAAACTTCTCAAACTTCACAGAACAATTATGTTCCCTCTTTTTAACGGCCATCGCACATCAATAATGATGTGCCCAAGAGAAGTGAGAGCTAAACTCAAGCAAGAACAGAGAGTCAGAGAAACAACGTCAGGAAAGTTTCTAAACACTTTCGGTGCAACAGGGAACGACTTCATGACGAAAAGCACAGTGGATCTTAATTGCAGAGGAAAACCTGCTGAAAATTGCTTTTTGGTGGCTAAGGCTGCCTTTTTTTTTTTGCATAAATCAAGTTATTTCTTGGAAATGATGTCTTTTTTGAGAGATAATAACGCTCTTAAAAGCCAGAGGCACAAAGTCAAGAAGCCAAAAAAGCTGAGGATTAAATTAAAAAGAGGGACATGTTGGCCAAATCGCAATTTACAATTTACAAGTTTTCGATGATGATCAGCTCAATTATAACGACTTGAAATCTTCCAGCTGTGTCTAGTTTTTTAGTTTTTTTGAACTCAATTCCCTACAGTCGTTTTTTTTTTTAATGCACTCTTTCTTACTTATATCTACGTGCTGTTCTTTCTTTGTCATTTCTCAAGGTGTGTTAATTTAAAGACAACTGCTCAGGCTACATGGGTGAAAAGTCTCTGCAGTCGAGATAATCAGATCTCTTTTCACAAACGCATTCATGCAGCTCTGTAATTCCAAAAAAATAAGCAGCCAGGAAAAAAGAAGAGACTCGTGACTGAGGACAAACGAATGAATCTTTTGATTAGCAAGACTTAAAGGACAACATAAAGGACTGTAACGGGCAGAACAGCAAAGTAAAAAAATATATATATATAGAGAACAGAAGACCACACGATACTGAAACATACAGCACTTCAGCTCCATGACCTTGAAATCGAGCATGGAGTTCTCACGCTGGGCGAATTTCAGGGTATTCAAAAAAAAAAGAAAAAAAAAAACCTTTGCTTTGTATAATGCATCATTTGCTCACTAAGATGTTCTTTGGATGGGGTTCATAACTTTTGGTAACATTTTCTGTGTATGCAATGTTCATGAAGCATTATAAATTAATTTAAAATGTTTCATATAGCATACATAATGTCTTTTAATGCCTGTCATATTTATGTATAGAAGCTTATAAGTAGGTATAGCTGCAAGCATAACACGTTATACAGCATGAATATATGACTTTGTTATGTCAGATTACATAATAGCTTATAATGCTTATAATAAGTTTGTATAATAATTCTATAGCATAGCAGCTATAATTACATGCATAACATCTTATAAAGCATGAATACATGACTCCGTAATATCAGATAACATAATGCCTTATAACATCTGAAATAAACCTGTGTAGTCACTCGTACGTAGCTACAGGAATGCTTAACACTTTATAAAGCATGAATATACGACTTCCTAATATTATACAACCTAACCTTCTTAAATGCATTTAAAAACTTGTTATATAGTGTACATAATGCTTTATTATGCCTGTAACAAGTCTGTACTGTCACTCATAAGTAACTATAGCTACATGCAGTACATGTTAAAAAGGCTGAAGACATGCCTTTTAATGTCAAATTACACAATGCTTTATAAATCTGTTGGATAGCATACACACTGCTTTATAATGTCTGTAATAAGCCTGTATAATCAGTCATAAGTAGCTATAGGTAAGCACACATGCACAGCACATGATAAAGCCTGAATATATGACTCCGTAATGTCATATTACATAATGCATTATAAATCTATTTAAAATGTGTTCATCATACATATCATACGTAATACCTTATAATGTCTGTAATAGGTCTGTATAAATCATAAAACACAAATACATGTATATAACTTATAATTAAATTACATATATCTGTTTACTGTTGAGGCAAGCTCTTGGATATTATAACATTTACGTCATTTATAATGCATTACAACATGCACTTTTGGTTTTGCAATCTGTACTTAACCCTGTATAAAAACGTATACACTGTATTCATACGAACTTGACATTATGAGTTCATATACACATGCTTTATTAAGCGCAGCTATACAGTAGCCAGATGTTATAAAGTATTCTCTATGTATGCTATATAACATGTTATAAAAGCATTTAGAAAGCAGCATGAGTGCAGGATTCATAGAATGTGTTACCTAATTTTTATTTAGCTACTGTATGTGATCTTATTAAATACGGCTAGTTGATCTTTAAAGTTGACCTTGATATAACGTTCTAACGATAGCCGCTAAAGCACGGCTAATGCCTGATTCAAATGAACCAACAAAGAGTGTGTATTTGGGGGAAACAAAAAAAACAAACAAAAAAAAAACCCCGCTCTGCCAGAAACAGCACACTAGCATGCAGTGTGGAAGGAAAAACACATTTCTTCTGTAGACTCATTCACGCTGAGATTCCTGCAGTCTGTGTTTTTCACCAAACCCTCAATCAATCACGCACTTCGTGATCAATGCTCCTGTCACTGGATAATTTGGAGTAAATAAAGAAATACTTCATGAATAATCAGCGCACACAGAAGCCGATATTTACATGAGCTGTATTGACAGCTGTTATCAATGAGTCAGAAAGTATTCATCATTAAGTAATTAAATAGTTCTCTGCATTAATAAATCACTCTTTTCCAGCCTGCTGTTGCTTTTTTTTTTTTTTTTTTTTTTGCAAATTGTTGGAAAAATATGGGGTTTGGGTTGAGTTTTGCATGAGTTTTTTTTTTACCAGTCACTTCCTGTTTCTCTGGTCACTTCCCATCTGTGGTGTTTGCATTCATACCTGGGTTCCTTATAACTGTTTATAAAGCTTTATTAAGCTTTATTGTGCTTTGTGTACAATCTTGGGAAAATGGGTTCTTAAGACGATTAATAGTTCTATCTCTTTGTTCTACTTTGAACATACAAAGTGTTATGCATGTACCTATAGCTCATAGCTGTAGGTGCATGCGTACCACTTTATAAAGCACAAACACATGACTTTGTAATGTTAGAATACATAATGTATTATAAATGTGTGATACAGCATACATCACGCCTTATAATGCATGGCATAAGACTATATAATTGGTCATAACTACATACATATGTACATATATAACAGTTTGTAAAGCATGAATATACAGTTTGCAATGTCAGTTTACATAATGCATTATAAATGTATTATATGGCTTACATAATGCCTTACAATGACTGGCATAAGTCTGTATAAATGCTCATAACTATAGGTACGTGCATAACAATTTATGAAACATGAATAATATCACTTAACTGTAATGCCGGATTACATAATGCGTTATAAATCTATTTTGTAAAATGTGTTATAACATATACATAATGCCTTCTAATGTCTGTGTAAATGTTTATAGCTGGCCTTAACACTTAAAACATGAATTATACAACTCTGTAATGTCAGATTACATAATGCATTACAATATGTGTTTACTAATGATGTAATGCACTACAACTAAAGCCGAAGTATTATATGAATAATATCTTCACCACAAGTTATAATGCATTATAACATAACATGGTTCCTTCCAAATTGCCCTTAGCTCCAGTGTTTATGTAACATGTCCATAACACATGAAAGACAGACAGAACACGCATGAATGTAACACATGTAACACAATTCTGTATCTGTATCTGTTTAGTGCTCTGAATATCCGTATCTGGATCGGGATTTAAACCTAAAATGGGTGTGACCTAAAACCAAAAGTGGGCATGGCCTAAACCAAAATATCAAAATATGCGAAAAAAAAAAACAAAAAACAAAAACAGAGGCAGAAATGGCAGCGCAATGTGAATTCAGGCTCCAACCGCTCTGCTCATACAGTTTACTTATTTATGTTTTTCCACATTCAAGGACTTTGTTTGTCCCGCAAGCTTCATATCTGACCGCTCACTCACGCCCACATGAAAGAAAAAAAAACAACAACAGTGCACCTCCTATTAGTATCTGTGTTTCATATTTGTTTAAAACACACTTCTGAATAAAGGATTTGTATTCAGTTATTCAGTCCCTGATGTCAGGAAGCTGGTCTGAGTCTTCACGTCTCTCTCCGTGTACATGTACGCCAGCACACCTCGGGATATAATCTTCGTCCGTGAAAATCATGTCCCTCCACTCCTACACGCTATTGCACACCGACACTCAATCTCAGACGATTATTTAAGAACTTTATAAAATCTTGCCAAAAAAAAAAAAAAAGATGTTTATAAAGTAGACGTTGCCGTCAGGGAGCAACAAAAGAATGCATGAAGCGTGATTTAGACAATTCACACTGATGTATTAAACTTAAAGCGAAAAATGCAGCACGGGGAATTGGAAACATTTATTCATACTGCTCTTGCTTCAGAATCAGATCCAGGCAGAGAGAGGAGTCGAGACCTCGACTGTGGCTCTCTGGCAGTCCCGGGGTTTGAACCCACAACCTTCTGTTCACTCCTACGGTGCCCTAACCTCTGAACCGCTTGTTCTCCATCGCTGGGCTGAAGCACTCGGATTCTGGTTTTAACCGCTAGCAGGTCAGCATGTGTTTATAGACGAATACACAGCTCAGCTATTAGATTTTTACTCCAATATTAAATGATGAAAAAAAAAAACATCTGGATTCAGTGGTGTCGTGTAGGTGAACTGGGAATTAGAGGCACAACCGAGAGACGACTCGCTCGTCATCTGAGGAACATATTATCACGCTTCTCAAAGACATTTCTACGATACACAATCTGTATCACAATACACGTATAGGCTTGCTCACGATTTCCCAGAAATACAAACAAAAACGTATTGATTTTATTATTTTATTTAATGACTACAAAAAAGTCGATTTATTTTTATTTATTGATCAAATAATTCTGCTGCATGCAGTAGGCTTGATTTTATTATACATATTATTATTAAAAATAATCATGAGAATAAGAAATATTCGGTTGTTGCTATTTTTATTCATTACGCACACCGGTGAAGTGCTATCTTGGGTTTGAGCCCAGTGTATTCTGAGCGCAAAAAGTTTGCACGCCTTTCAACTCTTAAAACTCGTAAAATCTGTCCGATGTCACGATCTGAGCAGCCTTCTTTTGTTTTTTTTTTTGTGTGTGGATACATTGGTACCTTTTTCACTCTAGTGTATAATGTATAATGCACCAATCGACATAGTAAATTATTACAAATAAATAGGAAATTATCATCAAATGACCTTTTTAAACAAACGTTAAAAGTTAAATACCGACTGAGGGAATGGAACGACAAATCCTGAAAATGACGACAAATCCTGAAAATGAGACAGACTGTGATATGAGACTTCTGCATTCTTAATGCAGCTGAACATTTGATGTAAACAGATTTGTATATGCATATTTCCTTTATTGGTGTGTTGTTCTTGTGAGTGGGTTATTTGATTATAAGGCTCTGCAGTGCTACTACATTCAAGTCTGGTGGTATTTTCGAGGAAGGCAGGCACTACTGATGTCACATCAATCTGCCTTTTGTTTTTGTTTTTTTAATGTAAAATGCTGCCACTTTAATATCCAAGCACCGTCTCATGCAATCTTTTTCTCTTTTTATGGGAACTGTTTCTGAAAGTGACAAAAATGCTATATCTACTTCATTTAATAGCTATAAACATGACTTGTAATAATAATAATAATAAAAAAAAGGCAGCGTCAGTAGAAGACGCTATCGTAGGAAGATGTATGAAACAGATTAAGGAGCATTTTTCTGAGTTATAATCTGCTCCTGGGTCAAAACGAAGCATGATCGAGGAGGAGGGATGCAATAAATATGAAATAAACGCGAGGCTACCTTTACTGCGGCGCCGGCCTACGCGGTGCTCTGTGTAAAATTTCAGCTGATTCTCATCATCCACATCAGAGCTCGAGCACTCCTGATGGCCAAACACGCCACCTGGTTTGGGAAAAAGAAAGAGAGAGAAAGAGAGATCAGAGGGTTAGTTAAGGCTGAAGGCATTGTCCTGGATCACATTTCGCAATAAAAATTAAGCTGCCACGCTTTTAACACTCTCAGGTCAGAGATGAAGACCTGCCATATGAGCTCCTACACAATTCATAATGAAGAGCTAGAGATTAGTTTTCACCATTTCTGTGACCATCTGGACATCGAGGGGTTAGAAAGACCTCCAGCATTTTTTTTTTAATTAAATGCATTTGATATTACAGGCCAGTGATCCACAAAATGAAGTCATATTTTGAAAAAAAATAAAACTTATCTCCTGAAAATCGATGCCATCTGGTTTTGTATCTCTCCTTCTGAGACGATACGATACACATCTGAATACAAAATCAATAATAAGATGTATGAAAGATAGATTTAATGCAGCTAATGGTTCAATGATTAAGAGCTTGATCTCAGTCCAGGGACGTGATGCAATAATTTGTGATTCAGTATTGCGTTAGATCTTAATTTAAAAGAAAAGTATTTTAGCCTTATAAGAAGTTACACCTCCTTCACCGTGGCTGAAAGATAGGACACACCTCTTTTCCTGCACTGCGACTGATAAAGGAGAAGCCACTCCCCCCTTCACTGGGACTGGCAGACACAGAGGCCACACCTCTTCACTAGGACTGACTGGCAGAGGCCATGCCTCATTCATGCCTCATACAGACAAAAGCCATGCCCCTTCACAGGGACTTAAGGAAGACCACGCCTCCCTCAATGGGGCTGTCAGATAGAGAGTCCACGCCCCTTCACTGAGACTGAGTGATGGAGGCCACACATCCTTCATTACTCAGGGACTGACAGTTTGAGAGGCCACGCCTCCCTCAATGGGACTGATAGGGGACAGCAAAGGAAAGGGCAGAAGACAGGATAGGACAGAAGACAAGATAGAGGACAAGAGGGACAGCAGAAGAGAGGCCAAAGGGTAGGAAAGAAGACAAGAGAGAGGAGAGGAAAGAAAGCAGAAGAAAGGACAAGGTCAGAGAACAAGTGAGATAACAAGAGGGGCAGAAATAAGGACAGGAGAAATGACAAGAAAGGAGAGAACAGAAAGAATGACAGGACAAAAGACAGGAGCAGACTGGACAGATAGAATGAGAAAGCGGACAAGGGAGAGGACACGAAAGGTACTGGGCAGAAGAAAGGACAGAAAAAACGAACAAGAGAGAATAAGGGACAAAAGAGGAGAGCAGAAGGGGTATGAAAGGACAGGGCAGAGAGGACAGGAAAGGACAGAATAGGGGACAGGAAATGAGTCATGAGAGAACAGAAGAGAGAGCGGAGGTCAGGAAAGAGGACAAGAGAGAGGGCCCAAAAGACGCGAGCAGTAGAAGGGATATGATGGGATAGGACAGGGGACAGGAGGGAGGACAGCAGATCATCAGGTGTTTGGCCTATGAACAAACTGATGTGGCTGCACTGAATCGCAGCGGAGTGTCTCGCATTCCACTTTCCCTTAGCTCCACTGGTAGCCACACCTTTTCACTTCTCATTTACATAAAGACAGTGTTGCATCACTTGGCCCCGCCCCGTCCCTTTGCCAGCGGTCGCCCAGCCTCCAATCAGTGTAAATCACGACTCTTATTAAAAATGAATGACTTCTCTCTGCATTGTCATTTTAAAATGGCCTCATGCTTAAAATTCAGGTTGAAGGTTGAGGTTAGAGGCGGGGTTAGTGTTCATATAAAAATAAATCACATCACTCTCCGATTACGATCACATATCCTTTTACGATGCTAGTCATACTGCCTCAGCTCAATGCGTCTCCAGACTTCAGATGTCAGAGGAGTGTTTGCAGTCAGCACAGCACCGTGCTGGAAATCCTTGAGGAGACAAAAAACAGAAGTCTCTTGACTATAAAGCAGTGCCACTGGAAGGTCGTGGCTGAGGGTTTGAATGTCACTTGCAGCCATTTGTCTTTCCCGAGGCCTGCCCAAGGGACCAGGACTCCTCTCCATACCCACTCCAGCTGAAGTGAGCCGAGAGAAGCTTTTCACTGGCTGACGTTAACTATATATTTGTCTGATATTAGCCAAGTCAAATGTGCATTTCATTCCACGCTGATGAGCTCAAAACATTCTCCATTTACCGTGACAGAAAAAGTGAGGATATCTTTTAAGCTGATGGGGAGAAGGGGCGGGGCTTCCAAGGGCGATCAGTTAATATCGGAGAGCTCAGAACACCTACACAACTGTCAGTCATTTCAGATTGAGATGCCAGAGATGTCTAATCTGGGGACGAAATGTGTTTAAATGTAGAGCACCTACACAGTTGAGTGCAAAAGGTTCTCTCTCTGTCGAGCTACACATGCCACTCCTGAGATACCAGCAATCCTGACCCCTTCTGCTCTCCGGATCCATCCTCCTGCCCTACTTCCGGTTGGAGTTCTCATCGGTTGAGATCACTCGCTGCTGCTGGGGGTGGATCAGTGGGATCAGTGGGATCAGTGGGATCAGTGGGATTGCTGGGGATGGTGCCACTTGGATGCCGTGGAGATGGCTTGGGGATCTCATATGGGGAGTTGTATTGTGATGGCTTGGGACTGCGATTGCTGTGGCGGCTTTGGGGCTGCGGTTTTGGGGCTGCGGTTTCCACAAGCGGCTTTGTACTCAGGACTCCATCAGTGGACAGTGGATAGGTTTATCAAACCGGACTTCTTGTGAAAACTGTGATGAAATTACTGGTTACACAACTGCTCTATTTGACCATGTAGTACACAGTTATAGAAGGGATTTATTTATAATCGCACTGTCCGGTGTCACCCAGATGAGGATGGGTTCCCTTTTGAGCCTGGTTCCTCTCAAGGTTTCTTCCTCATATCATCTCAGGGAGTTTTTCCTTCCCACCGTCGCCTCTGGCTCACTCATTAGGGATAAATTCACATATTTACTGAATCTATTTATTTCTGTAAAGCTGCTTTGTGACAATGTCCATTGTTAAAAGCGCTACACAAACAAAATTGAATTGAATTGCGAAAGTCTGTATGCTCTTAGAGCAAAATGAAGAAAACAAGAAGTACCATTTCTAGCATTACACCATTTAATGTGGTCTTAGTGCTAATTAGTGTTAATGTTAAGATCAATGATGGAAAAATAGAAAATTCTATCACTTTGTCTTGAAAGAAAGTTTGTCTTGTGGATCGTAGTAAGTTTTCGGCTTGCTCTCTGTGGCAGGATATATTTCCTATTTTACAATCAGAAACCATAAGGGATGCAAAACTTTTGCACACAGTTATACTGCAGCAAGGTTTGCGCTACTACCATTTCTTACAAGGTGCGGTGAGCAGCAACCGAACAGATATTTTATTAGGTCTAGTCTGGGCTTACTGAAAATTAAAAATAATGAAAAAAAGACATTTTTACTGGTTCATTTATAGTGTGTCCCAGTTTGATCCAACTCGCTAAATATTACGTCTTCTTGTGGCTCACATTGTGCTTAATATTTTTTCTATATTTTATCACAGTAGCTTTCTTCACTCTGTTTTAACAGGATTAAAAGTCACTGGACTGTTGCCTTGTAAAATGGATGAGGGAGAGATCTGTCTCTCTTACTGAAAAACAAGTACTCCAAAAAGTGGAAAGAGAAAAAAAAAATCCATACTTTTCCTTCGTACATGCACAAAGTGGAACATGGAACATTCCCTGAAGATTTTTACCTAGCTTCATGCTAGTCAATTTGCACTTCTTGAACTGCTGATCAAAAGTGCTGATGCTAACGCTATGAGACAATAAAAGAAAAAAATTAATAAAAAAATAAGAGACCGATCTCTTAAAGGCAATCCTGAAAATTACTTTTTCATTTGAGGGGGGGAAAAAAAACAATATTACCATACAGGATGGAGGTGATGGAGGGCCTTTTCTTTTTTCTTTTTTTTTTCCTTCAAGCCCTGCGGGATTATCGAGCGCAGGGAAATTAAAAGAGGCGTTTCACTCGATTGGTTCTCCGGTCAGTGCTCGCCTACTCGAGCGGCCAGAGTACAGAGAAATCAGGCAGCAGATCAAATGGATGGTGAAGCGCAAAGAATAGAAAGAGAGTAGGAGAAAGTTCAGTGAAGCGCTGTGAGAAGGGGGGAAAAAACTGATGAAACTGACACTATTGCCTGGATAGAGAACGAGGAATGCATAGAACATCTCATCCAGGCTTCCATGGACGAGAAGGAATGAGAATAGGAAATAATTCAGCTGTAAAGAATTCCAGTGGCCTCCGTTCCTGACACCGTGCCCCGTTTCTGGTCACTGACGACTAAACGCCTTGATGTAGTCAACGACAGAGAGAAACTCTGGACACTCTGTTTGCTGGTAGATTGGATTTTGCTCATTTTTATATTAGCATTACAGATTATTAGCTTGAAATCAAGTTCTTTAATGTGGCACAAAAGAAACGCAAACGGCCTGCGTTGTGCCTCTCACAGCTTCGTTTTCTGCTTGATGTGCTGCGTTTAAATACAAAGTGTGTTAAAGTAAATGTCCACCGAAGTAGCAACCAGTGTGGCTAACAAATTTGTTTCACCGTACACCGTGGTAACGAATGTCCCTAACAATCTGACGCTAAAATACAGACACTTGCACAACACATGCACAGCAATTAATTATGGTTACAGGCAGCATAAACTGAAAACTTGATATCTTACTATAAAAGCAAAAACAAAAAGCCTTGAAGCTGTCTGATGAAAGCACCGTCCTTAGTCTTGCAATCCAGATTCAGCATTCAGTAGAGAATCTGTTACCTTTTGGCAACAAACGTAGCCTACTTTCACATGGAGAGACCAACCACATGTACCTGCTTCTAACTTATTTAAAAAAAAAAAAAAAGTTACAAAGAACAGATACAAAAAAAGTATGGTGAGCCAATCAGATTCTAGCCTCTAAGATTCTGAAGCTTGTAGCCAGAAAAGAGCATCAGACGTATCAGATATCAGACGCGCCATGAGCTGTGGGCAGAGCTCACCACTAACTGCTTCAAAGAAAACTCTCTAATAGCTTTTAAAGATGAGATTCCACAAACTATTTTTAATCCACGGAAAAGCACATTGTGCTGCAGGGTTCAAAAGTTAACACAGTGACACAATGGTGACACAATGAGTTTTTCAGAGTAAGATATAATCACTGGATTAAAAAGTACACAACAGCAGGCACATGGACACATTGGAATCTGACAGGCTCTTCCATGTGGACAGCCAATGAAATTCCAACATGTCCATGTGTCAGCTGTCGTCTATTGACTTTGCTATTCAGCTCAGGATTTTTATGGAAGGCTCGACAGCTGCTATAAAATAAATTTTGCAACAAGAGTATGAGCCAGGTATTCCGTTAAAGGCATTATGGATATACAATGGTTTTGTATCCAGTTGAGCTGCTAAGCTGCATAATGCGAGCCCTGATAAGAAACCTGATGCCAGAAATGTGTACAGACGATATCATGCATGCAAATCTAACTCCAGCTAAAAAAATTTTTGGGAGGGGGGCAATAATGTATGCTAGTAATGGAACATTGCTTTTGCTCACTGAAAAGAGCCAGAGAGCTGAGTCAACCAATCTGAGTTGAGTGATCTGACTCACTGAAAAGAGCTGGAGAGCTGAGTCAAATGATCTGACTCACTGAAAGGTGCCAGGGAGCTGAGTCAAATGATCCGAGTTGAATGATCTGACTCACTGAAAAGAGCTGGAGAACAGAGTCAAATGATCTGAGTCAAATTATCCGACTCACTGAAAAGAGCTGGAGAGCTGAGTCAAATGATCTGAGTTGAATGATCTGACCCACTGAAAAGAGCTGGAGAACAGAGTCAAATGATCTGACTCACCGACAAGAACCAGAAAGCTGAGTCAACCAATCTGAGTCGAGTGATCTGACTCAGTGAAAACAGCTGGAGAGCTGAGTCAAATGATCTGACTCACCGAAAAGACCTGGAGAACAGAGTCAAATGATCTGAGTCAAATTATCTGACTCACTGAAAGGTACCGGAAAGCAGAGTCAAGAAAAGAGTCGTTAGTCGTGTAGTCACTAGATTACACATTTGTTATGCACACTTTTATGTTAAGTGTACAAATATCATGGTTAGGATAAGGGGTGAGGTTAGTGTTTCTAAAGTTCTGCAACTTCAAACTGAAATCCAAAACACATCAAAGTCGCTTGTTCGAATTCTTATAGATTCAGAGAAACTGAATTGAAATTGCACTCCCTGAACTACTTTACAAAAGCGCACATTATGGACTATTTTTATCAAAACCACTTAGCCATCTAATAGCAAACTAGTAGAGTATTGAGCATGGAGTCAATGCTTCTCAATGTACTGCTAAAACATTTTGCGACGTGCTAACTGCTTGAGAAAAAGCAGCTTAAGTGCCTCTTGTACCCTCTCATAAGAGTAGGTGGCGCCGAGATCCATTTTTACACAGCGGGAGACATCGAGCTCTCTAAGCGCTTTATAATGCACTCAGCTCAAGCTTTCAAATCCCACACCGCTGCTGCCCATCTTCTTCCATTAGCTAAAAGGAAATTTCAATTTCGTCCTCACCCCCCAAAACCCCTCTCCCCCCCGATGAACACAGGCTCTATAAAAGCTATAATTGTTTAATTGTGAGTGTGTGGAATACAGAGCGGACGATATCCTGCGCGTGTGATTAGCACAGGAAGCGTCAGAAGGACACTAGGCTTAAGATCCCAGCTCTCCAGAGAGGATAATGTATCGGCATGAAGTGCCAATGCATCCTGTCTGCTGCTTTCAAGCATGAACAAAAGTTTTGACCCCCCCCCCCCCCCCCTCCCCACTCTTTCACTTAGTCAACCGCACCTCTTGGCCTTCTACTAATGAGTTCATCTCACTTCTCTCACACAGTTTTATATATAAAAATTTTGGCACCCATTGTCAACTCACATTTCAGTTTATTTATTATTATTATTTTTTTTAAAACAATTTATTTATTTATTTTTAAAAATTGGAATATATATATATACATACATTTATTTATTTATGCCAGTTTTTTAATTAATTCCAAGTACATGTACTTGCTGGATTTAAGAGCAACAGTAAATGGGCATGTGCATAAATTAGGACACCCTTTCCACTGAACATTTGTTGTTTACTGATTACTGATTTTTCGTCAGTTATAGCTCAGAAATACTTTTATCTTCCAAGCTTGGGCTGTTTCCCCACATGTTTTCTATAATACTTTAAAAAGTTATATAATGTCAATATTTTACATTTGTAATATTAAACTATTCATTTTAAATCAATCACTTTATTCACTATTATTATAAATATTGTTTTATTTAGTACTTATACCATATTTAAATACTTTTACTATTAAAACATCTAATATTAATATTATACAATGCTGAACTGTAGCTTACCTTAATTTATAAGCAACATCTGCAAAAGCAACATTATCTTGGCTGACTGATGACTTGTGTGTTAAAGGAAAAATTGTGTAAATTTCGTAATGTCCATGTTTACAACCGGTTACTGTTTCAGTGATCTTTTACTACAATAACGAACGCACCATCACCTTGCATTTATCCCAACATGTCAGAGGCCTGAGAGAGACAACACAGGCTACATTAGACAGACAATGACTAAATACTTTTACTCAGCAAACACATGGACTTCCGAGATCAGCTCCTGAGAGCTAAAAGACAGTACAGTACAACTGTATGTTCCCAGGGAGCTTCTCCTTCTCCTTCACTGTCGCCGCCGTCTTGTTCACTGAGAATCTAAAGTTACATCTGGATTTGTGTAAAGCTGCTTTGTGACGATGGTTGTAAGCACTATTTCTGAACACTAGAACCTTAACCTCCGAGCCCCTGCTCCCTATTTGCCTTAAAATATTCCTGTGCAGCTAATTTTACTTGTCCAGCTACGCAGCCGGTGTGTATGTAGGCCACTGGTCCTGGGAATAGCCTACCTGCAGCTAAAAAATGAATAAGCTATTGGTAAACAGCAACTCAAACCCTGAGTGAATTCGTTGCAGGAGTTCAGAAAGACAAAGCGGAGCAACAGAGAGAGGGGAAAAACGGTGAGAAAGGGAGAAATTCTCTTTATTTAGAGAGAGAAGCAGATTGTGTGCCACATTGATTTCTCCCTGGATGATTAAGGATCTTAATCTCCTGATCAAAGCGTGTAAATCGCACAGCAGCATAAGCTCATGCGAGAGAGACGTAAGGGTGAGTTTGAGTGTTTGTGAAGCCGTAGTTAGAGACAGAATGTGCCTTAACCCTGTAAAATTCCCAGGAATTCTCAACAAGTCTGGAAAATAATATTTCTCACTCTTATAACTACACACTTTTCCTATGGGTTTCACTGAATCGTTTTCTTTTAAGTTAATAACAGCATGCTTTTTAAAGGGGTTAAGGTGTTTTAGGGAAAATCAGTAACACATTACTTAGGGGTGGCGTTCATTGAACTACACAACACACCTCCAGAAACCCTTCATAAGATGAATAAAAACTGTTATTGGCTATTTTAATGTAAAAATTGACATATCCTGAGTCAAGTGCCATTTTCGGTTACTTATTAACAAGCTCACTTGCATTAGAATAGCACAGCTCTGTGTAGAGCTATGTCAGAGTGACATAATGGTGATGATGTGACATAGCTTTCCAAGTGATGCTTATTACAAAATGAACAAATGAGACGCTTAGAAAAAAAAACCCAAAGAACTAGAAAATAACTTATCACTTGGCGGGAAAATGAAAAGCTGGAATTTTCCAGATAGTCTATAAGACATTGTAACACTCATAGAACTACTTGACACCTACATAAGCCCATCATAAAATGCATAAAGGCTGCTTTTGGCTTTTTCAATGACTCAAGACCTTCTCAAATTACTTAGATTTGAACATTACGACAGCTGACTTAGTGTACATCTAATTGTACTGTACATCTGCTATGTCAGAGTGACATAAAGGTGATGTGACATATCTAAATTATGAACTTGTCACTTGGTGGAGGCAAGAAAAGCTGTTATTTAAACACGTCAAGCTGTTTTAGGGATAACCAATGACACTTTACTTAAGGACAGTCTTTATAGACATTATGTGACATCTACATAAGCCATTCATAAGGTGGATGAATTCTGCTATTAGCTAATTTGATGCAAATCTGACACAAGAGTTTTGGTTACTTACTCACCAAGCTACTCACATCAGAATATTACGCCAGCTGACATTGTAGCTCTGGGTACTTCTGCTATGTCAGAGTGACATAAAGGTTATGATGTGACACAGGCAAATTATTATTATTTTATATGCCACAACATCACCATTATGAGACATTATGAGACATGTCAAATGTGCACTGAGCTGCAAAGTCAGTTGTGATGATGTCTTAATGTAAAGTCAGCTTGGAAAGTGTTATAACAGTCTTATGTCAACAAAAAAAAATCCATAGCACATATCTCAGGTGTTATATCAACTTGACATCAAAATTGACAAAAGACGTCTTTATGATAGCTGATATGTATGGAATTAACCTTTATTAATATGGCAGTTGTTATGTAAAGCTTATTTAGGCCCTATGTAACCCTACGAACACTCCTCTTGAGTAAAGGTTTATGGGATAATTGTAACAATGTCAATTCCAGACAATGTCAAACATGAAAAAATAGGTAGATGTAAGAGAGGAGAGCAGATGGTGTGTGTGTGTGTGTGTGTGTGTGTGTGTGTGTGTGTGTTTATGTGAGTGTTTTGAGTGCACACTCTCTAAATGGTGCTCCTAAGACAACAGTAGCTCTTGTCTAATCTCTCCTGTCTTTGTGAAGGAGCTCTTGGGATCTCCATTTAAACAGCCCTGCTACTTCCAGCCTTCTCACGCCGTGCCCTCACACACTACCCTTTCTCCCCAGTGTGTGTAAGTGTGGCTAAGTGTGTGCGTGTGTGTGTGTGTGCGCGTGTGTGCGCATAGCAGCCGCTCCAGACACAGACCCAGATCCAGCTTGATTTGCAAATTGTGCTCTCGAGACCGAGACTTGACTGCTAAGTAACCAGCAGCTAGCAGCAGATCAAACACACCGTGCTCTCGATCCTGAGGGGAAAGAAATCTCACTTTCTTAACCACACACTCCGATATTAATCCTAAGCTGGCAGGTTTTTTTTTTGTTGTTGTCTCAAGCAGGAAGTTAACATTTTTATTCAATGCTAGGTTAATGGAAGAAAATTAGCTAGCAAAAAACAAAATTGGTGCATGCTAGCACAAAAGAAGGCCTTTATTTGCAGCCTGTAAATGGTCTGTCCAAATTTACACACTGAAATGAATCATTTGTTCAAAGAAGAATGGGATCTAGTAGGGAACAGCCAGCATAATGCTATTTTTCTAAAAGGTTGTATTCAGAGATGAGATACACGCACATCGTGAGGAATTAAGACCTCACATTTTCTGTTGCAGATGCACTAGATCAGTTTCAATGTGCAAACAACAAGGTGTGCTGGGTCAAGTGCTATTTTATAGAACAATAAATGTGGACAGAAGCCGTTTTATTAAATTGAGACATTTGCTGTGATTGCGTGATTAAGATCTTTTCTACTTCCTGTTGATGACAATCAGCCTTACTGTATTCACAATATTAGCCAACTATTAGATACTAATTTGAATCTTTTATGCTGAAATTAAAAGTAAGTGCCTGTGTTTAAAGGCAGTGGTTTAGACACATCTGGCAACCTCGGAGGTGTGAACTGAACGGCAATAAATTTGCTGTGTAAATATAAATGTAACTTTTGAACTTGTGTCTTTTAATACGTTCGGTTTTTATTAACAGTGTTAGCATTCTTTGGAGTGAGGTTGTCCTTTAACACTTACATAAATGTTGACACTTTTTTTTCACGTTTTTTTCCCCCTCACCCATCTCATTTCACCTAACATTCATAAATCCAGAAACACGCATCGTGTAGACAGTTGAGGCTCAGACAAGCTTTAGTGCTAATTCTGTGAAGTTTAATATGCAAACGCTTGTGGTCATGAGTTCATCACCTTTCTCACACTTTAATCTGAAGCATGGTGGTGGTAGCATCATGTTTAACGTTACCCTTGGCCGCTTGGTTGCCTCTCTGACTAATCTCCTCTTTAGCCGCTCACTGAATTTTGGTAGTGAATTTTGGTGTTTCGCACCAGCACAAATGTTTTTATTTGTAATCGATATTATGAGCTATTTTGTCTATAATCATAACACATTATCCTAATTAAGTTCATTTCAGATCCTGGTTGTAACACTACAAAATATGGACAGGGGTGAATAGTTATAAGCCATTGTAATGCCATCAGACAGCCTCATAACAGTCATGCTCTGAGTACTGATGTATAAATAACACGTGTGAGTGTATCAGTGCAACACCTGAATGACACTCAGTGACCTCTAGCATTACCTGATGAAATGCTGAAACACAATTCACTCAAACGCACAGGATCGAGCGCTGTCAGTGCCGCTGAATGAGCATGCATGTACAAAACGAGGCATATCGAGATGCTGTCAGAACCCTGACAAGCACGTCGATCAGGAAATTGCCGGAAACTCAAGAGTATTCATTTGCTCATGCAGATAAATATGAGAAGACTAGCAATAGTTTTTTTGTTGTTGTTGTTGTTTTTTTTTTTTTAAATCTCATAATATTCATCTAAACCAGGTGAGGGCTGTGCATGAACAGGCTTCTGTGTAGATGATGCAAAATGGATAACAAACCAATGTGTTGTATGCTATCAAATCTCCTTTCATTTTTCATCACAGTACCATTAGTTACCGTCTTCAGGCATGTGAGACTGATAAGTGCAGCTCTTTCACTCAGTTATCCAGGTTAGCATGCTATTAGTACAGATTTAGTGGATTTATCTCTAAGAAACCTTGAAGGAATAAATTCACAGCGCTTGTTTAATTTAGACTGCTACTGCATGTCTAAAAGGGCTGCCAGACTGAGCTTGACAAGCTGGGATATATTTTAGCATCCCACTGGTCTGGATAAAGAAATAATCCTGTGCGGAAAATATAATAAATTTTAGATATAAGGCATCCACAGTTTGTCACGGTTTTAAAATGGTATTCTAATACATTGTCATTTCTATAGTGACAGCTCATTCACAGGGATTTGTATGCTGGATGCGCCACGTAAACTAATTAAATTACATTTTGTAATCATTGATATAGTGAAGATTTCGGTAAGGGGGTTGTTTATTTAACATTTATAGAAGGATCTCCAGTACCAGCGCTTTCTAACCATCAGAGGTAAAAACGGTAACTTGAAGTTTTCCGATATCTTCAAGCCAGAAGTGTTTTTACGCTTTTTGCGGTTTCTTGGTAACATGCCAAGCTGTGTTTTATTTGTCTTAATAATTTGAATAGAGAGAAGAAACAGAGTCTGGTGAGGGAACGACTGTTTACAGCTGCTGTAATGTAAGTGAGAACATGAACGTCTTGTTTAACAGATGTACCTGTGCATTTTAGAAACCATTTTGACTTCCCAAACCAAATTAGTTACCAATGAAATTACTAATATTTGGTCATATGCTTATCCATCCATCCATCTTCCATACCACTTATCCTACACAGGGTTGCAGAGGAGCCTTGAGCCTCTCCCTGGGATCTCAGGGCACAAGGCTGGGGACACTCTGGATGGGGTACCAACCCATCGCAGGGGACAATCGCACAGCTATTAACCCATTACGGACAATTTGGAAATGGCAATCAGCCTACAGTACATGTGTTTGGACTGGGGGAGGAAAGCAGAGTACCTGGAGGACCCCGTCATATGATTATGATATTTACCCTTAATCTCAGTGGGCGCAGTGTGTGGCTGGTTATGATGAGGCCTGATCCCTGACATCCTCACACTCCCTCACACACTCCCTCACCCTCATCTTAGTTCCTGATTAATCGCTCATTTAGCCTAACAACCGTACTAATGGCCCCACCACACTTTTTGCCTAATCTGCAAGCAGCCGTGTCGTTCGTGGCACTGCGGTAAACGCATGAGTGATGACTCCATGGGCCTATTACAACCAGGAAATGACAAAAGCCTGTCAGGCCAAATCCATCGCGTCTGAACCATGAGCTCGAGGCAGTGTTCTTTTACACCGTGCCTGACTCTGCACTCTTTATGCTGTGTGTGTGTGTGTGAGTGTGACTGAGTGTGTGGTAATGAAGACACAGATGTCTGCTTGCTATAGCTGTCAAAGTTACTCTCTCTGACAGAGAGAGGAAAACTGCCTTTTACACAGGGGCTACTTTTAGTCTCAGACTTGGAATTCTACATCTCATTTATTGGTGACTGACAGGCACGGAGGCCACGCCTCTTTCACTGTGACTGACAGGCACAGAGGCCACGCCTCTTTCACTGTGACTGACAGACACCATGCCTTCTTCATTAGGACTGAAGATGCAGAAGCCTTACCACTTTCACTGTCACTGACAGGCACAGAGGCCACGCCTCTTCCCCTGTGACTAACGGGTACAGAGGCCGCGCCTCCTTCACTAGGACTGGAGGCACACAGGCCATGCCTACTTCTCTAGAACTGATAGGTACAGAAGCCACACCTCCTTCACTAGGACTATAAGCAAAAAAGATGAGTCCTTTATTGGGACTAGAAATACACAGGCCACGCCTCCATCACTCATTCACTGAGACTGCAGATAAATTGGCCACGCCTTCTGCACTAGGTCTGCTCGTACAGTGACCATGCCTCCTTTATCAGCATATAAACAATGGATGCCAGCAATTTGAATCTTATAGCCTTTATAAAACAGAAAACTGTTTCACAGAGCAAAAGCACATTACAGAGAAAATAAACCCAGCAGGTGGTGAAATAAAGAATGCCATATAAACAAATATTACAGCCGGCTCTAATCTCACGCACGGCTGTAATAGACGCCGCTCGGCAGGAATCTTATTAGCGAGCCAGTCATTTAGTTTCAGGCTGTTGTGAGTTCATTTGTTCAGCAGGTGTAGTGAAAAACACGGCTTTACTCCTGCACTCTTGCACAATCTTACAATAGCAGAAAATACATAGCAGTGACATTTACACAAGCACTGATGACATTAAGGCAGCACATCGGCGTAACACATCTGGTCCAGATGTGGTGTTTCGCAAACAGGAAGGAAAAGATTATGAATAGGAACACAGAGATGGTGGTGGTGGTAGCATCATGTTAAGTGTTATTCTTGGCCTTCTAGGTTGCTTCTCTAACTCATAGACTTTTGGTGGAATGTCTCCCGTAGGCAGAGTGGCCAAGTTGTTTGTGCCATAAT
Organism: Pangasius djambal; assembly: GCA_022985145.1. Lineage (NCBI taxonomy): Eukaryota > Metazoa > Chordata > Actinopteri > Siluriformes > Pangasiidae > Pangasius > Pangasius djambal. The sequence goes on along the minus strand of CM041001.1, from coordinate 2,188,252 downwards.
CTATTGATTTGTTCCACAACATTAAAGGTAACTATAAATGTATAAAAAGTACATACGTGTCATTCTTTGATAATTTTTTTTTTTTTTTAAATGTTAGTATTGACAAAGTGCTGTGATATAAGAGGAATAAAACCGTAACACTGTTTCTTCATACCAGACTGTGGTTGATTATCCCTCAGTCTCTCTCTGTCTGTCTGTGTTTTTCTCTCTCTCTCCCTCTGTCTCTCTTTCTCCCTTGTTCTCTCACTCTTTATCCCTTTGTCTATCTGCCTTTGTCCCTTTGTGTATTTCTCTGTCAGTTTTTTTTTTCTCCTCTCTCCTCTGTCAGTCTGTGTCTCTGTCCCTGTTTTTCTTTCATTCTCTCTTTCTCTCTCTCTCTTTCTCTCTCTCTCTCTCTTTCTCTCTCACACACTCATCGTGTCCATCAGGGAAGCTCTGAATAATTAAAGAGTTGAAGGTGCCAGGCTTCGTCACTCTCCCAGATGGTGGTCAGCGTTCCTTCCTGTCCTCACCACAGTGCAGGTCACATCAGCATAGCTAATCACTGTCACACATACACACACACACACACACACACACACAAACAAACGCACACGCACACACACAAAAACAAACGCACACGCACACACACACAAAAACAAACGCACACGCACACACACATGCACACACTGAACTCTACAGTGCTCTAAAGGATCCAGCCTCATTCTCGTCATCAGCTCATCATCATTGCTTAACCTTCATGACATACAGAGGCTGCGTCTCAAATCGCATGCTTACTATGCTAGACAGATTTTGAATATTGCCTTCACACTGAGAAATGCAGTTAAAAGGAGTGAAAGGAGTCGTATGGTGGGCTGGATTTGCCGTAGAATGCCTGATATACACAGACAGGTGACAAAGATATACTCTGTTATGCTCTGGGGGGCATTTACTTATTTTGCTGGCATAATTTGGATTCCTTTTTTTTTTCCCCTTAGAGTGAAGCCTCACCGCAATTCAAATCCAAAGTCCTTCTTACGGATCACCTTTATCCTTTGATGAAACATTTCTATCAGAATGGGCGTGGTGTCTTCTAGGATGACTCCGCCCCCATTCACAAGGCACAAGGGCTCACCGAGGCATGATTCCACTTCGACATCTGTGTATTTCTGAACTCATAATATAATCATGTCCACTAGAGGGCAGAAAATGAAAAACAGCGGAATGAATGGAGAAGAAGAAGCGTATCGGTGATACCGTGCTATAACATTTTGCAACATTTGACAAATTTATGTGGTGAAGTTTTCGATCGCGAGATGTTCAACATTTATGGAAGGAGTCTCCAGTATTAGCACTTTGTAACAGTCGAAAGTAAATCTGTAATGTTAAATTTTCCGCCACCCTCAGGACTGACGCGTTTATGCTTTGCTATAGTTGCTATAACATAAGCGACAACAAGAACTAACTTGTTCTGCTGACATTCCATAACGTTAAGTGTAACTACAGGCAGATAAAAGTTGCCATGTCTTTATTTAATAAATAAAAAAAACGTAATCATTGGAAAATTGCTGTGGTGTAAGAGGAATAAAAAAAAATCGGAGTAGTAACAGTAACTACGCTTCATCACGCCACTCTGTTGTTTATTATTTTCCTATAACAGCACAACACCAGGCTAGCCACCTAACGTGACGCAAAACGCTCAGTTTTCACGTTTGCTGTCAGGTTAAATAAAAACAAGGTTTCCAGGTACACAACCAGACACGCCTCCTTGTTTCAACCAATCAGCGCTCCCTACCACCATCATCAAAACATCAACCGAGGGAAGATTTTTTAGGAGCAGCAGTGTTTCAACACTTCAGTACAGTTCCTGAGACGTGCAGAATCTATGCCAAGGTTTACTTAAGCTGCTGTGCTCTCTCTCTCTCTCTCTCTCTCTCTCTCTCTCTCGCTCTCTCGCTCTCACACACACACACACACACTCACACACACACACACACGCTTACTACACAGGGAGATGAAGAAGAATTGCAATCGTCAGCATAAAAATGCTGAGTCAAGCAAGACAAAATTAAAAATTTCACCATCCCCAGCATCTCAGCTACGATCTCACTCCACATTCGTCTTCCTTTTCTTTTTTTCACCCTTCAACGGCCTAATCTCCTCATGAGGACTCGCTGAACCTCCTACTCCCGCCGCGCTTAATTGAGTTCCGGCTTCACAACCTGACTCGTCCCATTAGCTCCTTGTTGTCCTCGATAGACCCGAAGATGCTTTAGTGCTGAAGTTGCATTTTTGTTTTTCCCAGAGACAGTAATTAAAGGCCTCCAAAAAGAGTCTATTAGAAGCAGAGAGTGAAAAAGGGAACTGCTGGACTGAACTGAAATGGAGGACAGTATGGATTTTTTTTTTCCTTCTACGCTTTATTCTGGAGGTGCTCCGGCAGAGCAGACAGCTCGTTCAGCCGGATGAATGGTCTGGTTTAATTTTAGGCTGGAGGACGTGCTGTGCTAAAGAAGAACAGTGGGAATGGAGGCAACATTTTCAAGTGCTTCCTAAATCATTTCATATTTTTACAAAAAATATATATTTGTATTGTTACTTTTATTGTGCTGTGTAACAAAATGTGAAAAATATGAACACTCAGGTCTGACAGGATGTACATTAATATGATCATTGAATTGCGGTTGATCTTTAACTGCATGTGTGTGATAACTCGTTGGCAAAAGTAAACACCCCCGGTATAAAAACAGCAGCTTTAATAGTCGTATCCTATCTACAGGCAAGATTGGGGTCTTTTGGGTTATGTTAAACAAAATAATTCTGCGCTAAAGACTGCGCTAAATATCTCTTTGTTTGGATTTTTATTCCAGTTTTTCTTTTATCAGTTTGGTTATGTACCAATTACTTTCCACACACACACCAGCTATCAGCTGTATAGCATTTTTAACAATAGATATTGTCAAAACTATTTTGTCTTTGAAATAATTTTCCAATTCCACCTTCATTAACTAGGCCACACCGCCTTACTGCGTCTGATTCGGCTTCGAAATGGCATTTTTTTTTTAGTTCTTTGATATCATTTCGTCCCTTTTTTTTAACAGAGATCTGTGTGACATACAATGTCAGAATCCACATCAGCTTTCTGTCACAGAGCACCTCGACACTGTGAGATTATATACAGGGTGTCGCAAAAGTCTCCATACATAGGGGAAATTAACACTTTTTAGCAGAATGTCTTCCAGAATTTTTCATACTTAGTTTATATTAGATATATTTTCTCAGATAGCCTTTAAGAACGCCTTCGACAAAAGAAGAACGTAATGAACGCGTTCTCATGGCTGGATCGGGAAGCTGTCGCAAGGTTGCGATGGACAGGAAACACAGCAAGCACATCACGCGTGACACTGTTGCCAGCTTCTTAACAAACTCAAAAAGACTGGAAGTGTTGCGGACCAACTGAGACGTGGACGTCCACGAACATCCACTGACGAAGGACGTAGCTTGGACGAAGGAGACGTTTGGGACGTCTGCACTCAGATAGGCATGCACTTTGCACATCTCTTACTTGTTCTAACTAAAACAGAGCAAAGCAAAAAAACACCAAGCGTATCTTCACGGATCAACTACATCTGTGATTTTGAGACGTTTGTGTGTGTACGGGAAGATGCTGTTCCATAATGTTTGTGTGTGTGTGTTTGTTTACCACGGTTTTGAGTTGGTCCTCGTTTGCGGCTGGTGGACGAGCTGTGTGTTGCGTTTTGGAAGTGCGTGATCTCCATGGCGGCGTTGGTGCGGAAACTATCCTTAATTCTCTGCACTAAAGCTTCCACGGACTCATGCTGGGGATCCATGACTGTGGAATAGAACAGCACAACACACACACACACACGCACACACACACACACGTTAGAGTCCTGCAAAAGCATTCACTAATCTTTAACCTGAATTACATCAAAGTTGATCTTTAAATCCAGCTTCATCAAACTTTAAAGCTGGTTTAAAATCAGGGATAGATTGAAGACATCATTAAATCTTGTTGCTTCATTACTTTCCACTCAGATTTAAACTTCAATTAGAGTTCCAGTTTCATTTTGAAATCGGAGGCGGTTAAAATTCCTACATGACAGCATACGTTACATGCAGGGTGTCTGAAAGGTCAGGAAAAAGGAGGAGTGAAATTGCATATACTTCATTTGGTATTTGCTCTACATGTTCACACTTTGGCATTTTCTCAGCCACTTTCTCAGCATTTGCTTTTTTTCTCTCTCTTCTGCTCAACCTATTCACGAGGTCAACATATTTGCTCAACATATTTCCATTGGTTCCTGACTTTTCGGACTTTTCCGAAAAATATTTGAAACATTTCACTTCAAAAGACAAAGAAGAAGAAAAAGTTCATCTCAGCTGCTTCCTAATGATTTCTGATTTGTAACTTCATCCCAGCTAAGAAATTTAGGTTAGTGTAACATTTTACATACATCGCATTTTTAGAAACCTTTAGTGCGAATGTCAACTCTGGAGTTCTGGAGTTTTTTTTTTTTTATTGTTTTTTTTTTTAAACAAGAACTTTTATAATCATTTCTAAAGCACTGCAGCAATTTTCCGTAGTGTTATGTTTTGTCTAACTGGGAACTGTTGTGTAAGAAACACTCACTGCATTGACCTTAACAAATAACATGGCGAATCTCAGAACTTAACTTCAAGACAAGAATCAAACGCTGAGATCTGAATCACTGTGTGGTGCACCGACATCCATTTTTGTATTAAAATACAAACGTTTTTATCCTTTTTTTTTTTATTGAGTGAATATGACCTGACTAACACTAACACCTGTACAGCAGAATGTCATCAGGACAGTTTGAAAGGTCACCGTCAGATGTACAGTGCGGAAAACATGCTGAGTGAGGGAAACAGGTAAATATATGGAGGAGGACAAAACGGAGGACACGGTGTGGAAAAATGGAAACACTAACAACACTATCAGTAATCTCTATCTGTTAGAACATGTTTTACAGAAACACGTCCAAAATGTCTTATTTGCCTGAAGATATAGTTTACATCTTTTATAATTTCATGTGGTCAAAGTGTAAGATTTATTCCCGCGTGAAGACGAGGTAAAGATGCTACGTTTTTTTACCTGGATCTTGGTTCATTCATTCCTAACTAACCAGCTAACTAACTAATTAACTAAGTATACAAAAATAAATAAATGAATAACCTGTCACTTATTTAAACTTCTTTCTTTCTTTCTTAATTAATTTATTCATTTATTCATTTATTCATGAAGTATTGGGGTGATGATGTCAGATGTCATGGAATATAAAACCAAATACCAAAAACAAAAAACAAAAAAACAATTAATTAATTAATCAATTAATAAAAATATTTTGTAACTTACAACGTTAAGCTCTACATTACACTTCTAGAGTTCTAGATCTGTGTTTACATCATATCCCAGTCATGGCAGATGAATTCAGCTGTCTTCGTACGTACCATCATGATCTTCATTAACAAATGTACTGTAATATTTAAAATAAAAAATAAATAATAATAATAATTCTTTCACCAAGGTTCTCACCATACGAGCATCAGTAGAGAACTTCTCTGAGAATGAGCAGCTTCCCCATTTCTCAGTGCAATTTAATAACTGGGTCAATATCAGGTAATGAGTATGAGACAAGAGAACGTCTCATCTGCGAGGAGTGAGAAGACAGACACGGGCTGTGTGTGTGTTGCATTTCCATCCTGCTGAAATTCAGAGCCTCATGGGAACTCTCCTGACCCACCTGAACACGTTCTGCCCCATTTGCGCCTCCAGAGAGCCATAAAATATATAAATAACCCTCCCTTTTTCCATTGTCTCGCCAAGTCGGAGTGGGAAAAAAAAAAAGATAAAAATAAGGAAAAAAAACTTCGAGACCAACTATTTATCTGCCGCCTCCATTAGCAGGCCGCGGCGCTGCTCCCCGAGTTTGGCGATGCATCACGAGTTCAATTAAAGTGAGAGATGTAGAGGGGCCGAGTTCTCCCAGGAGCCATAAAGGGTCTGGATGGTTATATGTTCCTCTCTCGCTCTGCCATCCTGTCCTCTCTGTCCAACTCATTTTTATTTCACTTAGCATCATCTCACACCATTATGGCGCATAAGAGCTGAATGTGAGTTACAGCACCGGTGTGCACTTCCTGAAGGAACTGGTAGCTGGAAGCCATCCTGCCATCCGTAATGGACTAATATCACTAGCGTTTGCTGCATATGTACTAAACTTTCCCACAGTGAAGCACGGTGGTGGGAGCATCGTGCTGAGAGTTACCTACTTGCTTACTTCTCTAACTAATTCCATGCTTACCTGGTTACTGACTTTTGGTAGACAGCCTCCATTTTTTTTTTAAATAATGGCGTAAATGGTGGCCCATAAGTTGGTGAAAGTTTGGGATATTTCTTTCGAACCAAAACTGTTGATTCTTTTCCGGAAAATTGTCCCAGATTTGTTTCAATAACACCTGCTGACTTTTCGGAATCAAGAATTCTACAGTGTTGTGGCATAAATCATATCTCTGTAAAAAAAACAAACAAACAAAAAAAAAAACTGTCACAGGTTTGATTGGAGATCACAAGTTTGAATCCTGATGATGCTAGCTCATTCAGCTAGCTAACAGCTAACCTGTACATGTTTATTGTGTGCAGGTTAGATGTTAAGCTGAGAAACGGCGATGTGTTTCGGCTCGCGTTACGCGTAGATAATTTCCTGTCTTCACTGCCTCAGACATTGCTGCTAAGAATTTGGCACCATGTAGATGGGTCTGGAAATTGAATTATTTAAAATTAAATTTAATTCCATTCCAATATTTATTGTTAATATTATTTCTATTATGTTTAAGGTATGTATTCATTGATTCAAAACAAAATGTTTAAAAAAAATGTTAAAAAAAAGCGATACAATACGGCATTAGCGTAGCTGGGGTGAGTATAAAGCTTAAGCCAGGCTTTTAATCCGACTCTTAATTTCCAAATCAGGGCTACTTTTAAAAAGCTAATCTTTTTTCTTTCGCCTCCTCAGAGTGAAGAATGTGAGGTAGAGGCTAAAATGAACAGAGATGAATTCGGCACGTTTCCTGAAAGGTCACGCGTATGAAAATTGCAGTTATCCCTTGTGTAAAACTCGACTCTTCATTCAACTCTGTAAACTCGGACCATTAGCGCTACGGGTTAAAGATTATTCCAGGAGTGTGCAATCCATATTCACAAAACTTCACGAGTCACACTCCTACGGCAGATTGCAAACAAATCATATGAATCTAAAAAAATAAATATCATATAAATTAACTAAGTAAATAAATAATCACACAAAAAAAAGGAAGTGTGAACAAAAATACACTATTATTATTATTATTATTATTATTATTATTATTATCATCTAAATAAAGAGGAGCAAATTAGTAACGAATAAAAGCGGAGTGTGGATTGTGGAAAGAGAGGAGCGATCACCGAGACGCAGCGTATCAGACAGTACTGTAACATTTCCAAAGGGACCTTTTATAGAAAATGAATGAGATTAATAACTCGCTAGCCAATGCTTTAGTGCACAAAAGGTTTAGTGGCTGGCCTTTATAGCAGATTTAAAGCCATCAATACCTGACAAGCCGGCTAGCCGAGGTGCCGGACTGAGCTAGCAATCTGCCTCGGGAAAGGGCACACTGTGGGGTTTTTTTTGCACTCCCTAAAAACGAAATGATGGACATTATCTATATGAAACACAAACGTTTCCACGGCATTGAGACAAAATATAGAAGGCAATTACAGCAACAAGAGTGTTAGTGTGCTCGGTTTGATGATTTGCCTTTATTTTTAGAAGCAACAAGTAAAACATGGCCAAATAATGAAGAGATTAGTGGAAAAAAAAACCAAAAAAAAAAACTTAGAGGTAAAAATAAACTAAAAACAAAAACTATTATTATTATTATTATTATTATTAAATAAAATCTCATTTTTAACATTCTATTTTTTACATTTTTTGTGGATACATTTTTAAAAGAATCAAAGTACATATCCATTTTTCCATTCAAACACAACGTTAGTAGAAGTGCTCTCCGTGTTCTTGTCATATTTTTTAAAATTTTTTGTTTATAAAAAGGAAAAGTCTTAACTACAACACTTTTAACTATATAAGGAATAAAACAGACTATGCCGTGCGGTTATAGGAAATAAATAACTATGTGATGATGTGATCAAGCACACATGAAATTCACGAGTGTTTTATTCCTCTTATACGACACCGGTTGCTGACGATTACAATTTTTTAATCTGTTAAAGAACGCGTGATGCTTTCTATCCATGTATAGTCACATGTGATGCTGTAAAAATAAGTTAGTGCAAGTTATCGCTTATGTTATAGCAGTTATAAGCAGTCGTTGCCTCACCAGCATAAATTTACTTAAGTTACTAAGACATAAAGACATAAAATGCAGCTTGTGATGTTACAGAGAAACCGAAAAACATAAAATTCTTTCTTAAGTGGTTACCATAGAAACGATAAGGTATTAGAACGAGTGCATTAATATGTATTAAAATGCATTAATAGAAAGCTGTGATTTGCAGCTGCACTGCTGTCAGTTCCATGTTAACCTGTGTTACACGGAGTCGAAGAGCAGCTACGAGTCAGGATTCGAATCTCTCTCATCCGCGCTCCTTTGACGTAACCGCACGTGAAGTATACAGGTGACACCCTTGAAACCCTTCCTGTTTATTTTTCAGCGAAGTGTCCCTGCTGAAGTGCCCTCGGGCTCGTTTGTGTCATTACTTTACGGGTGCTTTCCCACATCTCGATTTGATTTGGTTTATAAACGCCATCGTGCAGCAAAAAAAAAAAAAAAAAACGCTGCAATTCTGAAAGCAATTACAAGAAAGCCGTCAAGGGACTTGGCAGTAATGTGAAAATGTTCACCTGGCACCTCGGGCGACAAAATGATTTCTTCTGGAGTTGACTGCCGGTTTTTACTTCATCCTGCCTCCGCTGCGCTGACCGCTGCTACCGCGCGACCCTAACGCTCAGATGCTCATCTTCGTCTGGAAGAGGAGCATGAGGAGCGATTGCCCTGATTTTCTCTTTCCGACGCCGCTTATCTCTCCATAGCTAACTTATCTACTGTGGTGGCGAGTTAACAGTGTAATTACAGACTAGAACACAACCGGAGAACTGAGGAGATCTATATACTGCAACTCCAGAGAAGTCCGCCTGATAAACACACACACACACACACACACACACACACAGTGTCTTGTATACGTTTCACGTTGAGTTTTGTAGTGGAATTTAGTTAAGCTTATATATACACATGAATCTACATACAATAGCCCATAATATAGTATAGTGGGACAAAAAAAGGCAATATATTTTGCAGTAATAATTCATAAATGAAAAACAGTAAAAGTGATTGCATAAGTATTCGCCCCTTGTTGCTCTGAAACCAATAAAATTAGTCCTGGTGCAACTAATCAGTCTGAGTGCAATTGAAGTGATCTCAATGTAAACACGCCCGTTCCTGGAAGAACCCAGAGTTTGTTAAGTGAGTGAAGTGACGTGTAGCCACGTATGGCGACCCATACTCGGAATTTGTGCTCTGCATTTAATCCATCCAAGTGCACACACACAGTAGTGAACACGCACACACACACACACACCGTGAACACACACCCGGAGCAGTGGGCAGCCTTTTTTGCTGGGGCGCCCGGGGAGCAGTTTGGGGGTTCGGTGCCTTGCTCAGGGGTCTCACCTCAGTCGTGGCGTTGAGGGTGATATGTTAGAGATATGTATGGTATGTTAGAGAACATACGTAAGGAAACAGCGCCATGAAGACCAAGGAGTTGCGAAAATAAGTCCAGGACAAAGTTCTGGAAAAGTAGCACTCAGGGTTTGGTTATAGTCTCGCAGAGCTATAAGTGATCCATTACGAAAACATCGAAAGGATATCACACAACTGCGACTCTGCCAAGTGGATGCCGTCCAACAAAAGTCAGTGACCGGGTAAAGAGTAAAGAGTCAGACACGCAACCAAGCGGCTAAGGGTGATGCTAAGCTTGATGCTACCACCACCGTGCTTCGCTGTGAAAAAGTTGAAGAGGGTTAATATTCAAACACTTGTAACTAATTCGGGACGATATCATACTATTTATTGCGGTTCAGTTAATTACTGAACCAATCAGCTGTCATTATTATTTATCTTTATTATTCGGTGTTTTTGTCTCGTTAGTACCGAATAATTCTTTTTTTTTTTCAATCTAGTGGGCAGTTAGAATTTCTGCCAGATCCTGACACACTTCTCGCTAATTCTGCACTTGCGATTTACTTTCTGCTGCTGCTGTGGGGAAATGTCCCACAACGAGACCCTAAAGATTGAACTTCCCTAAAACCGTGAATTCAAGTCAATTCAATTGTATTTTATATACAAACCAGCTCTAGTTTTAGTGTTTAATCTCACCTGGATATTGTAGATTTGTACCTCCGAGCTGCTGCTGTAATCATACAGACTGTCGTGTGCTCACCCCAGGACTCGTTCGTACTCACCATCTTTTTAACACCTTTAGTAGTGTCTCAAAAAGCCCTTAAACACAAAGACTTTTTCATTAAAAAAACCCCAAAAAACTACCAAAACGTTTTTATTTTTTTTTTTTTGCCTTTTGGTTATAATCACGAATGTCTGATGATCTTGAGCTGATATCTAGAGCAAGCAATTGTTATGCTCCATGCTTGTGTTGCCAGATTATTCCTTTCAGAGCTACTGAAGTGATGAATCTTATCACAAACATGTCTTCAATGTTACTGATCACAAGTTTTAGGTGACTTGTGTATACGTGAACCATCGAGCTAAAAAAGATCGGAGTCCATTTTCCGAAAAGCATCTCAACATTAAAATGATCACAACTGGTTGCTGTGCTCTGAGCAAATAATCATAATTGAACAAAAAGCTTGTAATGTAGGCCAAGTGGGGTTAATACGGAAAAAAAAAAAGTCCATGTAAATATACTGATTTTAAAATTCAACCCTCTAGCTTGTTGAGAATAAATTGTTTCTTTCAACTTTGAAGTTCTGGCTCTGATTAGGAAATGCAGTGGGAGAAATTAGCCTCAGCAGAGTGCAATTTGTGTTTTTTTTTTTTTTTTTTTTTTGGTTGTTAGTTTATTTTTTCCCCTCACACAGGTTAATAGGATGAGGAGAAGATGATTTATTTAACAACCCTGTTAAATCAAGAGTTCAACAAAACAGGCGTGCGAGGGGGGAAAAAAAGGCCCGTTATGCAAATGAGACAAGCGTTAAACAGCAGAAGCAGACACTCAGTCAGAGGTAATCGCCGCTTGGGACGCCATCTTTCGTTTTCCTGCTGGTGTGATTCTGCAGGGAGGCAAGACGCCAGAGTCAGAGGACTCGAGATCCCCAGAATCCTCAGCTTCCCGCTTTCTCTCTCTCTATCACTGTGTCTCTCGCTCCGAGGAGAAGAGGATGACAAGCAAGGAAGTGGGAATACTCAGCCAAGTGGATCCCTTTTGTGATTTATTCAATTTGCCCGATAGATAGATAGACAGAGAGAGAGAGAGAGAGAGAGAGAGAGAGAGAGAGAGAGAGAAACAGAGAGATCCTGTACCGAGGGAAGGCCTGGCAGTGACAGCACCTCTGAGCAGTGTGATGGGAGAATGGAGGCAAAGAGAGAAGAAGAGAAGAAAACTGCTCAGGACAGCAATATCTCACTAGGGGAGGGAAGGACGTAAACAGCACACACACACACACACACACACACACACACACACACACACACACACACACACACAAACACCTGCTTCCCAAAGAGAAAACTTTATGACACTCATATATACACTGTAAAACACCGCCATAACAAGGCTATGAAACTGTACTAAAAAAAGGACACACACACACACACACACACACACACACACACACAGGCCCTCAGCACAGCTAAGGCCTGAGTTGAAACAATCCTACACCATGTTGAAAATAAGAGAGAGACAGATCTAACGACAGATTTTGTTTCACAATTTCAGATTATTCTCTCTTTTGAAGGTAGTAAGAAAAAAAAAAATGCACCTTGTCATGTTACCGAGAAAACCAGAACGCGCCACCTTCGCCTTCTGTCCTGAAGACGTCGGGGAAACTTAATGTTACAGTTTGACGTCTGACACTGGAGACTCCTTCCACAAATGTTTTCATTAAATCTGTTTATTATCAGTGTCTGCTATTCAAGACTCTGCGAATGACCCGTTACTATAGAAACGATAAGGTATTAGAGCGAGCGCATTATTATCAACCTGCGCTACTGTCAGCGCTGCCGTTATAGAAAATGAATCAACAACTTCTGACCAATCAGATTCTAGAATTCGACGGTGCTGCGATATAAAAGTCTTTATATCCACCATATATCCACCATTCTTACTTATCTGTTTATATGAACTCGGATGGAGTTTTCTTATGCTCCTAGAAAAAAAGTTTGCATCTCGAATCATGAAAGAATCATCATTTTCTCGGTCGAGGTTCTATACAGAACCCGGAAACACGGATTTCCTTATAAAGAGGGTTCTAAGTCGATTCCCTTCGGCACGCTAGACATAGATACAAGCATACGGACTGTTTAGAGCCGTGCAAGAGGCATAAACGCATAAACGCAGCTCTGGAGGAACCTTTCAAATGTTCCTGATGTATCCTTATTTAGCCTTATAACCTCAGAGAGTGTCTCTTTCAGAAAGGCTCCACCAAGACCCATTAATTCCTTTTTCTCTGTACTATTAATTGTTGAAATCAGTGTGTCAGCAAACTCAGTTCTTTTATTTACGCCGCTGTGCAACCGAGTCTTTTTATTCCCGGCCACGACGGCATAATTACAAATCAATAAATACTAAACCAGGCTTGAACAGGTTTTAATAGAAGCACAAAGTGTTTATTTGCTTATTTATCCAATGCTGATTATTTCATAAGCAGCGATCTTGAGCTTAATGCGTCTATAAATCAGTCTTAAACCAATACCAATAAAAAGCAGGCCGCAAAGAGAGCCATAAACTTTCCCACCGGAGTATCATCTCGTATCGTCTTCACCGCCCTTCATGGACCTCTGCTATCACTGACCCACTTGTAAACAGCGCAAGCTCATTGTTAGCTTTAATTTCATTTGGTCTGCGCCCAAGCCACGTCCGAAAACTGAAAGTCGGTGCATTTGCTGCTTCCTCGTTATGCCGAGAATCTAATGACGCTCTACCTTTCGCAGCCCAGCACAAGGTCTGCTGCTCTGATTTTACACGACACGCTTTTGTCCTAGTTTTCTGTACATGACAGCAGAGGTCTTTACCCAAAAAGAAGAAGAAGAAGAAGAAGAAGAAGAAGAAGAGGGCACGTGCTAACAATGCTTATGCTAATTACGGTTTCTAAAAATATTCGTAATTAATGGATGGGACTGCAGTTTGAGCTTCGCTGACTGCACACAATGCCATCTGAACAGGTTAAACACGCTGCTAGGACTTTTCTCCAGGGTTCCAGAAAATGTTTGGGCCTGGATGATCACCGTGGTAACTACTAAGCAATACTGTTTTGCACTGTGGATCAGTTATGTCATAAAAATGGCCACTAGCAGCACAACATTTTACATATGCTACCTCTTATGTGCCTCATAAAGTTCTAATAATACACTATATGTCTGTAAATTGTTGAACTTATCCTATGCTTTTTGGTATTCAACAGTTATGATACCGATACCAAAATTAGTATCTTACTTAGTATCGATCAATCAGCGGCGTCATGGAACGTTTTATTTAGCTTTGTTTATGTTGGCTGCTGCGGTGTGCTGTAAGCTATAAATTCCTCATGCTCGGTTTTTATGTGTCAGATGTTAATCTTTAACAGAGCAGTATCAGCGAGTGTGGTCATTAAAAATGAGCACAAAGTGCCATAAGAATGAACTCCAAAAGTGTAGACTCTGGCAATTGTGTGTCTCAGTGCTCTGCGCTCAGTGCTCGCTGAACTGAAGTGCTCCCACTTTTATGCAACGATTTGTAGCACCTTCAGTGCGTTTTGAATGAAAGCACTCGACGATTCTGCTCGGTGTACTCTGGTTGGCCAATCTCTAATATATATCTTTTAGACACACTCTTTATCAGAAGTTTTATCAGGTTGCTTGTATTGTAATAAGAAGCTGTAGTTCCTCTTCTTGAAACTGTCACAGAGCACAGGTTGCAGTCTGCTTCGATTGATTGCCATCATTAATCACGAAACGCGTCCAGACTGCCGTCATCTTGAGTCATCTGTTCGTCAGTGCAACAGCATACACTAGGCTTGTGTCACACCGTATCACGCGGTGGATCAGATGGTGGTGTCTACGCCATGTGGTGTACTGTACATCGTCTGTACTTATTAATGACCTGTCAATAATTATAAAGCAACTTTCATTGAACATTTCATTTCAAATCTGGGAAATGGTGAGCTCCAGATTTAACCTGTTGCCTTGCAAATCCTGAATCTTCTTTTCGTCCAGTTTTCAACTGAGTCACTTTGGCTCTTTGCCAATAATCCAATAATCCATCATTCTTCTTCCAAGCCAGTCTCTTAATGGTGTTGTTGATGAATTTATAGATAATGACACAATCAATGATCTCAATATTTTTATCATTTCAATAAAAACGACATTAACACAATGCGATAGCACAAGCTTCCTAGCTTCCTCGCACACACTCGAACTTTACAAAGTGTAAATTTGGCTTAGCGGGTGAAAATAATTGGACCCATCTCTCACTTCGTCTCCTGTTAAATTAGAAATACGAGCTGGAAGAGATAGGGGCAGATTTGCTTTTGTGTCCTGTCTCTACCCCAGGTAGTTAGCTCCCTCTTTCTTCGTCTCTTTAATGGCCGCCGATCCATTCTCTCACTTGAACATCTTTAGAAAGCATGCTACTCGAGGGGGAGGAAAGTAAATAAAAGCAGCAAGATCTAGTACTGCTCTTAAAACAGCTGTCCCTGAGGCTCAGTGCGGCGTCTGCGCTCTTAACACCTGACCTCACCAGTGTCTAATAACGTTCTCGTTCTGTTTTCCTTTATTTATTTTCGGAGGCAAACTGTTGTTGGGATTTTAGAGCCTTCTGCTGCAGAGAGCAGAGACGAGGAGAGTGAGAGATAAGACAGAAACACGGTCTTATGCAGATTTTTTTTAAAAGAAAAGTTACAATGGTTAAAGTCAACATGAAGGTTAGGTGGCGGGATTAGTGTTTGCACCTTTCCTCAAGGCTTAGCTCACATTAAATTCTCTTTACACATGTCTGAAAAAAAAACATTTTTAAACATAATACTTTATCAAAATGTCTTTAAGACAATAAAAAAAAATACATTCAATCCAGTTCTGATTGAAATGGATGGCAAGGGAGTCAGTGTGAATCCATCGCGAAAGGTGAGAAGAAGAAGAAAAAAAAAAAGAAGAATGAGAGGGAAACAAAGATGAAGAGAAGCAGGAAGAGGTGAGAGACAGATCGAAGTAGAGTGACAGCGCAAGAGAGAGTGCAAAATACAGTGGGACAAGAAGTGAAAAGAGGAAAGAGAGGAAGTGAGAGAGTGATGTAGGAGAAAGAGAAAGGAGGAGGGAGACGGAGAACTTTTAAGCAAGAACAAAGAAAAGAAATGTAGAATGAACAAACAACAGTGTAAAGGAGAGGATGAGATGATAGTTGTGAAGAAATATGGAAAGAGTGAACTTGAGTTCAATGGTGAAAATCAGCAAATGGAGAGAGAGAGAGAGAGAGAGAGAGAGAGAAAGAACATTGAGACAGAGAGAGAGAGACACGCAGAGAGGGAGAGAAAGAGAGAGAGAGCGAGGTAGAGGGAGACACACAGACAGAGAGAAAGAGAGACAAAGAGAAAGACAGACAGAGAGAGAGAGAGAGAGAGATACACAGGTAGGAGGAACAAGACAAAGAGGCTGGGAGAGAGAGAAAGACAGAGGTACAGGGGGAGAGAGAGAGAGAGAGAGAGAGACAGAGCGAGAAAGAAGGGGAAAGAAACAAACACACATCGACAGATAAAGAGAGAGAGAGACAGACAGAGAGAGAGACAGAGAGAGAAAGAGACTGAGAGTGTGACAAATGTTAAAAAAGAGAGAGAGACGGATAGAGAGAGTCTGTTTGGTGTCTTGCTGGATGGATGAAATATAAATGTGACTGTGTTTTATTCGGGTCTGTGAGTCTGACTTCTGTGATATCAGCTGTGTGATATCAGCTCAGGAGGTGGGAGAGAATGTGTGTGTGTGTGTGTGTGTGTGGAGCAGGACGAGGTTCTCATGCTAAATTAACACTGTTCAGTTCTCTCTCTCTCTCACACACACACACACACACGGCCCTCTGGGAGTTCCGCGCAGTGTTTAATGTAATTGAAAAGGCACGGATCAACACAGTTACGTTCATATTAATGTTTCTTAAGCACATAAATGAGAGCGCAGGTTACCGTTCACAATCCTAAATACATTAAACCAGCGTTAAGCTCCTTCTTATTTTCAGGACGA
Source organism: Pangasius djambal (assembly GCA_022985145.1). NCBI lineage: Eukaryota > Metazoa > Chordata > Actinopteri > Siluriformes > Pangasiidae > Pangasius > Pangasius djambal. The sequence goes on along the minus strand of CM041001.1, from coordinate 2,171,737 downwards.
TTTCAGATATTTTTCCCCTTTCTTTCGTTTGATCAGAGTTGTACGACATATTTCTCTATACCATCTGACCTCTCATAAGGAATTTTTCATAAAAGCGTATAAGCATCAGTAACAAACTGGCAAGCTGTAGACATGTTTATTACTGCTGTACAACACCTATACATATATCCCTATAGTTAAGATGCAATTACTGCTATATACATATGTCATTACTATAAATATGTCATTACTGCTATATAATGCCTATAAATATGTCATTACTGCTGTACAACACCTATAAATATGTCATTACTGCTGTACAACACCTATAAATATGTCATTACTGCTGTATAACGCCTATTAATGTCATTACTGCTGTATAATGCCTATAAATATGTAACTACTGTGTACAATGACTATAAATATGTCATTACTGCTGTACAACACCTATAAATATGTAATTACTGCTGTACAACACCTATAAATATGTCATTACTGCTGTACAACACCTATAAATATGTCATTACTGCTGTACAACGCCTATAAATATGTCATTACTGCTGTATAACGCCTATAAATGACATTGCTGCTGTATAATGCCTATTAATATGTCATTACTGCTGTATAACGCCTATTAATGTCATTACTGCTGTATAACGCCTATAAATATGTCATTACTGCTGTACAACGCCTATAAATATGTAACTACTGTGTACAATGACTATAAATATGTCATTACTGCTGTACAACACCTATAAATATGTCATTACTGCTGTACAACACCTATAAATATGTCATTACTGCTGTACAACACCTATAAATATGTCATTACTGCTGTACAACACCTATAAATATGTCATTACTGCTGTACAACGCCTATAAATATGTAATTACTGCTGTATAACGCCTATAAATGACATTGCTGCTGTATAATGCCTATTAATATGTCATTACTGCTGTATAACGCCTATAAATGACATTGCTGCTGTATAATGCCTATTAATATGTCATTACTGCTGTATAACGCCTATAAATGACATTGCTGCTGTATAATGCTTATTAATATGTCATTACTGCTGTACAATGCCTATTAATATGTCATTACTGCTGTATAACGCCTATAAATATGTCATTACTGCTGTATAACGCCTATAAATGACATTACTGCTGTATAATGCCTATTAATATGTCATTACTGCTGTATAACGCCTATAAATATGTCATTACTGCTGTATAACGCCTATAAATGACATTACTGCTGTATAATGCCTATTAATATGTCATTACTGCTGTATAACGCCTATAAATATATCATTACTGCTGTACAGCGCCTATAAATATGTCATTACTGCTGTATAACGCCTATAAATATGTCATTACTGCTGTATAACGCCTATAAATATGTCATTACTGCTGTATAACGCCTATAAATATGTAATTACTGCTGTATAATGCCTATAAATATGTAATTACTGCTGTACAACGCCTATAAATATGTAATTACTGCTGTATAATGCCTATAAATATGTAATTACTGCTGTATAACGCCTATAAATATGTAATCACTGCTGTATAACGCCTATAAATATGACATTACTGCTGTATAACGCCTATAAATATGACATTACTGCTGTATAACGCCTATCAGTGTCATTACTGCTGTATAACGCCTATAAATATGTAATTACTGCTGTACACCGCCTATAAATATGTAATTACTGTTGTATAACGCCTATAAATATGTAATTACTGCTGTACAACGCCTATAAATATGTAATTACTGCTGTATAACGCCTATAAATATGTAATCACTGCTGTATAACGCCTATAAATATGACATTACTGCTGTATAACGCCTATCAGTGTCATTACTGCTGTATAACGCCTATAAATATGTAATTACTGCTGTACACCGCCTATAAATATGTAATTACTGCTGTACACCGCCTATAAATATGTAATTACTGCTGTATAACGCCTATAAATATGTAATTATCATTGTACTTTCACTGTAAATGCTTATGTGTCAGGGCCACAGTAAAGCATCAGTAATTATGTAATTAAACTTGCAGTTAGGATGTAAAACAACTGTAAATGTCTCCTTACTGCTAATAGCATCTAAAATATGTGTATTACTGCTGTATAACTTCTATAAGTATGTAACTGCCATCGTACGCTCGCTGTAAAACATCTATAAATGTGTCATTATCACAGTATAGCATCGATAATTATGTAATTAACCTTGTAGTTATGATGTTAAACACTTATAAATGTGCCATTACTGCCAAGAATAAATAAGTCATTACAGCTATATATCATTTAAACATATAAAAAAGGTCATTGCTGTAAAATATTTATAAGTGTAATATTACCGCTGAATATTATCTATATCTATGTATTTACTATGGTAGAATCTTTATAAATATGCAATTATCATTCAACTGTGATCGAAAATATCTATAAATTTGCTATAACAGCTGTATAACTGTATAATTTTTGCTGTAATTCATTTATTAAAATAAGATAAACATAGTGTAGTATCTAGCTTGCTAGATAACTAGCTAGCACTTTGCCATGCTAGCAGAGAAAATGAATGATGCGTAAAACCAATTCTAAACCATGTTTACACTTACGAAAAAAATCTTTTCTTCTAAGTTTTTGTAAAGGATATTGCATCAGATCGCAGTGCTTCCTGGCATGCTTCTGACATGACAAGTGTCTAATCTTAATGTAATTGGACTTCATCTGACCGCAACACCGCATATTGCGTTTCACTGGGTTGCCACAACACAAACTCGTGTTGTATTTCAGTGTTTTTATAGTTCGCTAAAAACCTCTGTATAGCAACAGGCCTTTAAGGTAATGTTACATCGGGCAAGATCTATAATTCATAGCCTGACTCTTAAATAGCAAAGACAGGGGGATGTACATGAATTCACACGGCGATACATCTGAGCCATTCCTTAACTCAAATGAGATTTAAAAAAAGAAAAACCCTAGCAACATGCATCACTTTTGTTTAGAAAGAACTAAGCATGAGGGAAAAAAAAAAAAAAAAAGTCACACGCTGCACAGAGCGAGGCACGTCTCTGACAGAGAGGCATAATTACCAGCTGCACTGTTAATGGAATGACATCGCTGACAAGGTTACAGCAGGAGAAATCACGTTCAATAAACAAAGCTACAAAAGGAAAGCATGATATGCTTGGTGTTAAGTCATACGCTCTGTTTCGCTGCTATACGAAAACTATAAAAAGGAGGAACGATAAATGTCTAGATATACTGCTATAGATGGCATGTAATTAACGTTACCCTGTACGTCATTACTGCTATATAACTTCAACAAACCTCATTCGCGCCGTGTGTCGTGTGTTTGATTTTTGCTTTTCCTTTTACTGACCCCGAGTGCACTAAAGGCACCTCTGTCAAACATCTAGAAAGGTTTCACCAGAATGCAAAGTCATTATAGTGACTGAATAAACATTTCGGTCATTAAATTATCTATAACTATATCCTTAGATATGTAACGTCTACCACAGTATGTCATCTATAAATGTCATTACATCTAAAGAACATTTCTATGTCCAAGAATCACTGTAAAACAGACAAGCAGTAGTCACTTTGCTGCAAGACATCTATAACTGTGTCATTACCGCTGTACATCATCTCTGAGTAATGTAATGTTACGAGCACTCCTTAGAATTCATCATGTTGATTCATAATGCATAATAACTATTGCTATACAGTGTGTTCCATTTTCATAGATAATTTTAGCAATGTGTATAATAGCATATGAGGGCTTTATAACATATGAATATGACCTTCAGAGAAAGTGTTGTGCCACTGCAGTTATAGACTATTTACGGATGTGTAATTACCGCTGTATGGCACCTGTGAAACGTCTACAAAACCATTATTACTGCTGTATTACATTAACAAATATATTAGCTGGTATAATTTCTGTAAAATGCCATTACATTTACATCGACAAATATGTTATTATTGCAAACATGTAGATCATTTTCCTTCAAATGGACAGAAATGGCTCATCTTTGGCTTGGTTACCTTTTGTGGAGCATCACAAATGGCTGAATGCTAATATTTCCCAGGTTATACGGAGGACTATTATAAGAAATGGGAGATTGTTTCTAAACCTTCAAGTCATCATTATACGAAAAGATGGCGCATCAGTATGCTGAGTCGGAGAGGGTGTGGGTGGTGCAGCGTCTCCCTGCGTCCTGTTCGTCTCCTCACCGTCTCTCGCTGGGTAATGAAGCAAGAAAGCTTTATGCATCTGGAAAAATCGGCCAAATGAAAAGTGACAGGCAGAGCCCATCGATCTTGCCCGTCTGGAGCCTGTGGGACAGCAGCTAATGGACTCTCAGCGTGGCCTCGAGGCATCAGGCACAGCCGCGGAGATCTCCTACGGCTAGCTATGCATGGAATATACAGGTCTGTGCACAGGTGACGGGTGAAAACATTGAAAAATAAAATTTCTAAATCTTAACTTCTGCTTCACAATGTGTTTTCCGTTTGATGGTTTAGAGTTAGCACGAAAATCTTGAACAAATTATCTGTGTTACTGATTGATTCCATTTTCAATGATACTACTACTACTAATATTAATAATAATGTAAAAAAAAAATGAGAAGAAATGTATGATGCATACTATGGAAAACCTTTCTGGCTAACTCAACGTGCATAGTGTTCATAGGGCTACATTACACCTACACAACTCGTTCATGACAACTGAATAACGAACATTTATACAGGCTTATTTCACCTGGCGACAGACTGCTTTCATTTTGGATTTTGAGTTTAAGTTGAAATAATACCTAAGCCAAGTGACATACGGTAGCTTTTAGCTGACATAAGGTTGTGTTATAACACTTTCCAAGATGACTCGTGTTAGAATGTCGGACAACTATACTTCCGGTATATCAGACTTACAAAATGGTGTCAAAGTCAAACATAACCTGTCATAACCTGTCATAACCTGTCATTACAGTGTTAAGTGTGATGAAAGGCTTATGCAGGTGTTGTGTCAGGCTGACATTAAAAAAAAAAAAGTAATTTGTCATGAAGGGCATGAACAATGGACCATCTTTATGGTAGGCGACGCCTGTTAATACGCCTAAATGTTTATTAAGTTTTATGTCAGCTGCCATGAAGGGCTTATGTAGGTGAAATAAAGCGTTTAACCAAAGTAGATGTAACGTCAGATTGACATAAAAATAGATGAAAAATACCAAACACACAAACTAACAAACAAGCAAAGCCTGTTAGAACTAGCCCAAACATTCATTAAGGTTTATGACAGATGTCATGAAAGGCTTATGTAGGTGAAATAAACGGTTAACTAAACTAGGTGTTACGCCAGCTCGAGAGTAAAACCGATGAAAACAGTCTTCATAGCCATTAAAACCACTTAATAAGCTTCCATATGTAGTTAGGCTTATGTCAGCTGTCATAAAGGGCCTGCAAAAGGTATTGAAATAAGTGTTAAAGTTGTTTGAATTACAAACACGTGAATATCTGTTCAGTAATCAGCGTAATCTGAACACTATTCACTCCGTTTTTTTTCGTTTCCCAGAACGTTTGTTATATTCAAATGTACCTGAATTAAGAATTCACAAAAAAAAAACAACTCATTTTTACGTTGATCTAATTTCTGATGTAAATATCGGTTCATCAACATTCATCACTGAATCACATGCTCATTTTGACCAAGCTACAGTAACTACCACCGAAGGCCATCTTTTCATCTGCTGGAGAGCCATAAACGAGCGCCATCTTTATAACTGCTCATAAAGTTGCTCAGCCTTGTACGAACGGCATACTTACCATAAGGTCAGCTTTATCAGAGACACAAGCATGTTCAGAAGTTCTCCTCCGACTCAAAACCGCCACCATGACCCACGTATGCTGTGTTAATCTTCTCATAATGAAACAGCTGGTCATCTTAAATCAGCGAGGCATCAATAAACCAACTGGTTTTCAGAAACGCGTCCGCGTTTTAGGTTGAAACACGATCAGGTCCGGTTCTGCAGTAATTACTAACACATGTACGGACGGAAATGAACCAGAAAAGACATTATGCAAATGGAATTATGATGATGGTGCAATTCATCACCGCAGCAGATAATTCAGTTAATGGAATGAGCCATGAATCAGAATGATTTCTCCTCTCGATTGCACTTTGAACGAGCGGGTATGACGTGGCAGGGCTCCTGTTTTTTTTTTTTTTTTGTTTCTTTTTCGTGGGTCAGATGGATCGCTTGCCCTCGTGCTCACAAAATGCCAGAACACTGGAATAGACATTATCCTGATTGTTCTAAAAGGATTTAAAACCCGGCTGAGACAAAAGCTGAGGTCAGAATTGGTCTTCTATATTTTCCCAGACAATACAAATTGAAAACGGATAGCTCGCTCATTAGCATATCTGAGCGCTAGGCAAGTGCTAGACACACATACAATTATTTGTTTAATTCAATTGATAGAAAAAGATATATAGGTTAGAGTTAGGGGTTGGGTTAGCATTTATATGGCTAAGCACACAATTTTAGCATAACCCAGGACAAGTAAGAAAAAAAGTTAGTCTAGCATGACACTCACAGATGTTACAAAAAGTTACAAAACTGACCAAATAGTGTAAGATACCAAAAGTGAGGGGGAATTATATCACTTGAATAGTTTTGGAGCCCAAATGGGCCATGGAAGAGCAGTCAGTAAGTCAGTAATTAATTAATTAATCAATAAATCAATCAAGCAACCAATCAATTAATTAGTTAATTAAGTCAGTAAGTAAGTCAGTCAGTAACAAAGTCAGTAGGTAATTAAGTAAATGTCACTTAGTAAGTAAGTACGTTGGTAACTAAGTAAATAAGTCAATAATTAAGTCAGTATGTCAATATGTCAGTCAGTCAGTAAGTCTGTATCTTCTTAAGTCAGTCAGTAAGTCAGTCAGTAAGTCAGTCAGTCAGTAAGTCAGTGGGTAATTAAGTAATTAATTAAGTAATTAAGTCAGTCAGTAAGTCAATCAGTAAGTCAGTGGGTAATTAAATAATTAATTAAGTAATTAAGTCAGTCAGTAAGTCAGTAAATCAGTAAGTCAGTGGGTAATTAAGTAATTAATTAAGTAATTAAGTCAGTGGGTAATTAAGTCAGTCAGTAAGTCAGTGGGTAATTAAGTAATTAATTAAGTAATTAAGTCAGTCAGTAAGTCAGTAAATCAGTAAGTCAGTGGGTAATTAAGTCAGTAAGTCAGTCAGTAAGTCAGTAAATCAGTAAGTCAGTGGGTAATTAAGTAATTAATTAAGTAATTAAGTCAGTCAGTCAGTCAGTAAATCAGTAAGTCAGTCAGTAAGTCAGTGGGTAATTAAGTAATTAATTAAGTAATTAAGTCAGTCAGTAAGTCAGTAAATCAGTAAGTCAGTCAGTAAGTCAGTGGGTAATTAAGTCAGTAAGTCAGTCAGTAAGTCAGTAAATCAGTAAGTCAGTTGGTAATTAAGTAATTCATTAAGTAATTAAGTCAGTCAGTAAGTCAGTGGGTAATTAAGTAATTAATTAAGTCATTCAGTAAGTCAGTAAATCAGTAAGTCAGTCAGTCAGTCAGTAAGTCAGTGGGTAATTAAGTAATTATTTAAGTCAGTCAGTAAGTCAGTAAATCAGTAAATCAGTAAGTCAGTCAGTAAGTCAGTCAATCAGTAAGTCAGTGGGTAATTAAGTAATTAATTAAGTAATTAATTAAGTAATTAAGTCAGTCAGTAAATCAGTAAGTCAGTCAGTAAGTCAGTCAGTAAGTCAGTAAATCAGTAAGTCAGTCAGTAAGTCAGTCAATCAGTAAGTCAGTGGGTAATTAAGTAATTAATTAAGTAATTAAGTCAGTAAGTCAGTAAGTCAGTCAGTAAGTCTTGGAATAAGATTTTGTGTACACATGATATGTATATTTCAGTTGTCATGAAGGGTTTATGTAGTTTCATAAGACATAAACCTATATAAATATTCACAAAGGCTTATTCTACTATGCACCCACTGTGAACTTTGATTTTGGGTTGTAATAACACCTGAGTCAAGCGCCATACCACCTGTGTCACACCTGACATATGAGTGTTACAACACCTTCCAGGCTAACTTACCTTATAGCATTGCGATAATTGGAATAAAAATGTATGTATGTACATAAATAAATGTCTATGTAGGTTTATTTCAGTTGTTATGAAGTGGTTATGTAGGTGCCTTGTAGCCCTGTGTAGTATTACGTAATGTGCTACCAAACACAGCAAAAGAGAATTACAGTTAGGCGTTACGGAAAGAGTCGGTGCATGCGGCCGAAGGTTTAGTGATTTCTATAGTCAGGAAATTTCGTTGCTGGTGCTGTTCAGAGAGATATACAGGGTGAAAGTGAGCCAGCGTTTGCTTTGGTCCATCCGTATGCAGTATTTATCTGCTCCTCCACCTGTCAGAGGCTTGCTTACGTGTTTGTTTGCCCATCACTGCATTGTGTTTGGGCATCGTGTTTGTGTTTAATAAACCCTGGCACTTGCAGTAATATTCGACTCAGCAGACAATAGGCACACTGTTAGGCACACTGTACACGGTGGATGGTTTAGACACGCTCCGTGTGAGCACTTCAGAAGAAAACCGACTGCTGGAAGAAACTGCATTTAAGAAATTAAAGACGAAAAAAAAAAGTTCACCCGCTGTTCTGCAAGCGCCACGAACTTTGCGTGAGGAACGGATAATTGCTGCACTTCATTCTGAACAGATTTGAGACAGCATGTTTGACGTGCTTAAAATAAATCTGTTATTGCCTGAGAAGTTTCCTTCTATTGACTTTGAAACCTCTGGGAGCGAGATGGCTGGAGGACGTAGCGCACAATGAGGCAATTTCACAACTAAATGCCCCTCCTGACTCCTACACGATAGCTCTACACCTTCCTCAGATGCTCTGCGCTGGAAAAGTGGTTGAAGAAAAAAAAAAAAAAACAAAAAACACTGCTGAACAATTTCACTCTGTTGCAGAGACTTGATACTTGGTCTGATACCGTAAAGCATTCGCACGCTACACGCTTATTTACAACTTACACCACGGTGCCGTTGAACTCTCAGCTCTGATTGGTCGGGGGGGGGGGGGGGGGGGGCGCCACTGAAAATCACAGCTTTATAGTAATACGTTATAGTTTCTATAGTAACGACTCACTCGCGTGGACGTCTCTATGGCAGACGCTCCACAGAAACAAAAGCTGATTAATAAACAAAAAAACGTTATTTAACAAAGAAAAACAGCGAATTAGTGATTCGATGTTTATGGAAGGAGTCTCCAGCGTCGGCGCTTTGTAACCGTTGTAATTTTTCGGACATCTTTCGGACGGAGGATTTTACACTTTAGGCTTTCTCGGTGATGTGACAAGCTAGGTTGTTTTTTTTGTCTTCGGGGAAAAAAAGAGAGGCTGTTGGGTAAACGACTGTTTATAGCTGATTTAACGTAAGCAAGATATAACACACATTATACGGAAATAATACGCGTTGATTTGGTGTGATACTCTGCTTTGCCTCGGGCTATGCTGAAGAGTATTACTTTTCTTATAACGGCACGGCACGGAGCGCGTCATTAGCAATTTTGTCAAATTTACAATGCTTATTTTATGAATGAATGAAACATCACAGCTGTTAATGGTTTATAGTTAGATTTAATGTTCCGGAACATCCACGAGACAAGTTATTTCCTGTTATCAATTGCATTATAACAATGATAAACAGTTATTCCTTCACCGCTCTCTTTTCTTCTCTCTAGCAGTTAATAAGACAAATGTAGCTTGTCAAGCTCCAGAGAATACAGAAAGCATGTACTCTTTTCGAGACTTTCCCACGCCGAGAAACTTTACAAAGCGCCATGACCTTTACAAAGACTCCTTCTAGGAGCGTTACGTAAATGTTTATTTGATTTTCTTTGTTGAACATCACGTTAAAAAAGAATCTGTAATTTAGTATTAGCCTTAGATTATGTGGCGTGTCTGCCATACGTGTCCCCGGGTATGAGCTGTTACTATAGAAACAATAACGTGTTAGAATAAGCGCACTGATATTAAGATATCAGTCACGTTACGGCTAGAACTACTCTCCGAGTCGTGTGTAGTTAGAGAAAATGAAACCATACCTTCTTCAAGAATTTAACCACACTGTGGAATAAAACACACTGTGCTGGAAAACGATCAACTACACTTTGCACTGGCTAATTTGCTAAAATGGTTAGTATTTGAATTTAAGAATTTAAGGAATCTCGCGTATATTTGCCCAATCGGTGTACTGACCTTCTAGATTCACCCATAGGACATACTTTACGTGTATCAGACGAGGAAAACCTGTACAGCTTCGTAGACCTCCAGGACTGGAGCCTGACATCCAGGTACATACAGAATGCCGAGACATGGCCACAGCGCACTAATGAAAAGACAATGAGCACTGTGCTGGGTCTCAGAAACAGCCTCAGGAAGTGAGACGTGGAACAAAATCACATATTTATCGTCTGACTTTCACAGGCAGGGCGCACGAAATATAAAGAAACCTGCAGCTTGAAATAACAGATGATTAGCGATCCATTGTTAGCTAGTAGAAAGGAGCGCTACTCTTTTATAATGCCTCTGATGTGGAGTTCCAGGTACTGTTCTGAAGTTGGTTATTTTCCTACAGCAGCACGTCTTGAAGGTGGTGATTCACCTAGAAGGTACTGTTCAGCCTTTTATAGTCTGTTCGAATATTTTAAAATGTCCACGAAACAAGTTAGTTCCTGTTCTCACTTACGTTATAGCAGCTATAACCAGCCATTCTGTCACCAGCATCGCTTTTTTCCTCTCTCATGAAGTCGATAAAACAAAACGGTGCAGCTTGTCATGCTACCAAGAAACCACAAAGCGCGACCTCCTCTGTCCGGAAGATGCCGGAAAATGACCTCTGACTGTTCCAAAGCGCTGACACTGGAGACTCCTTCCATGAACGTTCAAATAAAGGTCTCCTTGCTTTAAGAAAAACGCCACCATATCAGCAATTATACGCATTTGTAGATCACGTTAGTCATCTTTCAGCCATGCCGTACGAGTCCCTGTGTAGTGAACGAGCCGTTACTATAGAAACGATAACGTTTTAACGGATTACAAGCGAGCCTGTGATGTGCAGCCGTGCTACTCTCACGGCTGCCGCTATAAAACAACGAATCACGCTCTGACCAATTAGAGTCGACAATTCAAAGATGTGTAATAGATAATTAATGTTAGTTAGTGAAGTCGCTAAGAGAGAAGCAGGTACCCAATAAAGCGCTCTGATAGCTCTGATTTTCTGTCTACTGTAGTTTGATTGTAGGAGGGAGAGAGAATTGAACTGCAGGCCATTGACCTTAAGCTTTTCACCCTGAAGCAATCTTCCTCTAACAAAGCATCTCGCACTCAGACAAAAAAAGCAATTTTGAGTGGGCTGACTGAAGGCAATCAAGATGATAAAAAAAAACAACAAAAAAAACAAAAAACAAAGATTGACTTTTTTTTTATTGGAATACATCTACCACCTGTCATAAAGTAACAGAGGGAACGTGGGCAATCTGGAGCGCCGAACTCGCCGTAATCATCATAATTTCATTTTATTGTTCTACCATAAAGTATGTACACATCACCCCATAATCAGAAGGAAGAAGAATACAGTTGCTGTTGCAGGAATTTATTTTGTTTTACTGACAAATATAAAACCCAGGACGGAACCAGGTTCGAACCCGAGAGTATCTGTGGTTGTACTGCTTAGATCCGCGGTTCTCATAACGCAGTCCGGGGTGGATGATGTATGTCCAGAGGGGAAATAATCAGTGTCTGGGTGGCAGCAGTTACTCTGCTTCATCACACCATAATAGATAGAACTTCATTAAGAAATGTGCACAAGTGGAGCAAAAATTTTTAAAAAAAAAAATCAACGTTCTACGTTCTTCCTGCATTTTTGCTGTGGGTTTGTTACAGCATATTTATATATTTTTACAAATTCATACATTATATATATTTACAAATTCATATTTTGTGAACTTTTGTGAATGGGGGGGAAAAAAAAGCAAAACAGATGTTGTTCTTATCTTTGTTTAACAAATTGTTCTTGAATTTGCACTTTGACTATGATTGGGTAAAGACATTGTTATTGTGCTAAGTTAGTTTTAAATATAGTAACAAAAGCACTTTCCTGACAAAAGCTTTGTCTTTTCGTTTACGATTTAATAGGTTCTTCAGTATCTGATTACGATAGACCTTGCTTTTTTTTTTTGTTGCACGATATAATTCCACACCATTACATAATGTACAGTATATATTTCTTATCTACTCCTTATGAGGTACTTTTCGCTTAGTATTATTTATTTATTTATTAGACAACACAACTATGCAGTTTTTTTCAGGGAAGTAGGATTTTGTCACTAGCAGAATGTATCAGTAAAAAAAAAAAAAAAAAAAGGTTAAGTAAAGTTTTAGATCGCTTTTGAGTGACATCACGTTTCCCATGCTTCACAGTGCGGCCGCCATTTTGTGGGTCAAACAAAAGGATTTTGAGCCCTCAAAGTTTTTTCGGATCACTTTGTGACAGGTCAGCGTTCACAGTTTATTTAGTGTATAGCTCACGCTTTTCTTTCTTTACTCATTTATTATTATCTGAGTGTTATGCTCGCCTGCTGACACGGATACATCGACGATCTAACGATTGAGCCACAAAATGGCGGACATCCCTATCAGTTGTAATCAGATACTTAAGCTGATGAGGTTTTTTTTGTTAAGTTTTTAAGTTTAAGTAACAGTTTTTACTTTTTTTTTTTTTTTCTTCAGTGTAAAGAAATACAGAGTTCTCTCACAGAGGTTCTGTGTCAGGAGAGCGAAAGCTGAGAGTGAAGCCTCATGGGAGATGGTATGTAGGAACTGTTTCGTTCGTTTACAATCATTTCTAGATTTTTGCAGTCGTATCCTGTAGCACGGGTCAAAGCAGAAGACAGCGAAAAAACACCTGCAGGATGGATTATGGAAGGAGGTCAACAAGCCGAGGTCACGACCTGAACGCGCCGGAAAACACGACCAGGAGCTTAAACATGAGGAACGAGGAGATCAGGAGCATGGAGGAAGGTCCAGAAGGGCTTTTTTTTT
>CM041001.1:2131196-2158501 GCA_022985145.1 Pangasius djambal | reverse complement strand
AAGAAAGAAAGAAAGAAAGAAAGAAAGAAAGAAAAACAGAGTTCACATCAAGGAAACAGAAACTGAGCTGCAGGGGTTTCTGGGATCTGAATAACGGCAGCGACTCGGGTCACTGAAGATTCCAGCCGTTTACAGCCGAAGCCCATCAGCTGCTGCAGCACAGCGACGTGCGACGGTAAGGAACCGAGTCGTCTCATAAACGTTTCTCTGTGAATCAGACTTGAATCAGACTTCTCTGTATTACTGACCTGAAAAACGGACAGAGACCTGGTCTCACTCTCTCCGTGCCCTACTACACCACGTCTGGAACACGTCTGTGCCCCAAAACCCTAAAACCCCCAAAAAGTGCTGCACTGGAATAAAGCTTAGGACGTGTACATGCCTGTTCGATGACCTGAAGCTGTCCTAAAACACACAAAGGAATGAAAAAAAAAAATACTGTCTTTTTTTTTTTAATACACTTCACATATTAAGTCGAGCCTCGTGTCTTGTATCTTATCTTCAGAAACCTCTTGGACTTTGCAGATGAGGATGCAGCCTGTGTCATTTGCTGTATCGTCTGATTTTGCTCACTCGTACAAAACTCTTTTTACCGTCCACTGGACTAAAAATCTGCCCAAACGCTGACTTGCTCACTTTTTTATTATTGCGATTATCTAAACGCGCATGTGGCTTATTGATTTCCCTGCGCGCTGTTTACTCCTTACTGAAGTGACGCCAATTTCCTAGAAACCTCGCTGCTTTGTATTAACATGCATGAAATTCACACACACCGCTCAGTGCTAATCTTATTTCCTTCGTTGCTCCGTCCTTTCTGTCTCTGTACGCGCAGGCTCGACCTAGGGAGGCTTTCGTGTGTGTGTGTGTGTGTGTGTGTGTGCGTGCGTGTGCGTGTGCGTGCGCACGTGCATTGCGAATGCGATGAAATTCATCTCTAAAAAACAGTGGATGAATTTGATTTCTTTTAACCAATTTGCAGTCAAAACTAAGACAGTCGCAGCTTCATTAAGCAGCTTGAGAAAGGGTCATAAACTAATCTATTCTTCTTCTTCTTCTTTTTTTTTTTTTTTTAGCATATTTTCTTTTTATAAATGAGCAGGGGTGGCTACTGGCAGGGTTTAGACATTAATATTAGCTTAATATTTAGCATCCACATCACTTTTTATCTTATTTGCCGTTCACAAATGTCATGAAGCTAATTATCTTGGACAATTTTCGCTTTTGCTTTCTTTTTTCTTTTTTTTTTTTTTGGAACCGAGAAGTTCATAAAAAAAAAAAAAAAAAAAAAAAAAAAAAAAAAAAAAATCAGAGAATGGTAGGAAGGAGTGCGAAAAAATAAATAATTTTTTTGGTTTTACAATGGTGCAAAAAAAAAAAATTGAATTGCTAGTACCCTAGTAATAAAATCTTAGGTGGTAATGTACCATGAAGCAAAACTTTTTCATTATATATTAATTTCCATAAAATCTAATTAAGCGGAAGGTCTTATTTGGCCGGTGAGCCTAGTGTTTGACTTGCGTTAGATGTTGAGTCTGTTTACAGCCTGCATTTAAGCTTTAAACTTTTTTTTTTTTTTTTCCTCACATAATTTATCCTTTTTCACTCTTGGCGCTGATTCATACTTCATCAGAACTGCTGTTGAGAACCATCCGGAACTTCTGGAAGGCCTTCTTGTTTTTTTGTTTTTTGTTTTTTTTCTGAGAACATCAGGACGTTCTTAGCCATCAAATCAAATAAGCTGAAAAACAAAGTTTAAAAATTATATATATATATATATATTTCCTGAAAGAAGCCCTAATTACTGTTGTTTTTGTGAGCATTTTTGCTGGAGAGTGAAACCAATTTAGAGAGTCATTTACAAATGAACACGGCTGCACTGTGCTAAATTAGCGTATGGCTTCCTGTCATGAATCCCACGCAGCATGAACATTTAAGCAGTGTGTGTGTGTGTGTGTGTGTGTGTGTGTTTTCTGTTTATTTCTGGCTCACTGGATTAAAATTAATACCATTTACGTCTAGTGCATCGAGTTTATTTGGAAACTGTGCAAAGCAATGCTGGAAAAAAAAAAAAAAACACACACATTTAGATTTCATTAAGCGCATCCTGGTCATTTGGGAGGTGTTAGTGGCTCCGAGCTCGGTGTAGAGGATGGACGTGCTGTCTCTGTTCTCCGTGTCTGTAATCTCCTCTGAGAAATGAGAGCAGCCAAATCTTAAGACGAGCATGAAATAGCACATAACATGGTAATTATTATCAGTGTAGTGTATTAGTGACTGCTCCGTGATCTACTCCTGCACCTCGGAAGTGGGAAGTCGGAAATGGGAATTCTGTCTTTTTCAACCTCCTTGCGTTTGAGCTATGGAGCTATGGATTAAAACCATGGTTCCCTCCGTGTTTGTCTTTTGTTAGCAAACAAGCTAGCCAGCTAGCCAGCTGTCATGAGTGATGTATTGTCCTGTAGATTTAACAAGCAATTTCTGTATGTTGATTGATCTAACGCTAATACTGGTGTATACAGTACAACTCATTCGAAGGTAAGAAATGCTACTTGGTTTACTGCTGATGCTGTGAGCAGCCATGTTGATTTGCTGTCACTTGCTGAACTCAGAGTTGAGGAGACCACCCAGCGTTCCCAAGCAGGAATTCTGACTGAGGGGATGTTTTCTTCGCTTTTTCCTAGTCGGAGGTTGGAAATGACAAGTTATAGCCTTTATTCGAATGCAGCGTTATTACACTGTGGCAGTCTGGGAAGACGACAATTCTCAAACAGTGATAATTGTTTGATAATGTAATTGCTAAGTTGCTAGCTAAGCAACCTCTTATAACACAGTGAATGTCACGCTTTGATCAAGTTGTTAGTTATGTGCTATAAAGGAAAAAAAAAAAAAACGAAGGCTAATGGATTTGGTTTGTAAACAGTCTGTCAAATGAAAAATCGCATGAAAATTTTTCACAGGCTACCAGTCAATATGTACCATCAAGAGAAGGTTTGGAACTGGGTTAAATATTGTTAGACATGCCCCAGTGTTTGTTTGGAATAGATCAAAAATAATTTTAAAAAAGTGGTGTTTGCTTGGAAGTCTACGCACAAAATGCCAAAATACATAGACGTGAGCGCCGGCTAATATCAAGGCCTAAATTAAGCTGAGCAAAACTCTCCAGCCGCCGGCGCATTGCTGCTCTAATCTCATCCTTTAATCATCTTTATCATCACATCGCAGTATGACGAATGGACCAGTGACATTTCAAACCAGTCCTTTTGTAATGACGCTGTCCGCTCTTTCAATTAGTCCCGAATCCAATCAGAGCATAATATCTTCCTTGTGCCCTTTCAGGCTCCAGAAGGAATGAAGGAATATGGCAAAGATGGCAACAATGACACATTCTCAATTTTCATTAAGAGTGGCCTGGAGGTCACACTCAGAGCTGCGGAGTCATTTAGCCAGGTGAGGAATCGCAATACCGTATGATCATCAATGACGGACGACCTTTGAGGTTAATTCAGTCATTGGGATTTAGTAAAATGTCCATAGGCCAAGATGTCACCTGACGTAAGACACAAAGCTGACGGACAATTTTACGCTTTCTTCCATGCGAATGCCAACGTGACATTTTCATGCTTCAGCGCCTCATCAAAATAACTTTTTTTTAATACGACCCAGCAAATGCATTTTAGTCTTGCAAAGTCTCGGAAAGTCAACTTTCTGCATCAGTAGGTCCTGAGACACTAACATAACATAGCCAAGACATAAATAAACAGTAAATATAACATTGTAGTCGGAGTTTATCTGAAGCTTTCTCTGCAAATCCTTCCGTGCCTCCATTATTCAGAAAGTGCCTCAGGGTTCAACTCTTGGTCTGCTCATTTTCTGAATACTCTTGGCTAAAATGTGCGCCCACATAGAGTCAGTTAGTCATCATGTCAAATTACATGTTAGGACAGAATCCACAAATGGTTTACCACACTGCCCACACGGACAGCACTTAAGGAATCGCTAAAACCACTGGAACAAGGAAAAAGTCTTGACAGTTGCCACTGCAGCAGTTACCACTGCACCACCCGCTCATCTGTGTGTATTTCAGTTTATGTGGAATTGGATATACGTAGATGTTTATAGGCATATTTCCAAATATTCTTCCAAAACTAACCTTTAAATATGCCTTCATTTCATACCTCATGGACATTAGCTTGGGATAACTTCTCTCTCTTTTCATTTTGTCAAATTTGTACCGTTCCTTGTCTCTTCTTGTTATTGTGGATTTCTTTTTTCTTTTTTTGCTGTATTTTGCTGCAAAACCGCCGTCGCTGTCGGGGAAGAGCTGATGAACAAATTGTTGTAGCAATCAAATTAATCAACTGCAGCTAAAACAGAAACCAAGGCTGATTGCCGACTGTATTCGGAAATATCGTGTCAGAATTAAAATCCAAACAAATGGCTCAAATGATTCCTTGGACCAATCCTGTGGTGTGTGTGTGAGATCCGGTGTTTCTCCAGTTCCCCACTCCTGACTTTAATTCCTACCTGTTTAGAAAAAAATAAATATATAACCATGCTTTCATCTTATTATGTCATATAAGACCATTCATTACATGTATACAGGGACGTAATGAACAAAAATAAAGCTTGGAAGGAAATAGACGAGATCGTTGGTGCCTCTGGTGAGTGTAAGTAGCCAGTACAGTTAGCTTGCGCTGCTAATCTGCCACCAAAGCTAGTACAAAGCTGAGCAAGTAGCATGTGACCAACATTCACACTGATTAGTGTGTTAATTCATTTGGGTTTAACTAGTGAACTTTAAAATGCTATACATAGCTACTTCTGTATTGACAGGCCACGCCCACCAGCAACAACAGTAGCAGTCGCTACACGCCCACAAGAGCCAAACTGCAAGCCGCATGTCACTTGCTAGTGCGAGCACAGGCTCGTGCATAAGCTTAAAGAAATCCCAATTCGAATGTTCACTCGTTGCTCGATCGTGCAACTGAAGCTCCATGTTGTGCAGTTCAACAGGAAATGAATTTCCTGCTTGCTAAAGTGAACGTAAATATAAACATTTAAAAGTTAAAGTACATCTTCAGATTCTTCGCTCAAGTTCAAATAGAAAAGAAAGATGGTAAATGAGCGCCGCATTCACAAAGGATCCCGTGAAAGACCGTCGGAAAACATTAGCTAAGGCTAACTAACAACCGCTATAATCTGTCACGTTAGCTAACACGGTACAAACTAGCAAGACAGCTATTAGCTGTCAGTTAGCATTCCGCTAGTATGCATCCTGCTAGCTAACGTGAGAGATTAGGAATAAAGCTGGTGTTGGATTGGAACTTAGCCGTATGACTTTACAAATATATGCTTGTAGAGGAATGTAGAGATGTCTGAAAATGAAGTGAGGGGAAAAGTAGAGACGTTTCTTTGAAATGTAGTAAATAAGATTCAAAGGTAAAGCACAGATACTTAAAAAAAAAAAAAGACATAAGTAGGTTTAAGTGTGTGTGTGTGCGTGTGTGTGTGTGTGTGTGTGTGTGTGCGCGTGTGTGTGTGTACACTTGGTGTAAGGGGTTCAACGTAAAATCCCTCCATTCATCTGTCTTATTTAAGTGTCGCTGTCAGTGGCGTCTGCCTGCTAGCAAAAGGAGCGAGGCAGCAGCGGAAAATAAAAATATTTATTTCTAAAGACTGCCACTGGGAGGATAATCTGTCTGAAGTGACACCACACACACACACACACACACACACACACACACACAGAGTACTATTACAGTGCAGTATCAGCTCTGATCCCAGACAGACAAGCAAACACACACAGAAAGAAAGAAAAAAAAAAAACAGTTCTGTCCTTTCGTCTACTACAGCGCCACTGAATTCTGGATTCTGATTGGTCAGGAAGTGATTCATTTCCTGTAACAGCATGACACTGTGTGTTTTATTCCTTACTTACTTCCTTCGTGTGCTTTGCGCTACATGCTGGTGTGTTATACAGCACGCAGTTCATCACTGCTCCACACGGACCTGATGACATCAGCACTCTGGGGTTAGTCCATAAAACATCACTTACTAACCCAGAGAGACAGCCGAGTGTGTGCGTGTGTGTGCGTGTGTGTGCGTGTGTGTGTGTGTGTGTGTTATGAATATAAATTATGGTGTCGTTCAACCTGGACGTTCAGGTTTTACCCACATGACAGAAACAAAAGAACAGAACAGAAGGTCAGGGTCGTCTACTGTACGTCAGTCTTGTTTGTCTGTCTACAGTAAAGAACGCTACATCACTCCTTCCATGTACAAATAAACGAGTGTAGAGGATTCTCTCGGTTAAACATCCTGCAGTGTTTGAAGATACATTAATCATATCCGTCTTCTCGGTGGAAATCAGGTTAAATTAAAAAGCAGAAATGTTTTAGGGCACAAAAGGTACTGAAAGGGGCTAAGAGCACCTGATGCTCTTCTCACAGACACCGGGGTGTCACTCCGTCACTCACGCCGCCGTTCTGTCATTCATTCCGTCATTTATTCTGCCGTTCTGTCATTCATTCTGTCATTTATTGTCATTCTCTCATTTATTCCTTCACTCACTCCATCATGTATTCTGTCGTTCTGTCATTCATTCCATCATTTATTCTGTCATTCATTCTGTCATTCATTCTGTCATTCATGCCATCATTTATTCTGTCATTCTGTCATTTATTCCTTCACTCACTCCATCATGTATTCTGTCGTTCTGTCATTCATTCCATCATTTATTCTGTCGTTCTGTCGTTCATTCTGTCATTCTCTCATTTATTCCTTCACTCAATCCATTACTCATTCTGTTGTTCTGTCATTCATTCCATCATTTATTCTGTCGTTCTGTCATTCATTCTGTCATTTATTCTGTCATTCTGTCATTTATTCCTTCACTCACTCCATCACTCATTCTGTTGTTCTGTCTCTCACTCCATCAGTTATTCTGTCATTCTGTAATTCATTCTGTCATTCATTCCTTCCCTCACTCCATCAATTACTGTCATTTATTCCTTCACTCAGTCCATCACTTATTCTGTCATTCCGTCATTCATTGTCATTTATTCCTTCACTCACTCCACCACTCACTCCATCAGTTATTCTGTCATTCCATCATTCATTCTGTCATTTATTCCTTCCCTCACTCCATCAATAATTCTGCCATTCTGGTATTTACTCCTTTACTCACTCCGCCACTCACTCCATCACTTATTCATTCATTCTGCCATTCATGTCTTCACTCACTTCATCATTCACTCCATCATTTATTCTGTCATTCCATCATTCATGTCTTCACTCACTCTGCCACTCACTTCATTACTTATTCTGTCATTCTTTCTCTCACTCCATAACCTATTGTCATTCCACCACTCATTCCGTCACCCACTCCATAACTTGTGCTATCATTCTGTCACTCTCTGTCTCTCACTCCATCACTTATTCTGTCATTGCATCACGCACACCATCATTTACTCGGTCATCCTGTCATTCATTCCTTCACTCATGCCATCACTTATTCTGTCATTCATTCCGTCACTCATGCCATCATTTATTCTGTCATTCATTCCCTCACTCACTCCATCACTTATTCTGTCATTCGTCCTCTTACTCACCCCATCACTTCTGTCATTCCGTCACTCACGCCATCATTTATTCTCTCATTCTGTCATGCAGTCCTGAACTCACTCGTTTTGTCACGTGGTTACTCTGCCCCAGCATCACTCACTGTCCCTCCCCCTATCATTCCACCATTCATTCCTTCACTCACTTTCTTTACTCGCGGCATCGCTTATTGTCGTTCACTGCATCGCCCTGTAACTGTAACATCAGTCACTCTGTTGCTCACACACTGATCAATTCATCACTCACTCTATCACTCCTTCGCTCACTCCATCAAGTGTTCTGTCACACCCATTCTATCAATGCTTACGTCGCTGTCATTCACTCAATCACTCCCACCTTCACTCACTCCATTACTCATTCTGTCACCCTGTCATTCACATTATCATGTGTTCTGTCCATCGTTCATTCGATCACTCTTTTGGTCACTCTGTTGCTCATAATCAGTCAATTTGTTGCTCACTCCGTCATGCACTTCATCATTTATTATGTCAATTTGTTGCGCACATTAATCAACTAATCATTCATTCTGTCACTCCATCCCTGTGTCATTCTGTCACTCCATCATTCTGACACCTACTCTGTCACTTTTTTTTACTGCCTCAGTCATTGAAAAGATCTGATACATTAACGAAATGTTCACAAATGATCAACTTGAAGGAAGCGCATTCGGAGAACTTGTAACGTTTATATGTGTGTGTGTGTGTGTGTGTGAGTGTGTGAACATTATTTCATGCTCAGATGCACACCCAACACACTTGCCCCAAAGAGCCAAGGGAAGGTCATGAAAAGGTGACCTGTACGGCGCCGTGTGCTATTTTGTAATTTTCACACACTTCTTTCCGCTGAGTGAACGAGTCTCAGCCTGCCATATGGTTCCCTCGGAGTGCGCCAGCCGAGTCCCGCTCTAATCCAGCATCGCCCATTTGATTTGCTCCGTCCCCCGCAGTGCAGCTGGTGGCCTGACGCGTTTATGTGTCTGTCAGGGGTTTATGTTGCTACAAAATGTCCTCATAAATCCAGTCATCGGCAGCGCTTTTTCTTTCGCCACAGCGCTGTTGAATTCTGAACTCTGATTGGTCACGAGGTGTTGATTCGTTTTCTATAACGGCGTCTTTGGCGGTGTAACGGATCACAGGTTTATACTAATGCGCTCGTCCTAATACTTTATCGTTTCTATAGTAACAGGGAGTAGTACGGTGGATTGCGGCACGTACGAATGGACGTGCTTATGCAGGAATCGCAGAAGGAGTCTCCAGTGTCAGTGCACTAGCAGTCTACGAGCTGAAGCTGTGACGTAAAAGACGACAGACTGGTTTGCGTTTTGCGGTTTCTCAGTAGTGACGTTTTATAGCTGCTAGAAAATAAGTGCTAAATTGTTTCTCAGGCATTCCAGAGCGTTAACGTAACTATAAAATTGTTAGTATTAGTAAACGAATGTGGTAAAAGGGTAATAAAACACTGCAGGGCTTCAGAGTGGTAACATTACCGCCGCTTCATCAGAGCAACCTGTTGTTGCTAATTTTCCTATAAAATCACCCCGCCAAGTGCTTTCTTCCTTATTTATTCATGCATTATATTAACACTAATCTCAAACAGCACCACACTTTACTACTACAACAACAAGAAGCTTTATTTTTTAGCATTTTGCTAATTACGTTGTCTACAGGACAGATTTTTAAACTATGGCGTCCAGAGTCGTGTTGAGAGAGAATTAAAAAAAAAAAAAAAAAAAAACCAGCATTATAACATTTATTATCTCACCAATGAATCAACAATTCACTGAGGAAGAACTATTTTACTCCAACGTGCGATAAACATAATAGAAGCTACATTAGTGAAGGAGAAGAAATGTCTAAAAGCAATAAAAATACATCTGTGGACAGACGCAGAAACCTATAATCATGTTTGCGCTGCTAATTAGGAAACTCCCACGTCTCATTACATGGGTTTGATTCTTTAACTGCTGTTAATTTTCAGTGCAAATGAGGAATACAGTGTGTGTTGTTTCGATATTTATAAGCCTGAGACATCAGATTTTTGCTGCTAATTCCTGAAAACGCAACACACACACACACACACACACACACACACACACACACACACACACACACACACACCAACAAGAATAGCATCAACATGACAGTTTATGGAAAAGCCATCACTACTCCCCACTGAACGAAAGCTCATTTCACCCCCTGCGGATTTTAGACAACATCTAACGCCCCCTGCGCTGATGCTAGAGAAAAGGTCAGCGCTTCTACCCAAGAAACCCGATATCTCCCATCAGCCCCTCTCTGACCAAGAGGCTCGGTTTCACAGGATTTAACACAACGCCTGGTCGCGTTCACGACGGATTCGTTTTCCGATTCCCGGCTGAGTTATGCATTAAAGCTCACGTCGGAAAATCTGCACCGAGAAGAGGCAGGAAGTGGAAGACAATGTCAGAGGCAATTTCTACGGAATTCACACAAACACACACACACACACACACACACACACACACACACAGCGGACCTGACACTGTAGCCCTCAGCGCTTAACAATAACAATAACGTCGATCGATAAATACTAAAATACGTTTGTTCGCTAACACAAAACTAGTAACACAGAATGTATCAAATACTGTAGGATATTCAATTTAAAAGACAAAGCTAAGTTTTGAAATATATTTTTACTCGAAATTCAGTTGTCAATTGGAGACTGCGCTTCAAACGTGACTGCAGCACAACATTTCAGTGGATCGAACCAAGATCGCGGAAAACACTGCAGCAGAACCAATAAACATGCTTAAACAAAAAAAAACCAAACAAAAAATCTGTCTCTAGTTCAGCACTCTTTTGTTTTTCTTTAACAAACCATTGCAGCATCTGCAGCAGATGTTTCTTGTGTCCAATCAGGTGCATCATGTACAGTAAGTTATTTAGCTGAAGGCAGCTCCTCAAGAAAGCGAAGAGTTTTCAGGTTCTTTTTTTTTTTTTCCGCTGTTGTTTGTTTTTTATTTATCCACTCTGGTCTGATTAGCAAACTGACACTAAGACTTATTAAAAAAAAAAAAAATCATCAATTATCCAATCATGTGCGTTTATTTAGACGAAGGAAGATAATCAATAAAAAAGGTTTTCATCACCTTTTACAGATTGTTAGTGAAATGACAACATGGCTTATTCAAAATAAATAAATTTGAAATCAAATTTAAATAAATCAAATCAAATAAAAATAAATACATCTGAAAAAAAAAAGATGATGATGATGAAGAGAGAATGTTTAAAAATGATTTGATGGTGATATATGCATTTATTCTCGGCTTCAAGAGATTATCTTACAACAGCTACCAACCAGGGGGGCTAACACGTGCATCCTCTGAGACACGTGAATCTACCTACCCGCATCTTTTCAAACGGCTGCACGTGCGGCATCACTGGGTGGCGTGACGCACATGGAGGAAAGCGCTATCAGCCCTTTTCTACATACATGAGCTCACAGATGCTCACAGTTGGCTAGTAATGCTGTGATTGACAGGGGAGAGAGTGACTATGCCCCTCCCACCCCGACAGCACAGCTAATTGGGACTCGAAATGTTCCTACATACCTAATAACTCTGAGGCTGAAATTGTTTGTCATGTTGATTATACTTTAAAAAAAAAAAAAAAATGCATGCAGGCTGAAGGAAACAACCGCGTCCTTCCCTCTCTCTCTCTCTCCTCATGAATAATGAACGTGATGGAAAGCTAATTTGCGGTCTTTTCCTTCTCGTGTACGGAGTAATTGGCACCCTAGCACCTTGTTCCTCGACACGTAATTCATCTCCTCCCCTCAGCCAAAGATCCAGGCATCATTTATTGTCCCGTTTAAAAGAGTTTCAAACACAGAGCATCGGTTGCCGCATGTTTGCGCTACGCCTGATTAAATGGGAAGAGGAATAATCTGAAAGAGCTTATTGATTTTTTTTTCCTGTTTCATTGCTTTGAAAGTCATGGCCAGTGAAGTTAAAATCAAAGGCTGATTCAATATCGTTCAGCTTTCTATTGTCCGTGATTGCCTCTCTGAGCTATTGACACAATTATACAGCCTCCGACAACATTTATGAATGATGGTGCTTGACAATCTGTTAAAGCCCCGGGGAAATAAATCCGTGATTGCTTTCTAATTAGGTTTATGCCAGTCTTGTTGGCCACAATATACAAAAGTACGAAGAACTGGTGATTTCCCAATGTCTACAAGCTTATTGTTTTATGTCTGAGCAACCTAATGAGCAAATACAAACTAGCAAGTGGAAGCTAACCTCAAAAGATTAGCATAATGTGATAATTCTGTGATTCTATAAGACTAAACAATCCCAATATTCGCCGTATTTAACAATTTTCCTCAGGGCTCAATAAAGTACTCTATCTAACTATCTATCTATCTATCTATCTATCTATCTGCACAATTGTATACTAATTTTCTTGAAAATATTAGCAGGCCAGATGTCTCAGACAAAGGGAGCTCAATTCAATCTCGACATGGCAGAAAGGGATCCGGTGGGAACAAGATCTCGGTAAAACTCAAAAGCTGTGAGTTATGTAATACCTCGTCATTTCCCATTAGATGGGAGTCATTTCCCACACACACTATCTGTCAAAGCGTTACCAATTTCATTCGAACGGAAAACATATAGACCACATTTTGGCTGGACAGTCCAAGGAGCAAGATCCTTGCTCTGAGATCCATTCTCAGACAAAGTTCTGATGCAGAATAAACCAGGAACAAGCAACGTGGCAGACTAGAACACCACAGGTCAGGATATAAAGCGCATAAAGTGTCTGGGATGAAGTATTGTCGAGATGAGACAAGTGGAATTACCCATTACTAGAAAGATTTACAGCAGACACCTTATCTCTGAAACATGGTGGTGATAGTGTCGTGTATAGCTGCCAGTGCAACTGGTTCACTCATTTTCATTGATGATATCACGGCTGACGGGGTCTAACTGACATTCGAAGCATGCTGAATCAATCTAACTAGTCGGATCTACCAAAAATGCATCAAAATCTAGTGACTTGTGCTTCACTAAACTGTAAAAGATGAGCTTCAGCGAAGGAACTGAGTTTCCCCGAGCTGAAAAGTGGAATATTTTGGAATGGCCTAATCAATGAGAAGAATAAAATGCCAAAGAGACTCATTTTAATTACTGAAGACAGACTGTTGGTCACAGATTTCAGACTATCATGGCCTGGCAGTAATTTCTTTAAGATAAAACCATATATTTCATAGATATAGAACCATGTATTTCACTCCTGTAGGTGGGTCTAGCTCACAAGCTCGCAGCTTGTTAGCAGTAAACGTCAGTGTGTTTTTGGCTATGCGTCTCCCTGCATACCATTACCTTTTCTAACCATTCCTTGGTTGAGGAAAGAAAATGACTGGAGGGAGGAATTTGTACGAGGTCACAGTGAACCAGATGTTTTTACCAACTTGGGACTCTTCATTGGCAGAATATGTGGCTTCGTCAGACTGAGCGAGAACACGACTCCATCTTTATACACCGTCACGGTTCTCCAGTAAAAGTATAAAAAGTAAAGTCTCTTCTCCATACTTAGCTAGCTCACTAAGCTACTGTCAGGTTTGTTTATCTCAAGCACTATTGCTTGTTGTGTAACTCAGTCAAGCACTTCAACATGACGTCACTCCTGACTTCCTGTTTCATGGAGACTTTAAGTTCTTTTCTCCGGTCACGTTTTTTTTCTCTCAGGAAGGTCCTGAATCAAACGGTCACCTCAAATTCAATAAAACACAATCCCAAAAACAGCACAAAACTGCCTTGGCAGTCAAACACATGACAAAGTTCTTCAAATTCAAGTAAAAATAAGAAAAATGAGATATGTGCAAGGGTAAATTTTTCATCACACTTTCATTTCAAATGGAGAAAAGCTTGCACCAGCCCTCTGATCTTTTATCATACAGCATTAAACAGATCAACATATAAATAAATAAATCAATTTAAGACCAGGCTATGAGATCAAACAAAGCAAAGTGACTTGTTTTACAGCGGACAGCTTACTGGTGAACTTTTCCAGCCATTCATTCCTGTTTAGCCGACAGCTAGCAATTAGCAAGGGCACGGTTTTGTCTAAGCATGGCCATGTAAATTAACCTTCAGCCTTTCTCTTAGAAACATAATGAATTTTTAACCATTTATAAGGACTTTAAGAACTTTGTTTGTCTTGTCGAGGTCTGTAAGAAATGTCGTCTAATCTTCTTGCGCTGTTGTTTATTTATTTTTTCTTTGGTATTAAATTTAAAAAGGCAAAAAAAAAAAAAAAGCGAAACAGACAATAAAGGAAAAAGGAACTGGCTTTTCATCATTATCTTAAATCTTTTATGAATCTGTGATCCGGTTACTTCTCCAGTTTAGAAGATAAGGCACAGACAAGGTCACGATCCAAATATTCTGTGATGTGAATTAATTGGAGCGATAATGAATGCACGACGGCCCGGCTCTGAGTGCACTGAAGAGCAGGCGCAACGCCAAGAGAATCCGCTTAATGATTTATTCAAGGCCATAGCCCGGCTGTTTGTCCACATCACTTAAAGGGATCTTCATCCTTCATCCGCGGGATAAAGGCCGATGTTATCACCGCAGTCTCCAGACTTCAACAACTGCTGGTTAAACTCTGAGCCGTACGTAATGGGAGCAAACAAGGGCTCTTTTAGTCTTTTTTCAGTTCAAACATAACCACATTGAGGCTTTGAAAGGATCTGTAGTGAAGAAAAGCTAAGACGTCGAGGATTTTAATATCCGTTTTGCTGCAATTGAACGCATTTATGAAGAACAAAGTAATGATAGAAAATGATACTCATTACTTTTTTGTTAAAAAAGAATGCATGATTGCATGTGTCTGGTGACACGGGAAAGAAAACGCTGGACCTGTGAGGCTGTTACGCTCTAATGCCTTTGGTACTTGTCCATTTAGACAGAACTGTCACTGCAAATCAATCCCAAGGTCTTCTAACTGATCACCTTTATCCTATCACGAAACGTTTCATGACACATCCTGATGGGTGTGGTCTCTTCCATGAGGACCCCACCTCCATTCACCGTGCAGAAGGGCTCACTGAACGGTTTGATGAGGAGGAAGATGAAGTAAATCATGTTTTGACTGTCAGTGTCACCAGATCTCACCCCAACTGAACACCTGTAGGTTCTCTGTATCAGTTTGGTGTAATGTGGTAGACAGCGTTCTTCACCACCTTCTTCAAAATACCAATTGAGGGAATGCCTCTTGGAAGAACAGCGGTTGTAAGTCCAGGACAGTTCCAGAAACTTCAATGGCAATCAATGACAGGAAGCTGTCATGTCCCTCATGGTGGTCTAACACCTTACAAATATATTTGACACCCATTTTATGGTTCTCTTCAGTTCTCTCATTATAATATACCCCACGGACATCTAGATGAATTCCTGTCAGACCTGCATGGCCACTCTGCCAGGATCACAACATTTCGAAATTCCTTTTAATCTTTGCTAATTGTCAAGTGAGAGCGTTTCAGGTTTTAGTGTTAACCTAGACATATTATGCTATCAAGCATTAACTATCAAGCTCTAGTTTTCCAAACTGGATCATCAAATTTATATGTACTCTGGCAGAAAAAAAAGGACAGCTTGACTTATTGCATGGTAAAAAAAAAAAAGCTTGCTGTGTGGTTTTGCATATACACCAATTCCAGTCCACCATCTCTTTTGCTATTGTGTAGAGGAATGATTGAAAAATGCTGTAGAATCTTTTCACTCAGGTCAATTGGTGTCATGACAATATAATCTGTCCACAATTCCAACACACATTCCCAGGCCTTAATGGATATCTGAAAGAGTTTAAAATCACCAAGGACACTTATGTATTAAAAAATGATGAAAAATAAATAATTCAAAAGAGCTTCAAACAGGGTCATTCCTGACCAAAGCAAACACAAACCAATTAAACAACTTCCACTGATACGCCAGCCTCCCTTTCCATCTCTCTCGCTTCTCTATCTGCGATGACACATGGGGCTACCTAGGACGTGATGGCCAAATTGCTTTTGCAGAATTATAAATGCCAGGGTCACACGGAGCAGCCAAGAGAGAGTGGAGTGTTTAACTTTTGCACATGCATATTTCAAGATCAAGAGTTTTCCCGAATCAAAAAACCCACCAAGATTTATCTTCATTAAATTATTAAAGCTAAACATCACCAGAAGTGTTGGTAAGGTTATTCGAGGTCCAGTTTGACCGTTTGAAAATTGAGCATTAATATGACCTTTCTGATACTTCTGATCTCTGGAATTTGAAATTGCTTCCAAGGTTCCCAGATTGATGCGTTCAGGACCGTCAATCTCTCTTTAGCTTTCATCACTAGTCATCACTGGTACCTGTGCTGTTCTGTGGGTAAATGCTTCATTTTGTGGCGTCATTCTGTGTACTTTTGCACCCTGGGCTCATAAACCTGGTCGTTGACAAAGTTTAGATTAAAAACTGCACTTAAGTCTAAATTACATACTAAACCAGTGATTTCCAAACCTGCTCATTCAGTTCCTGTGCAAATCGACCATAAAGCACCTGCTAAAAACTCCAGCCGAGCTGGTCAAGCTGGTAGACCAACTTACGCAGCTGGCAGATTATTTTTCAGCTTCCTTATTACTTGAATAAATAACCCAATAAATGTATTAGCCTTGTGTTAAATGCTCTCTAGTACATATAATTCCCACCTCTGTGAGTGTGTATTGCTCTACAGTGGCAGCTTGTTAGCAGTAAACATGGTTCATGTGTGCATTTTACCTTTTACCATCCGTGCATTTTACCCTTCTCCAGCCATCCCTTGATTAGAGTTTATTCATTTGGATGGGGGTTGGAATTTGTACAAGTTGGTGGTTAAGTGACTTTTTCAATCAGCATTTAACCAACTTGTAGTTGTTCATTGCTGGAATGTCGTTACCTCAGTATTATCATTTTACCTAACACTCGGATGCATCAGATGTCACCCGGCGACAGCCCTGAGGCTCTCCACCACAATGACACCTCTGGCACTGGACCTCGGCTCAAATATGCATGGCCTAACTCCAAAAACACATGGCGTCTTGTTGACAACAGGTGTGGGTTAAGGTGGAGGTGAGAAATCCTCCAAGCTCTTTGTTGTTCACTGTATTTAACTAGTTTGCTAAGCTACTGTCACGGTTTGTTTAGATTTGGTGGTGGTGGGGGGGGGGGGGGGGGGTGGTATTAATTACATTTGGTATTTTAAATGCAATTAGCTGTTCTGTAAATCAGTCTGACTTCCTGATGCAAAATGGGATATGTCAGGATACAGAATCAAATAATCTCCCAAGCCAATAAATATGTGCAGGAGAAAAGGACCAGAAAAGAAAACCAATAAATGCTGTAGTAGTCTAAAGACACAAGTGTAAGCTCAATTACAGACTTCTACTGTGCATATAAACCTCAACCTGCAATAATGAAAAAAAAAACAAAAACAAAGCTTCTCTATCACTATTGAGCTGTTATTCCAAAGTCCTTACAATCAACTCTCTGGCCTTCACAGTCCTCCACAGGGAACCATCGAAACCAGCTCATCGGTGGCATGTCAATGGACCGCTCTCGCTAGCTCTCCACTCTGCCTGCGTCTCACTTCAGATTCGGGTCAACAGCTATAATTAGCCTCCGCTTGGCAGGTGACTTCAAATCCAACTCCCCAGATGCACTCGAATATGCCATGTGTCACTTTAAATGCCAGCGTTCCTACCATCATTAGCTTTAGTTAAGTGTCAGGATGAGGATGATAGAGGACATTGTAGTAGCGCTTGTGAATTTGCTGGTTTGGGTTTCCAATTTTAAGTTTCTAGGTAATTATGGACATAAATAATTTTGACAGAATGAACAGATTGAAATACCAAACTTGTGGCCTTTAAAGGTGCCCAAGATAGTCTAGTTCTTCAGGTACACTGGACCGTATTCAGAGTAGGGGACTTAAAAAGACAATATTTACACAGGGAAACGTACATGTATTCAGAGTCGGGTTTCGCACATGCTTAAGTCAGTTTTCTTACTAATACATTACTGCACGAATAGGCAGCAACTCTTGCGCAACCTCTGAATAGCACTTAAATCTGTAGTTATGTCTGAGACCTAAACAGAGAGGTACACGTGTTCAATATTAAGTCCTCGTTACGCACGTTTAACACTGGATGTGTCTAACCATGGTTAATGCTAACACAGTCAGAGCTGCAATCTAGTTTTCAGAAGCTACCATAGTACCTTAGCCAATTGACAGTTTTTGGGTGAGGTGGTGGGTGACAGTTAAAATCAGCTTTACTTATTCAACCGAACATGGCTGAGTTTCTCAAAATCATTGCAAAGTTAAGATCATCTTAACTGGAAGGGAGCGTTGCTTGCAAAGTGATGTTTGCTCAACCATTTAAAAATGATCTTTTTGCTGCAATGCTTTTGGGAAACGCCAAAACACTTCAGCGTGCCTCATGACTTCTTTAATAAGGTGTTCGTTCCGAAATGTTATTGCCAGCACAAGATCCGAAACCCACAGCGGCATAAAATCCAGATCCCTTGATCCAAGACCAGCTAGCTGCAACTCACCTCTGTTATCCAGGCTGTGTTTATGATTCGCATCACATCCTCCTTTTCCTAGACTGTCCATGCTGCGGGTCCCCTGGCTGCAGAAGTCCTCGTCCATCTGAACCTTCCCATCCAGCAGCTGGCCGGGCTGCTCGTCGTCTTCGCAGTCGCAGTCGTCCAGGATGGGCGTCTCACGGATGGCCATGCCGATGACTGAGCCGTGCTGGTGGGCACGAGGTGTCCGGAACCCGTCTCTGGACTGGGGTGGTCCGAGCAGAACCGAGGGGATGTAGTGGATCTCGTGGGTGGCCTCAGTGCTGGCGCTTTTTTGGGGCGCCCGACGGCGACGGCACCAACGCTGACGAGTGTAAAGGACCAGGGTGAAGAGGAGGATGAGGAGCAGGAGAGCGATCAGGCCACCCTGAGAAAAGGAGAAGAATAACAGATTTAGGACAGAACTGAGAACAGAAAAAGTGGCCGACATCATTTTAGATGAACATAATGTCCTAAGAGAGAGAGAGAAGTAGAGGGGTTATTTTATAACAATTTCTCTCAATCTCTTTCAATCTCTTTCGTTTCCAGGTGAATGTACTACTCTGAATCACTGAAAAACCAAGATAAACTTGTCCGTCCTTGGTTTGGAGATGCCAAATGCTTCAAATACTCCAAGAACGGAGTCCATAGTAAAAGGCAACATATAAAAACCGAATCTGAATTTGATTAACAGAAGTAATAACCAGGAATAAGGTAGGAAAGTCAGATGAAAATCACTTCTGAGTGCTTGGAACGACTGGTGCCAATGAAACACCAAAAGAGAATCAGTAAGGATTCCAAAATGTGAATCAGAGAGTTTGGAAAGGGTGATTGAGCTAGTCATAAAGGTGTATCTGTCCCCATTTCACCTGAACACCCTGAACACAACATACTCGGTTCTCCTCAGCCTGAGGGCTCTGAGAGTTCCCTAGTTCCCTCACGGCTCGAACCGTTCCGTCGTGCTTTGTCCTGTTGCAGCACATCGGAGGCATCAAACAGACAGCCTCCACACGTGGGAGGCTGGGTGCAGGAAATACCTCAGGCTATGCAATGTTTTTTTTTTTGTTTTTTTTTAAAAGATCCTGTAACACGTGGAAGTAGGCGGGTGGATGTGATTCATTTATTTCATTGTCGTTATTTAAATAAAATAAATTATTAATTAAAAATAAAATGGAATCCAGATAACTGAAAACCCGGTTTGAAACAAAAAGTAAGAAAATTTGACCTGAAAACAAACAAACAAACAAACGAGAGAGTCAGCCAAGCATAAAATCAGCTCCAGAATTATTGGCACCCTTCATTACAATGAGCAAAAAATTAATACCTAAGTAAAGATTCAATTTAAAAATGGGGGGAAATAATGTGCTATTTTATGCCACAGCATTTTGCCAACAGCAAACAACAACACTGTTTAGTTATTAAAGTATGACGTCATAATTTTTATCCATTTACTGTTACATTTAATGCTGTAGAATGTCACAAGGTCATTCCTGTTATTACATACATATATTATAGCAGCTACACACTGTCGTTCTATCATTTTCTCGAAGTTAATAAGCCCAAAAAAAAAAAAAGGATTCCTTGAAGACTTTCCCATGGCGGAAAAATTTAACAGCTTTACCTCCTTCCTCCAATGTTAATTAAACGTCTCCTTGTAGAAGAATTCACTAATTAAGAAAACGATATGTATTTCTTTGTTAAATAACGTCATGTAGATTACGCGTGCTGCTGTAAAGAAAATTAATCAACACCTTATGACCAATCAGAATCGAGAATCGAACTGTACTGTGGTATAAGACTGGTAAAGTGGTGACAATTTTCATATCGGTCAGGGTTTTTTTTTTTGTACACACAAAAGACACAGAATTATGAAAAAAAAAAACAAAAAAAAAACAGGAAGTAGGGAACAGGAAGCAAACGAGGAATGTTCCGTGATAAATCCGCAAACACATCATTATAAATGCCGGTTTCAAGACCACTGCTGGCCACTGATGAACTATTTAACTTTATTTATTCCCTCATTTATTTCTTCTCTCAGCACTGAGTCGCTCACACCAGTTCACCAGTGAGAGATGTGCTTTCTTTTCTCACTTCCATCCTTCTCCATCGCATGACATAGGAAAGGGCTGGAGTAAGATTATCAATCACCGAATTTAAAAATTCCATCTTCATGAGCAAAAACAAACCTTCTCGGATTACAGCTCACGCACTGGCGGCTGTTCATAAATCACAGGCTGGTGGACGGGCGTGCCTCACCCTGACCGAATGCGTTCATTAATCTCACACCGCAGCAGCGCACATGCTGAAAATCTACTTTCCTCGGAGTCAAATGCAGCAGAATGACAGCAGGAAGAATCATCGCTCCTGAGGGTCGCAGGGGTCACGGTGTGGGATGCGTCGAGCTTCGGAGCGACGCTGCTGGGAATGACACTGATGTATGTAAATAAATGAAACAGGCCGCAAGTGAGCCATGATATAAAATCCGTTATAGACTTTACGCAGGACGAACCTGATTGATTTTGTGTATTCAGACACCGTCAGCGTTCTGGATTAATATCAACCTCTCAAACAGCTATAGCATCAGCAAATTTATTTTAAACAAAAGCCATATTTTTTTTTCGCCTCTCATTTTTTGTCTTCACCCAACTGCAGCTCTGGCCAAACACTGAGCTATAAATGCACACAGCTCAATGTTTCACTCAACGTTTAAGACTTAATTAAGAATAAACAAGCAGTCTAACGAGGGCGGACTTCAGAGACCATCTGGCAGAGCAGTGATAGGTTTTGAAGGGATGCCATGACAGAGAACAACTAAACATAGACAGTGGTAACGACAGCAAACCCATCTTGAATCTTGAACTTCTAAAAAAAAATACTTTGGCCCAGAGCTAGCAGGAATCATCAATCTTATACATTTTAATCATTTCAAATATCAGTATGGGTTGTGTGAGCAAATAGAGTCCTTAAATATGGAGTTTTGGAGTTTTTGGAGGATGCACTGAGTCATGGTGCGATTTAGTTTTGGTTTTTTCTTTTCTGTTTTTAATGCGTTATAAAAATAGCATGATATAGACGAGGGAATAAAGACCGTGCGGAGCAAGGAGTACCAAAGCTCAGACATAAACTACAGACAGGGCAGGCAATTTTCAACTGTTGTGTTCGTTATGATGATTAAAAAAAAATCATAAAAATATTACTACTACTCCACCATATCTTTGTTACATTTAATCTGTTTATTACTATCCTCGGATTATGCAGTGTCCACCGTACGAGTGGCTGTGAATGAGCTGTTACTATGGAAACGATACTGTTTTAGAACGAGCACATTAATATAAACCTGTGACTTCACCTCCACACAGGTACTACTGTCCGAGCTGCTGTTATAGAACATGAATCAACACCTTCTGACCAATCAGTCTGTAATATGCTTCCTGGGGCATGTAATTATTTCTTTTTACATTTTCTCTTTTTTCCCCAGTCTCTCCATCTCTCTTAATGTAATTGTCTTTCTCAGATAACGAGATGTTCAGGGACTTCAACGGCTCTCTCTCTCTCTCTCTCTCTCTCTCTCTCTCTCTTTTCTTATTAAGTATGTGTACATTTACGAATCTAATAACAGAAACCAAAAAAATCAGATTTTGTTAATAATACATCCAGTTAAGTGATGTGACGAGTCAGGCACTAATTAGATTTCTTATGAATGTATAATGTACACTTATCAGCCATAATATTAAAACCAACGGCCTAATATTGCACAGGTCCTTAGTGTGCCGCCAAAACAGCTGTGACCCATCAAGGCATTGGCTCCACAAGACCTCTGAAGGTGTGCTGTGGTATCTGGCACCAAGACGTTAGCAGCAGATCCTTTAAGTCCTGTAAGTTGCGAGGTCTGGCCTCCATGGATCAGACTCGATCGGATTGAGATCTGGGGAATGTGAAGACCAAGTCAACACCTTTAACTCTCTGTCATGTTCCTCAAACCATTCCTGAACAATTTTTGCAGTGTGGCAGGGCGCATTATCCTGCTGAAAGAGGCCACTGCCATTAGGGAATGCCGTTGCCATGAAGAAGTGTACTTGGTCTGCAACAATATTTGCGGTACGTGCCAAAGTAACATCCACATGAATGCCAGGACCCAAGGTTTCCCATCAGAACATTGCCAAGAGCATCACGCTGCCTCCGCCGGCTTGCCTTCTTCCCATAGCGCATCCTGGTGCCATCTCTTCACCAGGAAAGCAACCCACTCACACCCAGCCGTTAGCCAGCATGAACTTTTTCAGCAATTTGTACTACAGTAGCCTTTGCTCCCTACGTGCATCAATGAGCCTTGGGCGTCCAGGACCCTGTCGCAGGTTCACTGGGTGGACCACTTCTGGTTGGTCTGGTCTGGAACACCCTGCCATTTTGGAGATGCTCTGACCCAGTCGTCTAGCCATCACAATTTGGCCCTTGTCAGAGTCACTCAGATCCTCACGCTTTCCCATTTTCCCTGCTTCCAACACATCAACCTTGAGAACTAACTGTTCACTTGCTGCCTAATATATCCCGCCCCTTGACAAGTGGCACTGTAATGAGATAATCAGTGTTATTCACTTCACCTGTCAGTGGTTTTAATGTTAGTGCTGATCGATATATGTGACAATACCATTGCTAAGTAACTGACTAATAAACCCAGTGAAGAAGAAAGACATAAAAGACAATTCAAACATGTTAATATAGCTTTTTAATACGTAGGGCTGATTTTATGTAGACGAGGGTGAAAATCTCCAGTGTTAAAGAGGTGAAGTTGTAACTTTAAGTTTTCCAAGATCTTCAGGACAGAGGAGTTTATGCTTCTTTGTGGTTTCTCTGTGCATCTTATTAGCTTCAAGAGAGAGAAAAAGAGAGGCTGGTGATGGAGCAACTGTTTATACAGTAGCTGCTGTAACGCAGGTGAGAACTGCCTCACCCCGAACCACCATCACGGCCTCGGGCTGCAGAAAAGCCGAAGAATGAAAAAAAAAGTTCGACCTCCACTACAGACGTTATTAATGCATAACCTGAAGAAATGTGAAGAAATACAGTACAGCACAGTGCTTAGAGGTATGTGTCCTTTCCCAGCACGCAGCATGCAGCTTAGCCTTCAAGTTCTCAAAGTTTTTCAAGAAGCATGAAGTGATATAAGAAAAGAAATAGAAGAAGAGGAAGAGGAAGAAGAAGAAGAAGAAGAAGAAGAAGCATTCGAGTTATGCCAAAGTTATTTCTCCACTTTATCACATTTTAATTACTAAATTCAAAATGCTTGACCCAGCTGCCGAGCTTATTTCTCGCCGGATCGAACCATAATTCCCAGCAATATTATCATAATCACTGGAAAATTAACCATCAAGGCCAGATATGAAATTCCGAAAATCTAATAAATCCCAAATCCATATGGATACAAGTCAGGGTCCTTTAGTGATCCCACCTCAATCATTTTCAGCTGATTGCATTTAAGCTGTGAATATCGAGCCAGATTTCTATCTGAATCAGTGCAGTACGTCCACTCGTCCTGACGCTTGTCCCTCCATCCTTCTCTCTCTCTCTCTCTCTCTCTGAACTCCACTTGACCCTCAGGATGCGTGCGGACATGTGGCCGTGGCCTTGCTCTGTCTGAGGGAGTTATGGCTGAGCATTAATGCTGAGATTCAGAATGACCCTGAAAGACAGTCTATGAAAGCAAAATGATTTTTTTTTGTTCTGTTTATACCTTCTTTATATTTCTTTCTATATATATATATATATATATACACATGGATATGTGACACCATCCTCACATCCCATTCCTCTTTCCCTACTACCCATATTAAAAGATGACAAGAAGAAGAAGAAGAAGAAGAAGAAGAAGAAGAAGAAGAAGAAGAAGAAGAGGATGAAGAAGAAAATTACTTACATTAAAATGAAAAAAAAAAAACTAAGCAAATAAGAAATTAAAGTTACAATTTAATGATGTTTATAAGGCATTTATAAGCTATTAATTGCTATTAATATTGTTATGGCTATTATAATTATTAATAATCATTTAATAATTATTCTTTCGTGCTACCTTCTGTTTATCTTATTATTTGTTTTTTTTTTACAAAAATATGAGATATATGACTTTCCTCACACCTCACTCTACTGTTCACATTACAAGGGCATGCTGTAATGCATCCATAATTATTTATGAAAATGCATTGCACTTTACAGCATCGTGAATTAACAGCGTTCCTAACATGTTATAGCAGCAAGCCCCACTTGCCACAGTGCATCATGAGAAGATATAACAGAGATAGTGGCTTGTAAGCACTACAACTTCTAAACAAGCAGTACTGTCTTTTCAGTGGCGTGTATAACGCATTATGAATGCATTATAACATGTTATGAAAGTATTTTTAAGTCGTTATACATATGGCCTTCACAAGCTGCCGTATAACTGTAACACTAAATAGATTCGTAAAAATGATATAATACATTTATAAAGCATTGTGCACAATATTAGGAATATATACAAATGATCATTATTCTTAATTCATTATAGTTATGACTTTTTTTTTTATCTAAAAGAAACGGATAATAAAATATTCAGGGATTTAGGAGTTAGCAGCTGATAATTAATACAGTTTAACAATTTAAGAATTTGAGGACCTCTGTTTGATATCATAAAAGCCTGGTTGATCCAAAAATACATCCAGCAGGCCTGACCTCATTTTACACACACACACACACACACACACACACACACACACACACACACACACACACACACACACGTAATTAGGTTACAGTGCACCTGTAGTAACTGTAACTCTGCATGTTCAGCAGTATTTTTTAACGTCGAAACAATGATACTGGAGGAAAAATTTGGAGCTGGTTATGTGAAGTGTCTAGCATAACTAGCGTAACTTGGCGTGTAGTTGGGGTGGACGTGGGGGTATTAGACGGCAGACTGGATCAGGGTTTGGGCACCAGCTGGGCCTTCAGCTGCACCCTCATCTGCCATGTATTAGGGAAAACACCCACAATGCCATTCTGCAGGAATACTGTTCAGCCGAGCGTCAGCCAGAACACACTGACCAGAGACACTGACCACCAAATCATAGTGTGCCATTATGAATATTAATGAGCTTACGGATGCACACATATTGCTATTTTTTGTACTACATACTCTGAATGTTTCGTAGTAACCAAATATGAATGAATACTTTATGCAGAATGAACAGATATTGTGTTCTAAACAGATACAAATACAGACAAGAAGAGGAGGAGGACTAGTGTTTCTCACAGGGCATCTGGTTAAGACTCGTGGTGTACATCAGGACTGGGATCCTGCAGCGTGCAACATTTAAAAAAAATAATAAATAAAATAAATAAATAAAAATAAAAAAAATCGCACAAGGTTTTTACATTCATACAGGTGCGAGCGAGAGATCAGACATGAAGCTTGGGTGACAAACAATGACCACATTCATTAACTTGAAAATATTATGTTGTCCAATGCAATTACAGCTTTCATTCATCCTTAGTAGCTGCCTGGTCAGGGTCGTGCTGCTTAAAATTAGACTATTAGCTTGTTTATGTTTTTGGAAACAGAACCAACTAAATTTGTTAGGATTTGTTTTGTATATCGCAGGCAGGTACAAACGATTATTATATCTGTACAATTGTTAAAAAAAAAAAAAAAAAGGCCTGCGCACATCTGTAGTTGAGACAAATTAAGAACTGGAGCCAGAGCCAGAACTCCTCCACCATACACCAGTGCTGACATTTCGTCTGGTTTAGGTCAGGCTCACTTTTGGTTTAAATCCAAATATAAACGTATGACATAAATCAGAATCAAACTGGAATTTTTTTTTTCTTTTCTCCAGAGGAGTCATCTGACTCACCCTGTATCCATAGATACAGATACCAACAGTTGCATGTGTTACACACTTAGTGTGTCATATAATATTCGAATTTACATTAGACGCTGAATTCAGATTTTGCAAAAATAAAATTCATGGATGCCTAACTGGGGCAGGCAGATGATATTTAGAAGCAAATACTGAAATCATTTCCATATTTCCTTTAAATGATTATTTGTAAAGAAACACATTTCTGATCCGCTCCCTGAGTGAGCTGTACCACTAAACGCAAATAATTCCACTCTCTTTGTCCCTACAGTCAGTAATTTTGTCTGATTGGAATCGTAATTCATATATAACTGCGAGACCAGTTGAACCGCAATTTGTCCTGCAATAAAAGATTCAGCAAAAACAAAAAGTAATTTTAATATGCGCGCTAGAGGAAAATGAATGGTCTACCTCACTGTTAATGGCTGCCAATTGGAAAATCAGGCCTCTTTTCTCATTTTCAGACTGTAATAAGATGCAGGTGGCTTTTTTTTCTCCCTCTCCTTTAATGACATCCCATGTTGCTCCTTGTTTGCATGGTAACCAAATATAATTGCCTGATAATCGTGCATAGTGGTGTGCTCATTATTGCGTGAAGTTGTAATCCTCTCTCAGCACCTTCTGGCTTTTTTTAAATAAATAAACACTTGTGCATGTAGAAAGTTAAAGTATTTTAAGAATTACCTGCAAATCTTGATACGCACACACCTTCTTTTCTAGGACTGACGTGCACCAAGGCCATAGCCCTTTTACTGGGAATAGGCCACACCTCCTTTAGTACAACTGACAGGCTTAAAAGCCACGCCTCCTTTATTAAAACTGACTGGCACAAAGTCCACGTCTCCTCTACTAAAACTGACAGGCATAAAGGCCACACCTCCTTTACTAAAACTGACAGGCACAAAGGCCACACCTCCTTTGCTACAACTATGGGGCATAAAGGCCACGCCTCCTTCATTGAGACTGCAGATACAGATGCCATGCCTCCTTTACTAGAATATACAGACACAGAGGCCACACCTCCTTTAGTATGACTGATAGACACTCCTTCATGAATAACAGTGCAGCTACAGAGGCCACACCTTGGTCAGTACCACTACAGCTATAGAGGCCACTCCTCTCCCAGTAACACTGCAGATACAGAGACCACGCCTCTCTCAGTAACACTGCAGATACAGAGA
>CM041001.1:2094245-2131096 GCA_022985145.1 Pangasius djambal | reverse complement strand
CCACACCTCTCCCAGTAACACTGCGGATACAGAGACCACGCCTCTCTCAGTAACACTGCAGATACAGAGACCACGCCTCTCTCAGTAACACTGCGGATACAGAGGCCACGCTTCTCTCAGTAACACTGCAGATACAGAGACCACGCCTCTCTCAGTAACACTGCGGATACAGAGGCCACGCCTCTCTCAGTAACACTGCAGATACAGAGATCACGCCTCTCTCAGTAACACTGCGAATACAGAGACCACGCCTCTCTCAGTAACACTGCAGATACAGAGATCACGCCTCTCTCAGTAACACTGCTAATACAGAGACCACGCCTCTCTCAGTAACACTGCAGATACAGAGATCACGCCTCTCTCAGTAACACTGCAGCTACAGAGGACACGCCTCTCTCAGTAACACTGCGGATACAGAGACCACGCCTTTCTCAGTAACACTGCAGCTACAGAGGCCACGCCTCCTGACTTTTCCGTGTTATCGTCAATGACTGATCCAGATCATAAATACTGACACTGAATCATTGATTCAAGCGATTGAATCTTTACAAAACGTCACTGCAGTTCTGTTCCCTGTAACAGAAATGGTGTGAAGTAGAAATTGATGCAGGAAGGACATACAGCTTTATTAGCCTGAGGTGAGAACAAGCTAATCTTAGCAAGGACACATTGAAACCACCTTCGCTCTATGTACCTGCTTTACCTCGTGCTAAATGGCTGCCTGTTATGCTGGGTCAGTGATCTTCCGAGTGCAGAAGCAACATCATGGAGCATGTAAGCAGCCTGCAGCCATAACCTCATTTACTCCTGGTGCAAAATGTGAATTCAGCAATGACGATCAAATGCACGTCCTTTTAGGCCACAGTTCAGAAGAAGTGGAACACTGATGCTGCCTTCGTGATGACCAAGAACCTGGGATTTTCTGACTTTAAGGTCACTCACGGAAGCTAGCACATGTTTATCTTCTGTATGGGTATAAAAAGCACTTGAATAGCTTTAATAGTGATGAAAAACAATTGATTGGTTAGTGCTTTGTACAGGATATAAAGTGCATTTATAGTCAATTAACAGCACTGGGGAAAAAAACTAAACACCACAAACTAATTAAGATTTAAATTTCTCATATATCTTCTTCTCTTTTGTGAAGAAGTTCCCCTTATTTGTTAGCAACCTTGCCTTGTACAAAACTAAAGAAAGCAAACTTTTTTACCCTGCTTAAACCTGTAAACTGAACTTCAATCAATGATCTATATTTGGTGTCAGGTTGTGGTTTTTATTTATTTATTTATTTTTGGTGGTGTAAAGAACTTTAGAGAAAAGTTACAGGAACCAGAAAATCAACTGCTGGTCCCTGCTTGTGAAGTTAGACAAGGATCTAGAAATGTATGTCTTGTTTGCATGCACTGCCTCTGACTGAGTCTTCTCAATGTAGCTTTCAGCGCTTGT
Source organism: Pangasius djambal (assembly GCA_022985145.1). Lineage (NCBI taxonomy): Eukaryota > Metazoa > Chordata > Actinopteri > Siluriformes > Pangasiidae > Pangasius > Pangasius djambal. The sequence goes on along the minus strand of CM041001.1, from coordinate 2,129,650 downwards.
TTAAAATTTGTCCATCTGGCTGAGCAGAAACGCATCTGATCTTGGCTACACCTGTCTGATGCTGCTGCTGTTAGCCGGAGCAGTGCCGTCAGCAAGCGAGGAACCCGGAGTGCAAACGCCATCTCCTCTCAGCAGCGCCACATCACTCGGCCTCTCCCATGTTTCAGGCAGCAGCAGACGCCGTCACCATCGCCATCTGATCCTCTATTGCCTTCTGTGTTGTTCCAGAAGAGCAGCTGAAGGCCTAATGCTGAATGATTCGTCCCCAGGCTCTTTGCCCGTCTGACAGCAGCTTCTTCCAGAACAGGCAGATTTTTCACTATCGAGTTGACGTTCAGCCCAGACAAAAAAAAAAGACAAAGACAGAGGCAAGTGGTGGAAGAACAACAGCTTTGAAGTGCCCATGATGTGTTTGTGTGAAGCTCTTGTCATTATGGGCATATATATGTGGCCTACTGGTTAGCGAGTTGGACTTGTAACCTGAAGGTCGTAGGTTTGAGTCTTAGGTCTGGCAGGGATTGTAGGTGGGGGGAGTGAATGACCAGCGCTCTCTTCCACCTTCAATACCACGACTGAGGTGAGACCCTTGAGCAAGGCACCCTTGCTGTGTGTGTGCACTTGGATGGGTTAAACTGAATTAAATTGTTAAATGCAGAGCACAAATTCCGAGTATGGGTCACTTCACTTCAGGATATATATATATATTTATCAATAATCCAATCAAAGACCCTCTAGAAAGCATATGCCCCACCCTGTCAAGAAACTCCCATTATAACTCTACAGTAGCAGCTAGTTAACATCAAATATTAGCCATTTGTGTAAATTTGGTTGTGCAGTGTGTGTGTGTGTTTGTGTGTGCTTGTGATGAGTCCCACTCAAAAATCTTGATCTTGGCTCAAACATGTATGACCTCAAACCCTTTCAAGCTACACTGGACTATGTGCTATGACTCTCGTTAGTATACATGCAGCCAAGGTCTGTGCAATCAGCTGTGGGCTGGTAACAAGCGAGAAATGGCCCAGTACCAATTTGCGATGTGATGATTGGAAAAATCTGCTCCACGTAACCGAACACAACAAGATCACACTGGGCGAACTGGCACAGAGAAATCGTACAACCCTGAAAACAATTCCTGCTTCTGTTTCTCATCTACATTGTTTATCTGGTTTACTAAGCCACTGTTGAGAATCATCGCGAGGTGAGGCAAGGCCTATCTGCTTTATCCTGATCATGGTGGTGGTGGATCCAGAACATGAGAGCTCAGTCGTGAGGTGGGAATAAACTCTGGATGGGCTGCTTGTCCATTTTAAGGCATCATGCACCTAGGGGCAATTTATAGTCGCCAGTTCAACTACAGGCATGTGTTAGGAAGGTAGAAGGAAACTGGATAACACAGAGCAAACCTACATGAACACGGATAGATCTCTGCATAGACAGTAACTCGAGCTCAGAATCAAACTGGGGGCCCTGGAGCTGCGAGGTGGCAACATTACCCACTGAAGATAGACAGATAGACAGATAGATAGATAGACCACTTTATTCATTACAGCAGCAGCACAGTATATTAACAAATTAATTATATTAATATATACACAGTAATTTAACATTATAAAAGAAATAAAATAAGAATAATTACATACACACACATACATGCATACATACATAAAAGAAACAGATACAGTGTAAGTGAGATGTGGTAGTGCAGTGGACGTAAATATCGTAGATGCAAGCAGCAGACTTGAGTGGAATGGGTGCAATGCAAACATCGTCAACAGTGTAAACATTGCAAACGGTGTGAAAACAGAAATAATGAATGAAAGTGGCAGTGTATATGGATATGAATAGTAGATGGTGGTAGGTCAACTATTCAACTTCAACTACTGCCCAATGAGAACACTGAATTTGGTTATGACAGTCCTACTGAAACAAATGACAAAGCATTAAATGCTTCTCTTGTTCATCACTGTGGAAAACTGCAGTTGTTTCAGTTTCACTGCATTTTTTAAGATTATTATTACAATTAAATAATTAATTACACCATTCAAATCTAGATACTTCCATTTTAAATGATTAATGGCAACCAGACAACCAGGAATCCAGCCTAATTGCCCAAACCTGGATTCTCAGGAAGGTTTTCATCACCCACTGTCAGCTCTGGCTTGTTTGTTAGGCATGTAATTGTCTTAAAAGTCTGAATTCCTGTAAACTTACAAAGGAATCTATACCAAAATTTTGTATATGAACTGCTCATTATTAGCAAACTAGCCCTGCACCATCTGGAGAGTTGATCTAGTGCCATGTACTATTGCCATTTCCTCAACAGATATTTATTTCTATTGAATTAACATCTCTGTTTTCCCATCAAAAATACAACCTGGCCTGCTTCCTTCCTTTCCACCCACATCCCTGCCATGTCTGTGATCATCATACAAGTGGTCTGGCAAGCCAAAACTCCAGCAGCAATTAAGAGAGGGTCTGGGAAAGCAAAAGTGAGGCTAATGGCTTTGGTATAATCATGGTGCCTGGAGAATCCAAATAGTCAAACAGTGAGTGTGTGCAGTTGTCAATTGACACTAGAGTCATTAATGCAGACCAGCATCCCCATCTGCCATTGTTAGAGCAACAATGAGTAACAAGACTCTCTGAGATACTCTTTGACTGCCATCCGTAGACATGTTAATCTGTGGTCTATTAAAAATATGGTGGAATAAACCAGTGGACAACTATTTGTTGAGAAAAACATGGTATCTCCGAGGATCAGAGGTTGAGGATGAAAATGCAAGGCCAGGCTGGTTTGTGCAATCTATCTCAGGGACATTAAGGTTAATTAGCCATGAAAGCTTCCCAGTTTAATCTGTGCGGAGTCGCAATTATGTAAGATGTTTGGGATTAAGGGGGGGAATGTTTGCCGTCAGGTGATGCTGGGTAATTAAGAGGTGAGACAAGTCAGTGATTAAGCAGCATGTATACAAAACAATCCACCAAGACCGGAGGTTCATGCACACAATTATTAGAATTTGGTGGATTCACTCAAGAGGACACAAAAGTGTCAGGTTCCATCCACTGCTGCCAACCTGGCAAATTTAACACTAGATTAGGCAACTGTTTAAACCCCTTAAGTGACCATACTTCAAAAAAGAACCTAGTGACTTTTAGATTTTTTTTAAGTGACTCATCTGCACCATTGTTCCCAGCGACCAACCACCATGGCTCCTAATGATTGTTCCCATCAATCAGATCACCATTGTTCCCAATAATCAATCACTGATCACTATTGTTCCCAATGTCCAATCACTGATCCCCACCGTTCTCAACAACCAGTCACTGATCACCATCCTTCCCAACAACCAGTCACTGATCACCATCCTTCCCAACAACCAGTCACTGATCACCATCCTTCCCAACAACCAGTCACTGATCACCATCCTTCCCAATGTAAAAATCCCGGAATAACCTTGTAACTAACTGTGATTGCTTCCACCAAGCACTTCCTGTTTTTAGTTTTTAAACTCTCTTCTTGGCAATACTTACAGTAATAAGTGTGAGTTATTCTATCCATAACCACTTCCTGTATGTCTACTTCCTAATAAAGAATATGATATTTAATCATGTTCATTATGTCTTAATAGAAATGATAGAATTTTGTAAATAGTGTGGTTTGTAGTGACATGACGTAGTCGTGCTGTCTCCTTCTTCATGTAACATTTTGATACGCAAACGATTGCGATAATTTAAAGAATATGCAAATTAGTCGACTTTCTGGGCATGCAGTAGCCACTTTCAACTGAAAAGTCTCAGCAACACAGATCTCCTCCACGACTTGACTGTCATTGGCTTGCTACCGTTGATTATTGTGTGGGTGGCTTTACTTTTGCATCAAGTATCATCATCGCATGTAACTCCTACAAGGACCGAACCCAGTAACCGGAGCTTTTGTCATGTCACAGTGGGATGTGTGACAATCTAAACCCACCGTCCATGTGTTTGTCCATGTGCTTGTCCATGTGCTGATATTTAATTATGGACCATGGCATTTCTCCTCCTGCTGTGCTGAAAATATGGACTTTTGCGGAGGAACACTTGGACGCCCTCTAAATAGACAGTCCAATGCCCACATGTCTGTGTGCTGAATGATGGAGAAAGGACACTGAATTGTGCCAGGTTGGATTTTTCACCATGTCCACATCAACTACTGCTGCACATGCCAAAGCTTAGGCCATTTTTAATGACTCAACACTGTTATTAGGGGATTGTTTCATCCTGACCTTCACCATCTAAATATTTACTGATCAAAGAAAGATTTCTGTACCACAGTGCTCTGATTGGTCAGAATGTGCTGATTACTTTTCTATAACAGCAGCTCTGACAGTAGTGCGGCTACAAATCACAGGTTTATATTAACGCACTTATTCTATTACGTTATCGTTCCTGTAGTTCCAATGGGTAATTTAGCAAATAAGAATGTTTCATTGTTGATACGGTGAAGTTTTCTACACCAGACATTTGTTTAACATTTATGGAAGGAGTCTCCAGTGTCAGCGCTTTGTAACAGTCAGGGGTAAAGCTGGAACTTATAAGTTTTCCATCATGGGAAAGTCTTCGGGATGGATTTACGCTTTGTTGTTTCTCCGTTATTTTGTTTTTTTTTGCCTTATTAACATTAAGAAGGTGAAAAAAAAAAGAGGCTGGCGAGGGAACGGCTGTTTATCACTGCTATTATGTACGTAAATACAGGAACTTTTGGGGATGTTTTACAATATTAAACGTAACTATAAATGGATGAAAAAAAATATGACATGCAATTCTTTAATAAAAATGCGACATAATTGTAACATAATTCGCTAAAGTGAAACAGAGATTCTTTGGTATTATAAGGCGTTATAGTGCGTTATGAATACTGCTTAAAATGTATTCTGTTACAATTCTGTTAATAATAATATTATAACCATTGCTATGATGTGTAATGCATTTTCATAAGTAATTATAAGAATGTGTAAAATGTCAAATAAACGCATCATACTGTTTATGAATGTATTCATATGAATGTATTCATATGGCCTTCATACTGTAGGAAGTGTTCTTGAGCCTGATGCCGTTGAGTTCTTTTATGTGTTACAGTGAAACCTGTTAATGGAAAATAAAGCAGAACCCAAACAAACCACTGAGGTTCAGAATAAGAAGAACTGATTCTGGGTGTATTTATATTTACTGTAATGATATAAGAAATCGTTTGCTTCATTCCACTGACTAGATTCATGTGTTCCAACGCTGTCATTCTCTCTGACGTTCAACTCCAATTAGCTATCTTTGTGCAAGCAGTATAATTAGCGAATCGCTGCTTTTATTCAAGGAGGTATTGGTGATCATCTACGCTGCTTTATATTAGAGTTCTTCACAAGATGAATAGCAAAAAAAAAAAAAACCAGAGTAATTTTTAATTGCTCAGAAATGGAGCACTGAGCATTGTAACTTATGTCATTTCAAAATCAGACATATCATGCTTTTGACATTTAAGTGCTGGAAAGCGATTGTAACCAAAATAAATTACCATAACAAGTGTATTCATGCGTATTAAACTGCGTGTCAGATTATCATTTTTGTAGATCCTGATTTTTTTTGCCTCCTCACATCCTCAGCACGTGTACAAACACTCTCTTAAAGGTTCTACGTTGAACCCTACTACAGACTGTTTCCACATCAGAAATAATGAACCATTTGTACCAGGACACTTCGGCTAAATGTTAAACTCCTGTCAGGTTCTAGGTACGTAGGACAAAATACTGACCAATAATTTGGAGTTTGTACTGCACACCTTACCCAGTTAACACATACACTCTTTGAAAAAAGTGGTTCTTCAAGGGTTTATTGGATAATGAAGGGTTCTTAGCTTCCAAACCGGGCTGTACTTGGGAAAACACCAGGGTTCCACATAAAACTTTAAAGGGTTCCCCCAAAGGCACAACTGAAGAAGCCATACGGGTTCATTAAAGAACGTGTTTTTCCAAGAGTGTACCAAGTACCAAGAAAGTATGGTTCTACTTAGGCAGAGCTTAGGTATTTCCCCAAGAGGGACAACTGAGGAACCTCGAACTGAGAAACTAGCTTCCAATTAGCTTCCAAAATAGTACTGCTTTGTTTCTGGGTTCTACACATTACCTTTAAGAGCAACCACAAATCCCTTAAGGGGGAACCGGTAACCAAAGACTGAGCACTGATGAACTCCAGCATACACTACTAAAAACTAAAGGTAACGTGAGACAAGAACTATTTTTGATTCTTTAATAAATTCATTTCTGTTTTATTTGTATACTACTTGGATAGCGTTACAGAAATCCAGATGTAGATTTAGTTCTCTAAACAACAAACCAGAGGGGACAGAGATGATGAAATGAGGAAGGAACCTTGAAAGGAACCAGACTCAAAAAGGGAGCCCATCCTCTTCTGGGTCACACGGATGACAAATGTTTTCTACTCTCTGATAGGAAAATCGTCTGGTGTAAGGCTTTATAATGGAATGTTTAAGCGATTTAAAGACAAGCCAAGAGATCTGTACTTCCTGTCGGACCATAATTCAAGGAAAAATCCCAAATTTAGAGACTCAGCAAATACGTCCAAACACTTTTGGTTGGAATTCGGTTCAGAACATTCATCGAAGCGCAGATTTGACTTGTTGTAAATTTGCAAAGCATTCCAATGAAAGCGCTGTCCTGTCCTGCACACACGCTATCTCTTCTTAGTCAGTGTGTAGGACAAGGTACCACTCAGACCCGGGCATGGCGTTTCCTCTCGCATCTCATGTCTCACACCCCTCACTGCCACCCGATGGCCTTCTTCATCAATCATGCATTGGTGAGCTGCGCGACGTTACCTGGCCCTCTCCATATCCCTGTCCACATGATCAATGCTCCCACTGTTCTCTTTTGTCACATTTTAATCTGTGGAAGGGAGCTGGGAGCAGATTGCTGGCTCCATACTCTGACCTGGCTGTAAATTATGGAGCAGGAGGAGGAGGAGGAGGAGGAGGAAGAAGAAGAAATGATGGGAAGAAAAAAAAAGGAAATGCAGAGTGGATCTTTCATTGCAGTAGATTAAACCAGAAATGAAGGCGCAGATATTTTCTGAACCGAATGAGAACAATGAGAACATGAACTGCGCCATTTATTGTCCATCTGGAGATCTGGGCTGAAGTGCATGAATAATGCAGCACCTCGAGAACATTTCCATCGCAACGGTCAAGCCGCTGTGTTTCGAAGAGAATCCGGAGAGAGTGATTTTACCATCGAGGGTTCATCCTAAACAGATGCAACCGTTCTTCCAGTCACGATTTATTTCCCTCACTGGTAGCTGAAGCTGAGCGAACAGAAACAACGTCCACTGATTCGTTGGGCGTTTACACTAGAGGAGAAGCGGAGAACGAGAGGAGAAGCGGAGAGCGAGAGGAGAGCCGTCTTTCTTCACTATTGCGAACATCGCCGCAGTGATTTTGCAAACAACCGGAGCTGTTATTCTTCGCAATGAATGAAGTTAACGCCTGCTTTAAAAAAGAGCTGTGATGTCTGTCACAGAGCAAATTTATACAGTTATTTAGCACTTTTGTTTTAACTTCTCTTTTTTCTTTTTAACCCGTAGTCACTACCCCTTTTCGGAGAACAGTAAGGAACTTTTTTGCTTTTTTGACTACTAAAGCCACTTCTACATAAGTGAGCGAGGGAATGAAAGAAAGAGAAGCGAAAATCAATAAATAAACAAATAAAACACAAGAAATATTTAAAAAAGTAAAAAAAATACAAGAATCAACTTGTCATTTTTCTTATATATATATATATATATATTATATAACTATTAAACTTTTAAGAACTATTAAAGCCACTCTGAACAGAAGACGAGAGACATTTTACAAAGAAAAATTATAAATAAATAAACAAACAAACACAACTCCTATTTCTATTTAATGCCAGTTCTCACGTGTTTTTACTTTCAATCGTCAATTTTTGTAATTGTAGATATTTTTTTTCGATTTTTGACAGATCGCTGCTATCCATATGATCAAAATAATTAGTGTGTTGAGTTTAAATTTAGTGTGGATTAAAAACTATGATCTTTTTATCCATTATCCTTTTACAACTCCTATTTATGTATTTATTTGTTTGTTTGTTTGTTTGTTTGTCTGTCTGTCTGTTTGTTTAGCTATTATTTTAATTTGCTGCCATCGCCCTATTTTCGGGACAATACTGTCTTTATTTAATGAAATATATAAAGTTATATGTTTTTTTTTATGGAATATCAAATTCACTCAAAAGAGGGAAAAAAGGAAGGGAAAGCAAAAAAAAGAACATAAAAAAAGCAGGAAAAATATCAAACCAATAACTCATATTTATGTTTGTCTTTTCTTTTTACTTTCTTGTAGGAGAGAGAGAGAGAGAGAGAGAGAGAGAGAGAGAAAATAAACAGAAAGGGAAAAAACTATTTGTACTTAATAGGAGGCATGTGTATGTGCTTTTTCTTGCAACTCGGAGTTTTCCATCTATAAATTCTATACTCGCACAAAATAAAAGAACCTACGATTAGTTATGTAAATATTATTCCTACATTATTACCATGTTTTTGGGCAGAAGGTAAACAGGTATTTTTGTACAGTTGGAAAGTAAAAACGTTCTCTGATAAAGATGACGTGATGTTTCACACAGAATTTCTTTCTTAATCATGACATGACTCATGAAGATCATAACGATCCTAAAGCTAAGCTCCGCCCCCAAACCCTGCATCCTGACCTAAACACACTGTTAACACTCATGTGTTCACAGTGCAGCCGCGGTGTACTCGCTGTCGTACTGCTTACTGTTAACATCCTCGCGCTCAATAACCTCCGCCACCCCTGAGCCCGCTGCTCTGGACTCCGAGTCGCCAGCGGTAACCGTTGCTGTAGTAACCATGCCCTGTCCAGAAAGGTGTGCAGAGAAGCAGGACGTGAAGTGTTGGCGCTCGCACACACACACACATGCACACACACACACACACACACACACACACACACACACACACACACACACACACACACACACCTCAGCCTAGCAAAGTGAGCACCAGGACACAAAGAGTTACAGAATGCATGTCACATCACAGGGGACGTTAACGGCGTTAAACGGCGTTTAAAGGAAATGTGTCTATTACTAATTTATTCTGAGCCTCATTACACCGACTGCAAATGCAGCATTTTTCCACAAACACACACACACACACACACACACACACACACGAACCACCAAACACTGTTCTTGCGTATCTGTCTGTCCAGTGAAACAAGAGTGAATTAGGAAGCTTACAACTAGAGGGAATTTTTAAACAATTTTAATTTATTACTTGCATTATGCAGATAAAATGAGTGAAACCTAGTGAAACAAAAGGAAAGGAAAGGAAGGAAGGAAAGAAGAACAGAAGGAAAAGAAAGAAAGAAGCAGGAAAGAAAGCAACTGAAAAAAAAACAGCAGTCAATAACAAAGGAAAAAAGGAAATGAAAGAAAGAAAGAAAGACCGACCCTAGGCACTGAGTAGAACAGTAGGAAAGAGAGGAAGAACTGCGAGTACACTACTGAGAGTGACGTACGTTTCTGAATGCAGCATGCATTCTTTTGCAGGTCTATTATATATATATATATATATATATATAAAATATTATGCAAGTCATATATAATAATATCTAAAAGTAAAACTTGGAAAGAACTGGAGATGCTGCAGCAGTCTCAGTGTGTGTGTGTATGTGAGCGTACAGCAGACCGGCGGGATGAGTCAGAGGAAATTACAATGTCCTGTGCTGTTCTTACTCGTTCACCCTATCACTCATCTGTCACATGTACCTGCAGGAGAAAAACACAACGGCACACTCACGGCAGCGAGGCTGTTCTGTATTCACTAGTATCCAGAGGTGAGATGAGGCATGGCGTGAAAAACGCGTGAACATTTGTTACATCAAAGTTTCCCGACGCAAGGGTGTTCAAAAAAAAAAAAAAAAAGAAGAAAGAATTATACGTGCCTGCCTTTGCAGCACGATAAACATACAAAATTAATTACAGCGCATAACCGTGGTGAAGAACGCCTGCAGCATGAGAAAGAGAGAGAGAGAGAGAGAGAGAGAGAGAGAGAGAACAGAACAGAACAGACCCCATTACACTGTGTTGATGCGAGTCTGTGTGAAGGTCTCGTATCTAAACCTGTCAGAGCTCATGCACAGAGAAATGCCTCTGCATCCGAAATGAGAAATTCAAAAGAAGCAGAACAGCAACTATCGACCACCGTCTAGCTGAGTAATCTCTCGTACTGGGAAAGAAAGAAAGAAAGAAAGAAAGAAAATATATATTTACTATGGATTTAAAACAGCTGTGTAATCACTGGTATTGCGAAGTTTTCTGTAAGGAGATGTTTATTTAACATTTATGGAAGGAGTCTCCAGTGTCAGCACGTTGTAACAGTCTGAGGTAAAGCTGGAACTTTAAGTTTTCAGGACAGAGGAGTTTACGCTTCCCGGTTTCTCAGCAACACGACAAGCTGCATCGTTTTGTCTTATTAGCTTTCTGAGAGAGTAAAGAGAGAGGCCGGTGAGGGAACGAGTGTTTACAGCTGCTATAACGTACGTGAGAATGGGAATTAACTTGTAACAACACGGTCCTTACTTATATCACTATTGTACCTGGATTATTAAACAGTCCTACACACCCCTCTCACACACACACTTCACCCTCCTGCCGTCTGGCAAACGGTACCGAAGCATTGTGCAATACCGGTACTGTGCAATAGTTTCTTCCCTCATGCCATCAGACTCCTCAATACCTAGAACTGGACTGAAGGATCACACACACACACACACACACACACACACACATACATATATATATATACACACACACATTCTCTATGCTCTATGCATATGTTTTGCACATGTTTTATGCTGCTGCTACTACTACGTTTACACTATTATCTTTACTGTTTACACTACTTCAGCTATTTATATCAAACTCTGTAACTTTTGCACGATTGACACTATTGGTCACTTTAACAGAACTGCGTACTGGTCGGCGCTGTAGTCATTGTACTGTCTTGTTCTGTCTTGTGCTGTCTGCACGTGTTTGCACTTGTGCACTTTATGTAAAAATTTATGTCGTCCCTGTAGTTCTGTGTTGTTCTGTGTTTGTCTTATGTAGCACCTTGGTCCTGGAGAAACGTTGTTTCATTTCACTATGTACTTGTATATGGCTGAAATGACAATAAACTCCACTTTGACTTTGACACTTTGTTGCTGCGTAAACAGGAAGTGCTATCGGTGTGTGTCGCTGCTACTTCCTGGTTTGATTTCCATGCCAGAGGGACGAGCTGAACTCTCATGTAGCAGCACTGACAGAGTCTTTTTTTTTTCTCCTTTTTGTTGTGTATGAGGGACAGCAAATGTACATAAAGTCAGATGTACACAAATTCTCTCTCTCTCTCACACACACACACACACACACACACACACACACACACACGGCCTGACCAAGGTCTGGATGGAGTGCTCAACTTTTCTTAGCTCATCTCTTCTTGCTGATACCAAACTTGCCTCATTCACCTTTCCTTCCTTTTTCTTCTTTTCAGGAGGCACCGTGAAAGCCCTGAGGTGTGTATGTGTATGTGTGTGTGTGTGTGTGTGTGTGTGACCAAAACAGCCTGATAGTCGCACCAAATTCAGCTCACTGCGAAGCTTCTTTAGACACGAGTGCTTTAAAGGCATGAGTCAACTCTGCTGTTATGGACAGGTCGCAGTAGAGGGTTATTCTCAGTTATGGATAATATGATACGACCTTCTTGGAAGTAGGAGATGCGATTAGTGTAATGGAGCTCTTTGTACAAGACATAAAGATGGCACAGCGCTGAAAACTGGGCCTTTACAAGCATCCTCCTTATCCTAACCTCGCCCAAACTAAACAAACAAATAAATAAAGGACGATTTTGGAAGATTTATAGTCCAGGATATGTCTAAAAGGTGCTAATCAAATGAGTAATCCTTACGGAAAAAAAAAATACGATATGACAACATTGTATTGTATTGTATGAAATATGCAGTATAAAACAATAGAAAGCGCTAATCGATTTGGGCTGTTAGCATACTGCACTTATTTTTTTTTTGTTTGGTAGGAAAACTTTTCGGATCATATAGAAAACAACAGAGAGAGATCGTCCTGCTTTCTGTGATATCTGACCCTTAAATATGATGCTAATAGCCACATTAAGGCTTACGGGCCATTCTTGAGATTCAATTTCACGTGGTTTGTTCCGCAGAAAAGCGCCGTCACACTTTACTTTACACTCCACTTTATATTTCCAGTAGAGTCCTGAAAGTGTGCTAATCAGAAGTCAGGCCACAGGTTACGACGTCCGGCTCCGACTGGAAATGTCCAGATTATTATTTTTTTTTTTACATCAACTTTATGAGCACAGTTATGAAAGTTTAAATCTGGAATATAATTAGATTCTTTATCGCACTGTACTGAAATAGTGCCAAGCTCCTGTCCTCGAGCCTGATTTGAATATTTTATACCTCAATAATTAGGTGTAAATCCTGTTAAATATTAATTTGCCCCACAGTTATTTCACATATAATCACTCCGGTTTAGATATTCACACAAGCCCTGGAAGGGATGACGCCAGGGAAGGAGAGAAGAAAAATAAATTGTTGTGCATTAAGAAGAAGTCCATTAAAAATTAAATGAACGGCAAGGGACCCATTTCCCAGAAGCACCTTGAGCAAGATGCACTTCCAACTCCTGCTCTGAAACAAATCTAACTTTTCTTCTACTTAAGGCCAAGCAGCAATATACACATTTGAAATGAGATTAAATAAGGTAAGGCGCCGTTGCCCACGCTGCAGTGTGACAGACAGGGAGGAGAACGCTTTAACATGGGATTGAGCTAAAAAAAAGAAAGAAATGTTTAAAAAAAAAAAGAGAGAACATTCAGAAGCAAATAAGTTTAATGTAGCTCTAAGATCTATTAACACCAAATACAACGCAGTGTATACTGTGAAGAATTATTCAAAAAACCTTTTTTATGCATCGTCCGTAAAGCCTTGTGCGTATTTAAAGTATATAAATAAAATAAAATTAAAAAAATGAATATATATTTGCAAAGAAAAAAAAAAATTGCACGTACATCTCAAACACACAGTCATTTCCACAGTAATTGGCACCCTTTAATGAGAATTATTGTGCAAAAATTCATAAACGTTACATATATCACGGTTAAAATCTGGAAAGTATTCATTAAACACTAAATAATATTTAATACTTACAAATAAATTTAAAGCCATGATATCCAACGTAAAATATGGATTTGGATCACTGATGCTTTGGGCATCATAACTTCCACTAAGTACTAGGATATTTAGCCCCAAACCTGGTTGCCTGAGTTAACGACTCGTTCACAGACATGTTTTTTTTTTTTTTTTTTTTTAACAAGATAAGGACGCCAAACCTTAAACCAAATGAAATGGGTTGTATGAACACAAAGTCAGTTTTAGTCTTGGGGACACAATTTAAAAACCTGTGGTCTGAATTTGCACATGCAGAAACCTAAAAAAAGAGAAAATAAATAAATAAATGAGCGTGGAATTTTGTATGAAGAAGTTTGAAGCAGAGTACAAGATCGTTTACAACCGGAAAACACTCCCGGGGAGGCTTCAGCAAATATTGGTAGGAGTGCCAGTAGTTTTGAAATGAGTGCTTTGCAGAAAAAATAGCCTACTATAATGAAATGATTATTTTTTAGGGAGGGTGCCAATATTTATGGAATGGGCAGTATAACTAGACAAAACGGCAGAATCTAATCAATCTCGGTCCCATACTCAAGTGTCAGAATGTGTATGGGTGAGTGTAACACGGCAGGAAGTGAAAACAGATTAGCATATACATATTAGCATAAATGTTATTTTACTTTGCTTCACATTGCACTCAGAGCCCAGAGCAATACATATGGCCAAATTAGTGTGTGAAAAAGATTCGCTTCCAGGAACAACTCCATCCCCCCCCCCCCCCCCCCCCCCCCCCCCCCCCCCCCCCCCCCCCCCCCCCGCCCCCCCCCACACACACAGTCTCCGAGCACACACTAATTATGTTTAATTAGACATTTACACCTGTTCCTTTGCTGCAGAGAACACAACTACTCTCACACACTCACGAGAACTAGAGTTTGAGAGACGGCAAAGTTAGCGAAAATAGCATGTAACCCCGCAGGAGTCTGATTCAACTTCGTGGACTTTCATCAAGTTCGCTAGAGTTTCTGTTGACGGCTGTCGAATGCAGGGGGTCAGTTTTCCACACTCCAATTAAATCCAAACTCTGTCTAAAAGGATTTGCAGAAGAGAATGGCTTTCTGGCCTTAGGACTGCGTTTAATCTGTGGACAGAAAGACGGAAAGTCCTCGAGTTCACACTAACACTCAAAGGCAAGAGAAATAAAGATGAAAAGTAGGCTATCCCTTCATCTTTACATCCAAGACTCAGGTATTCTTTGGTGTGTAATTACTTTTCTACGGATGTCTAAAGTCGAGACAAAATTCCTTCCTCAATGTCAGTGTCTCAAGTTCTGCTCTTTGAAAGGTTTCACAGTTTTCTTTACCTCCGAAATATTCTCAGCACACTCTGGTTCCACAAAAAAAAAAAAGTGCCTCGATGTGTCTCGGCTGTTTCCACACTGGACACACCGGGTACGTTATTAACGATAAGCGACGTTTGGTGGTGAACAAACCTCTACCTCTACAAAGTATCACTGAAAGACCTTACAGCAAATAATCAAATATTTCCATCTGGTATTTGTTGAAATAAATCCTGATCACAGAGCACATCGCTTTAAGAGATACCTCACTGTTCCTGGATAAGTTCCTAAATTACAACCTGTAGACGATCCTCCTGATTAAAAAAAAATGGGATTCAGGATCATTCAGCCAATTATAAGCTAATCTAACTGGTGAAGATAACGTGTTCATTTGGTTTAAACCAATAAACAGGCCAAAAAGTCTATGTACACAATGTAGTCACTCAGTTTTACACTACGAGCTGTGGGGCTAATTGCGCTGACAGGGAAGTCAGGTGATACCGTATCTTCCAGTTTTGCATTGCCGTAAATACTCTAACTATATGCTGGAATCACAGACTCTCACCTCAAACAGCTTTGTAGTGCTGTCCAGTGTCTCATACAGAGTTGTTTATGTGGCAGAAAAAACAGATAAAAACAGGCATGATGTTGGTTTCGCTCCATACGAGAGTCGGAATCAGGACTAGCATTATAACATGAGAATGAAGAAGATGACTTCCTTCACATTGAAGAAGTCAAGAAGACATCAAACACCAGTCATGAAAAAATCTTAACAAGTGCATGACATCTTTTACAGGGCTTCCGAGATGTTTTCCGTATTGTCTTGGACTTGTGCTGACTGAGAGTTTGTAAAAAAATAAATGAATAAATAAAAAATGGTATTGTCTTTTCTTTTTGCATGCAAAGTTTGACAAGAAATAATTGCTTCTAGAAAACAGCCTAATCATCGGTGTAATGCTCCAATGAAGCCACCTGGTTGAGAGAAGCTGCATAATTGGTTCAAGTTCGACTAATTATTTGAGACTATTGACATTGGCGACTTAAAAAAAAGTCTCCTTTACCAAAAAGATGAAGTGAGAAAGGGTGAGAAACGTCATTGTCCACAATGAACAAGCAATCCTTTGATGCAATTGCATGTTCATGTCCTCCTTTCTAAGTAGACACTTGAAACCGATTCGATGATTTTTGGTCTTAATCTCCACTTGGTCTACAACATATGGCCAAACTCCTGACCATCACACCCATATGTGGTTCTTCCCCAAACTGTTGCCACAGAGTTGGAAGCACGCCATTGTAGAGAATGTCTTTGTATGCTGTATTGCAATTTCCTTTCAATGGAACTAAGAGGCCCAAAGCTGTTCCAGCATGACAACGCCTCCATGAAGACATAGTGTGTGAAGGTTGGAGTGGAAGAACTCGAATGTCCTGCACAGAGCCCTGACCTCAACCACCACTGAACACCTTTGGGATGAACTGGAACCCCGACTGCACCCCAGACCTCCTCGACATCCCAACATCAGCGCCTGTTCTCACTAATGCTCTTGTAGCTGAATGATCACAAATCCCCACAGCCACGCCCCAAAATCTAGTGGAAAGCCTTCCCAGAAGAGTGGAGCTCATTATAACAGCAAAGGGGGAATAAATCTGGAATGGGATGTTCATATAGGGGTGTGATGGTCAGGTGTCCACACACTTTCGGCCATATGGTGGAGCTTTCATTTGATCTTGACGTGGCCTCGACCCCGTGACAGTGGCGGTCTTGACTAAAGCCCTAATCATTACCACAGGTCCAAGATTCCAATCAATTCTATCAATGCCAAGGAACACTGAAGCTGTTCTAGTGGCTCAAAACCTTAGAGACTCGATGTTGAATTTGCTCCTTAATTTGTCTGCATGTAGAACCACAAGAATTTAGAATTTCACTAAAATAACCGATTAAACCCTAAAGTAAATCCTCTTTACTCTAGTACGTGTGTTCCTATTAATTAATAGCAGTGAAATATTTTAAGATTTGAAAAATGAGCCCAGAGTTTAAGCAGTTAATATCTCCATGTCACATGATGTAAACACACATTAGTCAGGAATCGTCCTCGCTTTACAAGTCTGCCTGTACCGCTGATTTATTTTAAAGTTCGCTTCAAATTGGACCTGTTTGGACGACACGATCCATAATTCAGCACATCGGGTCGATCAATCACACACTCAAAAAAATGAACAGCATCATCTCTCTCAGCTCTTCAGCCTCCAGCACAGTAAATATTATATCACGCCGAGCTCATCGCCGCTGTGATAAACTTTATAGTATGAGGCCTCATTGAAACATCTTCCAGCAGGCTACAAAATCCAGTTTGATTCTCTGTTCTTTGGCAAACGCACGCACCTTCAATCACCCACCTCTCGTTTGTGTCAACACCGAGCCAAGCCGCGTGATTGAGCGCAGGCAGAATGTAAACACCACCAGTAATATCTCAATTAGACAATGATCATGTCCTGACTGACAACAGCAGGTGGATTCAAAAACCTGGAGATGGAAAATGTTTTTTCATGTTTTTGTTCGTCTCTGCATCCACTTGGGCTGGTGATTATTAACCAATGATACAGGGATGAATAATCCATGAACACACATTGTGTAAGCTGGTCATTTTCACATTATTATTATTATTATTATTATTAAAACACCATACGCACTTTACATACGCAGCTTTAATCTTAAAAGTCTCCACTATCCCTGTATACGCTCACTGAATAGGGTATAAATCGAACGGTGTTGTGAAAGTTACAAAGTGCACTTTGTGCCCAGAAGAACATACTCAGTTTAGTGCCTGCTGGGAATCATTAAGTATTTTAAGATAATATCGCTTTTAATGACTACAATATTGTATAGTAATTTTATAGTAAAAAAAATAAATTAATAAAATAAATAAATAAATAAAATTAAGCTCAACGTGCTTTACAGTGTGAATGGAAAAAAACTGTGAAAGAATTTTAAAATATATTTAAGAAAATAAAATAATAACTAGGCAATAAATAATAACAATGATAAAGGGAAGAAATTAACAGCATAATGTAGTGTATAATTAGGGAACGGCTGCAAAACTCAAATACAAAATCAAGAATCATGTGACAAAAATATAACCATAAAATGATTCTCAAAGACATTTCTGCCAGCAGAAGTGTTTCTTAAAAAAAAAAAAAACTAAAAAAAACAAACAAAAAAAAAAACTCTGATGATACTTTAATGTCTACAATTGTTTAGATATATTTAACACATTTTAAAAACTTTTTCAATTTTTTTTTTTTTTTATCAAATCAGCTGTTTCCATTCAGGTTGTAATTATTAAAAAGAATTAAAAAAAAAAAAAAGATATCCTAATATCCATGAAAAAAGTGTATTTGGACACTTGGGACTGACGTATCATTATATCGCTTAGCCTTAGTATGACATCATAACTGTTATCCAATCCAATCCAATCCAATCCAATCCAATCCAGAAATTCAGATTTAAAAGGTTAAAATTAATTTTGATAATTTCCTTAGAACATGTAAATATGATCAATATTGTAAAAGAACTTCAACAGTGAAAGATTTATTGTCACTGCTCTACTGTACTGTAGAAAAGAGACACAGTATTTTAACCAGCCTCACACTCACACACACACACACACACACACACACACACACACACACACACACACACACGGGCACAGTTTGCGTGGTATGTGAAATGAAAAATGCCAAATGACTCTTTTAGATGGGGCTTCAGTCATTTCTTACAAACCAGTCATCATATGGTGTCATTTTTGGGTTATTTTCTGAAACGGAGAATCAGAGCAGTGATGGAGATGGAGCAAACTCGGCTGAGTGATTCGAAGCCATTTGGAAGTATGTGAAGGACGTGCTGTGAGTGAGTCATGGACTAGCGAAACTCTCTTTTTTCTCTCTCTTTCTCTCTCTAAGACACTGCAAGCTGATGACTGTTGCGGTCAGGCAGTGATGAGCGAGTTCAAACTTTAACAGCAAAATATATCCCAAATTAATAACAACCAACGCTTCACACAGTCAAACTATTACACCAATGTATTGCTTTCATCATGTTATTTAATTATTTCATCTTCCAATTTTAAGATTTTGCTCACAACCCTTCATAGATCATGTTTCTGAATCAGCCTGGACGCTTGGTAAAACCTTACTTCTCACTAGTGCTCATAGGGCTACACAGACCCTTTATGACAACAGACATAAACCTAAACAAACATATACAGTCTTATTTCAGTAGGTGCTGTTAATTAGTTTGGTTTTGAAGTGTGATGTTATATCATTATTATGTGGTTCTGACATACCATAAAGTCAGCTCCCATTACTTTTAAAAGTTATAAAGCTGCACAACACCTTATGTCATACACCCTTATGTCAACATCAGTTGATTTGGGTGTTATGTCAACATGACAAACGTGACCACGGCAGTCATTGTGAAATGACACCTACTGAAATAAGCATTTATACATGTTTATGTAAGTTTGTGTCTGTTGGCATGAAGGGAATACGTAGGTGTCATGTAGTCCTATGACCATCAACCCTTAAGCCTTATAAAAAAAAACAAAAAAAAAACATACAAGCTGATTTAGCAACAATATCCAGGGAGGATTGTGTCATTCATGAGCAAAATAACCTTAATAGCAAGACAAATGTACTATGACAATGTTGTATCATAAAACTTCACGAATGGCTACATAACACCTACATAAGCCTTAAATGACAACAGAGATAAACCTACATGACCTACACCTAAACCTACGCCTCGCATAAAGACAGCTTCAGCCAGCTGTAATGGGGACATGACACCCAAGTCAAGTGATGTTGACATAAGGTTGTATTATGACACTTTCCAGGCTTTATAACCTTTACAACTCATGACAGATGTCTTTTGAGGTATGTCAAAGTCACATACCAGTAATGTGATATCAAATATACATACTAAGAGTGTTATTACAGTGTCACAGCAATGAACATAGGCATTCATTCAAATCTTATAAGCAGGACTATCAAGAGCACCTGGCATAAGAGTTAGAGAATTTCTTACAATGCATTTTCTCTATGTCAGAATATGCCTGTTGGAATAAGCCTTTATAAAGGTTTATGTAGGCTTATGTCAGGTGTCATGAAGGGATTCATTTTTAATATGAATAAATATTTTTGCAGTTTACATAAAATTACATCTTCATGAACTATTAAACATGGAGAGGATAAAGGAGATAGGAACGATAAAAGGAGCAGCAGAAGAAAAATGAAAAAGAAAAAAAGAGAGAGAAAAATAACGTTTCTTAAGCACAAACGTCTTTAGCACGCTTCCACCTTTTTCCACCAGTCAGTCCGTCATCGTGATAAAAGTTCACTCCAGCTGACAGACACTGTCAAGCTCCCATTATGCTCAAGCAGACTGTGTGACATAAACTCCAAAAGAATCATCAGGAGGCAGAAGAATTGGTCTGCGCTAATTAATGCCTAATTGGCAGTATCTTTGTCTCCCCACGATTAGTCTTCCACAGAGAGACACTTCAGATATGCAGAGAAGTGGCTTTGTGAATAAAGGGAGATTCTGCGCGATTCTGCGTTACATTTCTCTGCCAGCCTGCCAGGTAAGGAGCTGCGTTTCCGTGTTAGGAGCTCTACCTGTCCTGTCCTCTGGATGAACTTTTTTTTTTTTTTTTTTTTTTTTTTTTTTTTTTTGCTGTCAGCTCGGTCTATAAAACTGGTGCGCTCCTCTGGAACGTCGTCTGAAGGCCTGTAATTTCTTTTTTGGCTCGTACGCTGCTTGTAGTCTGTCTCTCAGAAACACAGAGCTCAGATTCTGGACAGATTTCTGCCTCCTACTACACGCGCCGTGTATTTATTTGTTATCTCACGGCTCGGAGTCTCTAAATCTAAGAACTGATAAGATACATGTTGAAGGGCTGAACGGTCGGAGGCAGTGATATTCTTGCGTCAAGTCCGCTAGCTCTCCGTGCTCCGCTGCCAGGATGTACTGGATGTATTTTTATATTCGATTTCAAGTAGGTTTGTCAAATGCGCAAATATAATACTGTTTGTTTTGGTATAGTAACGGTAATAGTAATATATGGTAATAAATAAAATATTTATTTATTTATTTATTTAATCACCCTTGGCAACAATAACAGCAGTAGAGAAAGAGTAGTACCTATTGTGATAAATTATGTTGCAATACGCATACAACTTTCTGAGAAATAAGAACTGTAACTGCTTTAAAACAGTTACAGAAACAGAAGGAACAGAAATACTGAAATACAAAAAAAAAAAACGTGCGCTGTTATTATGACAGGTGGCGTGATGAAGCCGAGTTACTGTTATCACCCTGAAGTGGATCATTTTGCCATGACATGAGATGCCGATGTATTTTATTCCTCTTACACAACAGCAACTTGCCAATGATTACATTATGGTCATACTTTTTATCAGTTTATATTTACATTTACATAGTAATGTCTGCTAAAACATAAACAGTCATTCCTTCATTAGCTTGTCTTTTTCTCTCTCTCTCTCTCTCTCTCTCTCTCTTTTGAAGTTAAAAAGATGCAAAGGCCACGCAACAGAGAAACCGGAAAGTGCAATGTTCCTGTGTCGGAAACGTACGGCTTTACCTGTAACCAACAGAGGCTCCTTCTATAACTGTTAAATGAGTGTTGTCTTACATCAGTGATTTTTTTCTTGACAATCCGTTTCTTTTTTTATGTAGAACATCTGCTAAATTAGTCCCTGTGCATGTTGTCAGATCTGCTGTTACAGAAAATTGACCCGTTACATCTTACGCGGCATCAGATAAATATATGCTTCATAAATGCACATAGCAGCATTTCTGATTTTCACAATCTTCAATATTAACACAC
Source organism: Pangasius djambal (assembly GCA_022985145.1). Taxonomy (NCBI): domain Eukaryota; kingdom Metazoa; phylum Chordata; class Actinopteri; order Siluriformes; family Pangasiidae; genus Pangasius; species Pangasius djambal. The sequence goes on along the minus strand of CM041001.1, from coordinate 2,108,133 downwards.
GGAACTTGTACCACATTAATTATAACTGATGGATAAACAGACTGTGTTTCCTCAGGCAACTACTTCACCCAGTAATACTGTATTTACTGATTTCCCTGTGCATCAACATTACAGTAAATATTACATTCGATTCTGCAACCTGCTGCTTAATTAACATAGGTCACTTTCCCAGCATGCTGCTGCTCTGAGAATTGATTTCCATTTTTTTTTTCCTCTCTTTTCCCCCCATACGCTGAGCCAGAGTTTTACTGTAGCTGTAAATAGAACATCAGAGCGTCGAACAGTGGAAGTTTCAGAGAGTCCCGCATGCTGCCGCTAAAAGTGGTGTTTGATATCCAGCAAGCGAGATGAGATGCTGAATCAATGGAGCATGCCGAGACCCCTGAGGCACCGTCGCGGAAACAGCCAGAGCATCACACATATGGAACGTCAGGTTGCTCTGAACGATTATGCAAAGACCACCAGGCAAGACTCGTGCTGTAAAGCGCCTCGGGGCCTGGATGCGTTGGACCAGTCCTCACAAACAAGCAGCGAATGCCTTGGATACACAACATGACTTTTAAAATCCTAACAGATTATAAACTTTCATACATTTTTTCACAAAGTTTGAAAGATTCGTTTTTAACGAGAACAGATGCTCTTCTGGCGCATGCACACTTATGACTGGCTACCCGATTTTTTTTACATAATTCGTAAAAAACAAAATAAAATCTAAAACGAACCTCTTCCTAGCATCGTTGCTTGCCCCACTAGTTGTGGTCATAAGGTGACGTACTACCTACATGACACTTACATAACCTCTTCCTGGCACCTGATATACAGAAAAATACAGAAACATTTATTAAGACTCACTTCACCAAGCATTTCTCATGCTGCTTTTGTTCCTACAATTTTATCTCAAGTTGACATAACAGCTATGTCAATGTTATGACACTTCCCGAGCTGACTTATCCTAGACTATTTAGCTTAGCCTAGACCTGGTCAAATGAGCCTTTATGAAGGTTTCTGAATGTTTCTATCAGTTGCCAACAAGAGGTTATGCAAGTGTTATGTCAACATATGTCAACATCAGGCTTTATCACAGATAATGCCAGAATAATGAGCCTTTATAACCGTCTCAGTATGTTTATATCAGTTGTCAGGAAGAGGTTCAACATCACCAGGCATTATCACTCATAGAGACTGCTTTTGCTCATCAGTCATCGCTCCGATTTAGGGTTACATGAAATATACCTTACTGTCATTATGGTGTTACGGACTGCTTATAACAATCTTTATTTGAAATTTGAATGTTTTTTTTTTTGATAGGAGTTATAAATCTCACAACTAAATTAATGGCACATCATGGCAACTCATGCTACTATGCGATACAAGCTAATATGCTAATTACCATATCTGCTTGTGCAAGTTGCTAATAAATACACCATAACTATTCCCTGTAGCTGTGTTCAAGTTCCGCCAGATGTAATCTTCAAGCCTTGAACTCTTGTGCATGCCTCCATCTTCGTTCTGTGCATACAAATCCATATATTTACTTTCCAACCTATTAGAAATCCCCGCTGGAATAAACACGGCACTGAGAGAGCTCCAGCTCCTAGCCCACCTCGGCTCATTTTCCTCGTCCTCCCTCCCGCTACACATTTCAATAATTTTTATTTTTCTCTACGTGCATGTCGAACAACTCGCAGCTTTAAAACTCATTATCTGAACCTGCAGCCATCATCGTCAGCCGGGCCGCTCCTCCAAGAAACAGTGGGGGCAAAATTGTAACCTACGGAGCCATCATTATCCCGGCACGCTAGTGTTTGCGCGGCAAGCCTGGCAAGTGTGCCAATTAAAGCAGAATAATTCGAGCCACCCTCTGTTTTGTTCTCCCCGTGTAATGATGGGTAATGCAGCCCTACGAGCTTGTTATGCAAAGCACTGTCTGCAACATTTCCAAATTCTGTATACATAAAACATTATTCATACACTGCTAATATTTACTATTCCGTGTTAAATACTGTGTAATTCTTATTTGGCATTTAAAATGCTTTTGCCATATAAAAAAAAGTGTTTTGCACCATTTTAAAATAATGATGAATGCAAACATTTGTACCAAAGTTCAAAATCACCTTTTCAAATCATCATTTCAACTCAACTGCTTTGAGAGCAAGTGATTTTAGTCCCCCTGAAATCTCTTTCTTTCTCTTTAGAGAAAATACTTTGTTTTCTTCATCTATTTTGGACAAAATGATGTTGCTGTTCCACAAAAGAGCCATATTAAGAAATCGAGATTCTGTGAATATGGAAATTACACCCACAGACTCACTGCCTTCTTACTCTGGTAAACAGTAAGTGGTAAGCATTACTTGGCCTGGATTTGCATACTGGATCTTGACTGGCTCGTATATTTTATGATGTCGCAACACTTTTCTGTTGCGTATCCAGTAGCAAGTGGCTTTGAGGCTTTTTTATTTCTTCAATTATTTATTTATTTTTTTAAAAAATCTCGGTTAAACACTGAACACGTGACAAACACATTGCCACATCATAAAATATATGTTTAAAAATGCAAATTACAACTCCAAACATTCCTCTTCCTTCCTCTGGCAACTTACAGTCTCATACAATTAATTTGCATACTACATGCTGATTGGCTTGTATATTTTAAACCCTCTAATTTTAAGATTATCTATGGTCAAGAAAACGGTTAAATGTAACTACAAACAGATTAGAAAAAAGTAGTGTGTGTCATTCTTTAACAAAAAACAAATTGTAATAATAATTGTTATAAATCAATGACTTCGTGGGTGGACTTTCGGGGTGGTCATGGTAACTCCGCTTCACCACACCATCCTGCTGTTGATCATTTTATTTTAACTGTACGATATGGAGTGTTTTATTCCTAACATAATACACCCTGTCTTTATTTAGAATGAATTAGGCAATTATAAAGAGGACTAGTCATAATCTGAGCTGTGTCCTTGAGCAACACCTTTAACCCTAAAATGAACATAACTAGACAAAGCATAGCGTATTTTAAACGTATTTGTAATATGTTTAAACATTCAGGAAATGTGTTATAGTGTAGTATTTGGTGTAGCAATGAAATGAATAGTGGACTGTTTGACTGTAATATGGTTCTAAAGCCCTGCACAATCCATGCATCTGTGTTTCAAATGAAGGATCATCCAAATGATCGAAAGGCACAATAATCCCCTCCTCCCAGAGCTTTAACAGGAGCATAATATACAATATTGCTAGGCTGAGAATCCCAAATACATTATCAATGCATCGTAGAGAAGAAATTCTACCTCCCGTCTACCTGAGACGTACCCGAGCAATAAACACTTCATATTCATAATGTGCACATGAATAAAACCAGAAGGCCTTGTTGCCTGGGAGACTACAGCACGGGCCAATCAGGCGCAGATCTATTAAAGGTAACTGGCCTCCCTGGGGTCTTAAATTCTCCTTTTATATGCTTCTGACAAGGGGAACAAGTGGCCGAGCGAGAATCACCCTGTGGTACTGCAGAATCAATAAAGGAAGTCCAAGCAAATACAAACAATAAAGAAGTACCAAAGTCTCGAATTAAAGCTCTGTACATATAGCTTTGGTCCTCAAACAAAGGACAAATAAATATAATTAATTAAAATAACCTACAGCAGATACTGAGAAAATGTAGTGCAAAAAATGACACTCATCAATGTTCTCATCACTCTATCACACAATTACATGTATTAATTTGCCAAGTCATTTCATCAGGCAACTACAAGCAAAGCTGAGTACATCCCAAATACAGTTTAGCAGTTTATCTCGAAGGGTCTTGCTCCTGGGCTTTCAGCCAGTCCCTGACCTACAGTTGCCACTTCCAAATGTTTCCACAAACTACATTAAATGTGCCATCTAATATCATATTAGTGAAGATTGTGTATATTTATGAAAATCACCTAAAATCCTCTCATAAATCCAGTCAGTTTGGCTTAATTAGCTGCCTAGTGTTAAATCCTGTCAAGTGGGCTCATGTTAGCTAGCTGACTAGCAGTGAAGACTTTTAACATTTATGAATATGACTTAAACATCTACACAAAATTCCTGTCAGGTTAGCTTGTGTTAGCTAACTGGCACGTATTAGCAGGCAAGATTATGTATATTTATGAAAATACCTGGTCAAATAGACTTAACTAGCCTGCTGGTGTTAAATCCTGTCAAGTAAACTCATGGTAGCTAGCTAGCCAGCTAGCAGTGAAGACCTTTAACATTTATGAATATGACCTAAAAGCATCTCAGAAATCTAGTCACCTAGCTGGTTAGCATTAAATCCTGTCAAGTGGGCTCATGCTAGCAAAATGGCTACCGAATCTGTGAAAATGCATGTTAATACTGTATATCAAGCATAATCTATTCTATTTTATATAAAGTTGCAGGAAAAATACAGAATAAATTGCTGTACTATAATTTGGAACAAAATGACAAGTATATAATGTGAGTATTGCCATTTTAAACTATTACCGCTCTACACTTTGTGTCCATTAAGTACCGAGTTATATCACAAACACACTGAGGTTAGTGATGCTGACTTTGGTGTTTAAAAGCTAAAGCTCGGAGTTTTTCTCTTTACACGTCCTTATTCACTAAATACAGCAGCACATCACACACAGACACATCGCCAAGACAGCAGCTCTGCCCCTGAGTGTCAATTATCAAGCTGCAGGTCATGGACTAGAAGGAGGAGGAGAATGAGCGACAACTCACTGACGGAAGAATAGAGAGAGCGAAACTTGCATCTGTCACTGAGCTGACAGTATTACAGTTAATGATGCTCATTCGAAACGCCAGAGCACGTCTCGGGCCTCTCACCCACACACAGACATGCACCTGATGGGCCTCTTCCTCATTTGCCCATTGCCACTTACCAATGTGGACATTATTTGTACAGCCCAGGTGTCAATCAGAGGATATCCGGGGCGGATACATGCACCAAGTGGACGCAATGCCTTAGCCTGGCTAGTAGTCTACTGGAGACGTGGTCATTTCGAAACATGTTAACAGTTCCTATTTGGGTTTAGTTTGTCTCATCGTTGAAGGACAGAGTTTAGAATTGGAGAAAGCAGTGATAATATGTGATCCCTGAGGTACTGAGTAGAAAGCAGATATGAGGGTATGAACAGCGTAGAATTCAAGGCACGTTTGGTGTTCGTCTGCTTTGTTTTGAAACTTACACATTAGAAGCTAATGTTTAGCCTACCATTTTAGCTAATTAGTTAGCTTTGGCCAGGATGCACGGCAGCTGAGAGCACTTACCATGACGGAGATGTGAAGCAGGTGCACATGCTCGTGCAGGCCCTGCGATGGCTCTCGCTCCGTGGGCTGTGTGGCCTGAAACAGCTGCTCCGAACTGCTCATGGACACGTGGAAGAAGAGTGTCCCGTTCTCCAGCCACTGCTGCTTCCAGTGCACCTGGGAGATATCGGCACCTGTCCCCGACATTTCTGTATGGGCAAACACAGAGGGAAAGCAAGCGTGAACTCCGTGATGCATTGCTGCTAATGATCTCAAATGAATTCGATTTCGATAATGCTGAGACTGATTAATAAGTGAGGTTGTTTTCTCGCAGTGCCGCGCAGATTAGCATCGGAAAGCTTGTCACTCATCATTTTGAACGCTGAAAACACAGATGTCTCCTCAACTCTGAGCAATCAATTTTCATTTTTTTCCCCAAACAGAGACATCAGCGCATGTTTATTATGCGGTTTCCAAACGTTCCAAGGGACACCTACATTAAATGATATGATACCCAGATGCATGTCTGTGTCCATTTTTAGGGGTGACACTTAAGACAGGATTAGCTTTGGTTGCCAGTTTATCAATAGTTAATCAAAAGCCTATTAGCCAATGAATGCTCTTTGCGAAAGCAAAAGTCGTCTTAATATCGTTAACTCCAAGGTGACACTGTTAAACGAGCTTTGAAATTGCACTGGCACCAAATACTGTCAACGAAATGGCAAACATTTAACTCAGATCAATCCAATTTTATTTGTGTAGCGTGATTAACAATAGATTTTGTTGCAAAGCAGCTCAACAGAAATCAGACTCTTTAGATGTGTAGATTTAGATCCCTAATGAAAGACAATGCTGAGGAAAAACTCCCTGAGATGATGGAGAAACCAGAGGGAACCCATCTTTTTCTGGGTGATACTGGATAGTAGGGTTATTAGAAACATGTTCTGTACATTCTTGGAACACTGTCTGAAAAAGGAAATCCTCTGTTGCTCTGTTGTAGGGTTTTATAAATGAATGATTACGGGATCCCCAGAAGGACGAGCAAAGGAGCCTATAAGAGTGCAGTGTTTTAACTTTTGTCTGTGAACTTTTCTTTCTGTTCTTGACAGACTCTGACCATAATTCAAGCAAAATCCCAAATAATAATAATCAATAATACGCTAGCATCTTTTTCAGAGAATTTATCCTAAAAAAAAAAAAAAAAAAAAAACTATTTTGCTGACCTTTTGAAAAATCTTCTTAACATTTGCATTTTAATGAAATTGTATCCCATCAGTATCAAAAAAAGCCACTATGTATGACAAGGTGCCACTCGGGGCATGGTGTTTCCTTTTGTGTCTTGCCTCTCTTGCCCCTGACTGGTACCCAGTGGCCTACTTCATCAATCATGCATTGCCGAGCACACCAGTCAGTGGGATTATAAATCATTACTGTATATTTGTTTAGTATATTTGTTTGTACCCACCCACAATATGGTCTAGCAAATATAGTTGGTTCTATTTCCCAAAATATAAACAAACTAGAAGCCAAAGTTAAACCACTGCAACTCTGACAAGAAGTTGGTAAGGACTGGCTCATGTTTATGTTAATGAACATGGTCTTTGTTCTTTGGCGTTTGGCAAGTTTCATACTCGCTCCACTCATGGTCACACCCGCAATGCATGAAAGTAAAAACCCTCTGACATTTTTATTTGTGTATCACAGGATCCCTGTATCGATGGGATAGTCTCAAATAGATGCCCTTCCTGGCAAGCTTTCTTGCCAGAAAAAGAATACTGCACTTTCTATTCATAAGGAGCCCTAAGATGAGCACAGGATAGTCTTTATGATTACAGTAGAAGTTTCTGGTGCAAATCTGCAGCATTCAGATGAAACTATCCACTGATGCGAGGTTTAGACTTGCAGATCTTTAGGGTATCTTTAGGGACTTGCGGTAGAAGGACCTTGAAGGGCGGGAACAAAGCACACATGATCAGACTCAAAGCAAGCACTGATAAAAGGGTAGGAAGATGGTTATCGAGGACACAGCGCTGTTCTCCGATCAACCCAACCATCCTGCGGAGTTACCATGACCTTTGGGAAATGTGGTTGTGATAGTTCCTGAGATAGGAGAGTGAAAGAGCGCTGCCTTAGGGAAAAAGGAGGTGATTCTGTATCAGCACGAACCTAAGAAACCTTCACGGTGCTAGACGAAAACCTTTATTTTTCTAAAAGTGAGCCAATTAGCTATAGCAAGGCTTAGTGTACTCACAGGGGAAAAATATATCATTGGTTATTCAGTTATTTGGTTTGTCACTCTCGGGGAACCCTTGATGTTTCTCTGTAGAACCCTACAACAGAGGATTTCCCTTCCAGAAAAGGTTCCAAGTAGAACCACTGGATATTTTGATAGAACGTTAGTAAAAACAGTACTTCATTTAATCATTTAATAAGATTGTAGCATCTCCTAGGGGGAAAATCCATCTGGCAATCTTAATTAATTGGTTTGTCAATCTGAGAGAACTCTAAAAGTTTCTCTTTAGAAGCTTACTAGAAAAGGTACGGAGTAGAACCCCTCCAGAAAGCCAGAACTTTGAACCATCAGAGAGGAACCTCTGAAGTCACAAAGACTTAAGGTTACAGTTTTAAATAAAAGAAGCTTGCTGAGGTTCTTCAAGGGTTCTTTGGACAGTTTAAGGTTCTACATGGAATACATTCTGATAGAGAAATCATAATCGCTAGGAGTCTACATTTACTAAGACTCCTAAGTGTACTATCTGAAAGGGAAAAATAGACATGGAAACCGTAATTAATTGGTTTGTCACTCCAATATTTTTTTTTTTTTTTTTGAGAAACTTACAACAGTGGGTTTACCTTCTAGAACGGGTTCTAAGTAGAACCCCTCCGGAAATTCACAACTGTTAGACATCAGAGAGAAATCTTTGAAGTTGCAAAGGTTTAAGATTAAACTATTAAAAAGAATCTTTCAGTGGTTCTTCAAGGGTTCTTTGGATAGTTAAGGGCTCCACATGGAACACTCTCATTGGGGAAACCATATACTATAGGATTCTACATACAGTAGAACCTTAATAAGATTACTATCTCATAATTAGCCTGTACTATATCAAAGGGGAAAAGATCTATCTGGCAACCTTAATTAGTTGGTTTCTTGCTCTGCGAGAACCCTTGAAGTTTCTCTGTAGAACCTCACTACAGAGGATTTCCCTTCAGGAAAGGTTCTAAGCAGAACAACTGCATAAAACCAGAACTGGTTAACCACCAAAAGAACATTTAAAGTTACAGAGGCTTAAGGTTACTCTCTTGACAAATAACTTTTCATTCAGGGTTTTTTGGATAGTTAAGGATTCTACTTGAAACCCAAAGCTCTAGAATTCTACATAGAACCTTAAGGGTTCCCAGAACAGAGAGAACCAATGAACCTTTAAGGCTCTAGATGTGAGATTTCGTCTAGATTATTACACTCTTAGAAAATCAGGTTAAAACTAGAGTCCTTATTAGGTCTTTTCTCGTCATCCTCCTGATGAACCCTATGCAGAACCCAAGAAAAACTTCGAGTAGGAAGCTAAGAGCCCAAATCTAGAACCATATCATGATACTTCAAGACATTTTTACAATGCAGTATATGGATCACAGTATTAAGCATCATCAATGAAGACAAAATACACGGTAGGAGAACAAAAAATATATATATAGTAGGCTAATAATGTTAAATGCTGTCGTTTCTCTACTGTTGCTCTTACTGAACATCACATTTTTTTAAACAAAGAATTAAAGAATAGTGGGGAAAAAATGAAACGAGAATTAAAGTCAACGTCCGTTTTCTGACTCCTTTAACAGGTTGCTCTTCAGCTGCTGTGCGTTTTGAGAAATGGCTTTCTTTCAGGCGTTCAAGAGTCTCTAAACATAAATCTATAACAGATGCTGAGCGATGACTCCTTTAGTTTTAAAGCTGGAGTCAGCAGACGTGTGTGTGCGCGTGCGTGTCCTCGGATGATTCATCGTTTTTGGGAAACTCAGCTATCATGAGTCAAATTCCCAAACAAAAGTTTTGGCATCATTTGGAGTAAAGACTGAAGACGTGTTAGTCTGCGTGTTGGTTTGATCTGATTCGACTCATCAGCTAATTATCAAGTGACTCATGAGCTGGAACCTAATGACAAAACTCAACATTTTAATTAACCACCAAAGTTCTAAAGTAATTAAATAATAATTTCAGGTAATACTTTACTGTAGTATAACGGAAAATTAATAGTTTAAACAAATGAATTGTACTTATGTTCAGTTACGTCTTCCATAAACACTTTCCTAACATTTGCATTCCAAGCGCTCGCCACAAATGAGAAAGAACAGAACTTTTTTTTTTTTTTTTCCTCTGGATCTAAACGCATTTTAAACTTTATTTATAATGTAGTGTATTGTGATAAATTCAGAAGATTTTTTGAAATTTATATAGCAAAAATTGTAAAAGTCACAATAACAACAACAATAACAATAATAACAATAATAATAATAAAAAAGCCCTTAACAAGTGTGTTTGATAAACAGATAGATAGACAGATAGATAGATAGATAGATAGATAGATAGATAGATAGATAGATAGATAGATAGATAAAGAATAAACAAACAAATAAATAAGTGTGTGTTATAACTAAGTAAATAGATAAACAAGTAAACGAATGCATCTGATTCAGAATGCATGCACTGCAGGCACTTTTCTAAGTTTCACTCAAGTATAATTCCGACTCGCTCCTTTCACTTTTACTTAAATGTGATTTTATAATATCCATAATTGAGCTTAAGTATAATCTTTCTGTACATTTTTAACCAACATACTTGCTTTGAGGCATTGAGAGAAAAAAACAACAACAACAACAACTTAAATATTCATACTGAAAGATGTGCAGATATTCACTGTGAAGTACACACACACACACACACACACACACACACACACACGCACACACACAAAAAAAAAAAAACCTTACAGAGTATTTACTGCCTAGTGGTGTGGAATAAAATGCCCAGAACACAACTTGCAGCGATAGAAGGACAAATATGATCATACAGCAGAGGCAGCACAGCAAACCGGAGCAAATCTCCACTAAGAGCTGCCAGGATTGGATTAGATAAGAACTCTAGCTGAGATGCTAAATCCAGTCAGGATGGAGAATGCTCCTGGACATTTATAGAGAGTTCTCTCTGTTCTCTCACTAGTTTCATGTTATTGCACTCCTTGTGCTACTTCAATTCAGCGTCATGGATGCGTTCTTCTGTACGCTAGACTTTTCTCTGGAAAACAACAATGTGCTTAATACTACTTCAATATTTCAATACTACTACAGCACATGTTGAGAATTGTGACTTATGATAACTTTTCCTAATTTAAATCATGACATGGATCGTGAACATTTCCAAAAAAAAAAAAAAAAAGAAAGTACTGACATTATGATGGGTTATGCTGTTGGAGGAAAATGAATGAAACTATGAAGTGGTGTGATGTGGCGGAGCTCCTGTTGCTAAATGTTTTTCTCTAGCAGCACGTCCTAAAGTGTTTATTCACCTTATATGTCATATTTCTTATCCGTTTATAATGATGATTGATGTTGTTAAGATGTTTATCGCTTACATTATAGCAGCTATAAACACTTGTTCCTTCACCAGCCTCTCTTTCCTTTCTCGTGAAGTTAATAAGGAGGAAAAAAGAACAGGTTGTCATTGCTTCTGAGAAAGCGTAAAGTCCTCTGTCCTGAAGATGTCAGAAAACTTAAAGTTACAGCTTTAGCTTTGATTATTACACAGTGCTGACACTGGAGACTCCTTCCATACAATACCAGTAAATAAACGTCTCCTTACAGAAAACTTCACCATATCAACAACTTTTTTTTTTTTTAATTCACGTGAAGCGAGGTCTGAGAATGAGGTGTTGCTATAGAAACGACAACGTATTAGAAGTTAATATGAATCTTAATTTCATACTACTTGCGATTTTGGTCTGACCAATCAGGTCGCAGAATTCAGCAGCGCTGTCATGAGTGATACTAATGATGTAAAACCTCTAATAATGAAGTCTATAAACGAGTACGGAGCCACATTGCAGGCCTGATGTGGCATAAAAGACTCCACACAAGGAAAGTATTCTCTCCGATTTATTTTAGAGCGTACATTCCAGGCAGCAAGCCAAAGCTACGAAGGCGTTTCAAATAAAATTAGGATGGATTTCGGCTCCGGCACAAAGTTAAATTCATCAGAATAAATCACGTAATAAACTGGGGCTGGGTTAAAGCATAACTGGAATGAGATCGCTCATAATTTTCAATTAGCTAATTTACAGGCTTTGTTTAAGTCCCCGCCAAAACACCCGCCAAAGATTTCATGACATTTTTGCCTAAAGAAAGTGAACATAGCAGATCATAACCTGCATGATATAAAATAAAAACTACTGTGAAGTTCAAAAAAAGGAAGGTAGAAGGTAAAGGTTGGGATTAGGGGTGGGGTTTAGCATTTGTAGCTTTTCTTCCAGGTTAAAGGTTAATGTTCCTGTGGGTTCTTGGGTAAATCTTTCATAATTATAAAGCGACCAATCAGAAGCGAAGTCTGCCTTTGCTTTGTTCCTCCCACTTACCATTTAATAAATCTATACATTCATGATTGGACAAGCTTTTAAAATATTATCAAAGTATGGAACAAATGATAACCTAGTCCACAAGGGAACGGAGGGCTGTCCATCAAACAGGCTCATTGGAATATTAGGCCACGCCCACTTGAACCACTCAAATTTTGATGGGAAACAAAAAAAAAACCCTCTAAAAAAAAAATGCTATAACATTTTACACAATTACTGTTGTCTCCGAGGCCATGTGTATAATCCATTCATACCAATGTTATAATGCATAAAGGCCATATGTATGATACATTCACGCCATGTTATAATGCATCCATAAGGCATTATACACATCATTATAATTAATCATAAAAAGGCATTGGTTTTTAACATTGTTTATATATAAATCCATTTATAAATTCTTAAAAGAATGCATTAAGTAGTGCTTATAATACATTATATCTTCTCATAATGCACTGTGCAAAGTGGGGCTTGGTGACGTTATGTGTTATGAACACTGCTTATAATGCACCGTGTTGATTCATAATGCGTAATAAAGACAGCTATAAAGTGCGATGCATATTCATAAATAATTATAAAATGTGTATGAATGCATTATAACATATGAACATGTTCATAGTTTATTATAGAGATGGCCGTCATAGAAAGTGATACCTACATTATTTGAGACACAATTATACATTTATATAACTTTTTTTAAAAAAAATAAATAAATACTTAAATGAAATACGTACAAGCGTTTATAAAGGCTTAAGTTAGGCATTATAAGGTATTTGATGCTTTGTATGATGCGTCATAGTCCATTATGGATATCGGATTCGTAGATAGCATGAGGTAACATTTACGATTACATTAAAGGCAAATATACTTTTATTTGATTTATTTTTGTTTGTTTAAGTGAATCTTGCTTAGTCAATACAACAGGAACCGAATAGACTTTCATAAGCTTTCGTAGGCAAAAGTGCTGACACTGAGTGTAATAACCTGAGCACCCAGCAAAAACATTTACACCACACATTCACAGCTGGAGGCTCTGGACTCGGTTTCTAAGACATTATCAAATCCAAATGAATAATAATAAAGAAAAAAAAAACAAAAAAAAACAACACCACCTTCAAATTGACCTGGGTCTAAATAAAGCATAAGCGCAGAGGATAAACTAGAACTTTAATAATCTGTCTTTGCTGCTGATAAACAGACAGGAGGACTGATGCACGTATAAAACTGGCATTTAGATCGGATTAAGTGCTTAATCTTGGACACGCTACCAAGAGATTGGAAAACAGAAATTATTCATTTCACCTTGCCAGTGTCCTCCATCGCATCCTCAAAGGAAGCGTGATATAGATTCATACTGTTTCAACATGCACGCAATTTACAAAACCATCTGTCTCACCCGCCTCCTCGCCATCTCCCCCGTTTATATGCTTTCTGTGTAAAAGGATGAGGGACTGTGATATTCCGTGGTATTCTCTGTCCCTGAGCCGGTCAGCCTGCTGAGACTCGGATGTCCCTGGGCATCTGGCCAGATGTTAGCGAGGGAACATCATCCCTGCTGTTTGTAATTCATTATCAGCGTGCCATCGACTACTTAGCAATGCTCTGTCCTATTGGCCTGGGCTAGATCTGTAGCTTTTATTATGTATCTTAAAATATATTATCTGCACCACAGTTCATAAATATTTATACCCATTTTCAGTCCTGATTGGTCGGAAGGCGTTGGTTAACTTTCTATAACGGCATGCCGACTTGCGCTGCTACGCTCTGCATAAGCGGATAAAAACATTATCTCTGATAGGGTGAAGTTTTCTGTTTTATCTAACATTTATGGGAGGAGTCTCCAGTGTCAGCGCTTTGTAAGGGTCAGAGGTAAAGCTGTAACTTTCTGCTTTCCGACATCCTCAGGACAGAGGACGCTTTGTGGTACAGGAAGAAAGCTATTGAGTAAGCACTGAGAGAGAGAGAGAGAGAGAGAGAGAGAGAGAGAGAGAGAGAGA
>CM041001.1:1977032-2094145 GCA_022985145.1 Pangasius djambal | reverse complement strand
TGTGAATGAGCTGTTACTATAGGAACCATCTGTGCTGCTATAGAAAACTAACGAACAACTTCTGACTACAGAACTGAACCACGCCGTGGCACGCATCATCTTAATCGACACACATTCCGTGTTAAAAGAAGAATGTATTGACCGTTGTTCATGCGTGATGTCATAACGCACGCCACGAGTACGCTGCTTAAAATTCCAGCGCCCCAGTGTAACGCGAGCGTACGCAAGCCTCGAAATAAATCTTTCCTTCTCTAAACGGTTGTGTTTCTTTCCCGTCTCGCTCGTCCTTGTTGGAGTTATTCCTCATCATGAGGTCATTCTGATCGGCTGCTCCGAGGTGATCGCAGCGTGCGGATGACGGTGTGTGTCCCCGTCAGAGAGGTGGCAGGTGGATAGTCGGGTAACAAGTGTACAGTACATGCTCCTCGCTCGCCCTGATGAAAGCTGGCAGCTCTCGAGGCACAAAACAAGCTGCATTCAGCCCACGCTGGAGCTGCGCTCGCGCCCCGTCACCACCTCAACCTTTAATCATTCTCACCATCGCACGGCTGTGTACTCCCACACGAAGTTAAAGAGATAAGAGCTCTTCTCAGAGTACAGCTGCTGACTAAACAGACGACTGTGACTGTCCTGTCCTGTCCTGTGCTAGCACAACGCCGCTTGCTGCTGGGGTCAGCAAGGAAAACAAAAAAGAAGGAAAAAAAACGGGAAAAAAAACCTCTTCAGCACAGGAGTCAAAATTCAGGTTCAAGAAATCGGCAACACTCCACTTTGTCGTCCGAGTGGCACTCGCCCAAGTGTTTTATTCCTCTTTCACCACTTTCTCAACGATTACACAGTCATGCTGTAATTCTTAACTACAGAACACCAGGTAGTACTTTTTATCCATTTATAGTTTTAAAGGATCAATGATCAAGAATGATTTTAAAAATGTATTTCGTACCTCATTTTTGTATGTGGAAAATTTGAACTTGGGAATTATTGGCTCCCTTCACGAGAATGGGTAAAAAAAATAATATGCTAAAATATTTCCTCTAACACAAATCCTTCCTATTTTACCTTCTTTAAAAAAAGGGGGGGGGGTATATTTTCACTTCCTAAAACATGTGGCTAAATTATTGGCACTCTAAGTATTATATTGATTTGTTTGCTTGTTTATTTATTTGTAAATTTTTAAAATGTACGTATTTTTTTCTTCTACCTCTTCTCCTTATTATTAATAATAGAAGTTTCTGCCATCCAACATCAGGGAGACAATTAAAGCTTAAAAGTGCTTTTTGAAACATTTGAAATATATAATTGCTGCACAAACAAGCAAACAAACAAACAAACAAATAGATAAATAAGGGCGAATGCATGAATAGAGCAGGGCCCGAGAATTTACAGTTCATGTACATCTTATGAACCACACTGCCTCGAGGTATTCTAACGTTTGTTTGTTTTATAATAATAATAATAATAATAATAATAATAATAATAAGGCCAACTTGATGTAAAAGTATCAAATAATCAATTCACATTCACTGTACAGCTCCTGAAAGCTTCTGTAATTAGATGGTAAGAGAAACCATAAGCGATGGCCCTGGAGGACGCTAGTCTTCTAACTTTGATTTAATGCTTCTGTCATTTCTCCTGCAGCACTGACTTACTCGCAAAATACGTGCATCCTTGTATATGTGGAAAAGGAGCGCTACACGTTAGCGCTTATGCGCTTATGATTGCAAACTAATGACACAGATGGTCAGATTTCAAGTGTGGCCGTGCCGTCCAGGGCATGTGAAGCAACTCAAATAAATAAATAAATAAATAAATAAATAAATAAATAAATAAAACCTGAAGCAACTCAAAAAAAAAGAAACATGAAGCAACTAAAAATAAACGTGAAGCAACTAAAAAAAAACAAACATTTCAAGCAACTCCAAAAACAAAACGTCAAGCAACTCAAAAAAAGTCATGAAGCAACTAAAGAAAAAAAAAAAAGGTGAAGCAACTCAAAAAAAAATGTAATAAATTGCAGGTGGCTCTGTCAGACTCAATAAAAAAACAATAACTACAAAGATGAAAGCTCGGGTAATTGAACAATTTCGGCTCTCAAAGCAAGAGCAAAAGGTGCGTATTATCTGCTTGCTTCGGTGCACCACACTGCAAATTAAATATTAGGACATTTTAATGCCAGTCGGATGTCTTATTAAACCTGGAAATGAAATCTCAGGCGTTCGGCTTGCAAGGACTTCATTAAAATGCATACAATTAAAAATGTTCCAGGCTCCCAGAGAATCATTGGTTGGGTTTTCTGTGCTGCATTGTAATGCTGTAATTTGCCTGCCACAGTGGACCTGAGCTCCAGCGCGGAGTGCTAGCCCGATTCTGCCACCGCCGTAGAGGCCGGGACTGAAAAAAGGAGAACGAAGGGTGCGGTATCCCGCTGTGGTGGCGCTGCCATGGGACGACAGAGCGGTAAAAAATCTGCAGTGGTATTTGTGGGAGCCGGAGCTTATGTTCCAGCAGGAATAAATAAAGTTAGACAGGGCAGGACGCCCACGGACTCGGCGTGCTGCGAGTACGGAAATGCCAAAATGTTGATTTTTACTTCATAAAAGTTACATCCTGTCATTTTCAATAATATTGTTTATTTATATAGCGCCATTCTCAAAGGCAAACTTGGGGAAAAGAAACACAAAGGTACCAAACAGTGATTACACAAACAAATCCTTCAAAAGCCTTCAAATGCTGTTTTAACGGTGTAGCCGATCACAGATCATCCAATGCAGGCCACAGCGCCACCACACACCACCATGGACACCACCACTTGACAAAGTGTTCACCGTGATGCTCTACTATTTAACATTGGTCTTTGTGCAACAATGCTTTTGGCAAACTCGGCCCAGAACAATAGCAATCCGAGTGTGTAATGCGCAGAGCAGAGAGAGCTATCCTGTCCGAGCAGCAGGGACGCCAAAAGTGATCGGGCATGGAAGTCAATCCACGCCGATTACACTCGGAAGATCCGATCCAGAGGAGCTCCAGCGCTCGAGCTTGCGTCTGGAGCACCAACACCAAAGCCAACCGACGGGCAAAAAGATTCAAATGATAAAACAAAAGACAAGCGCAAAAAACAAAACATCAAACCTACACACGTGAAAAAGGAAAGAAAGAAGAAATCTCCGGTGAGAAGCTGAAGCAACACACACACACACACACACACCCCCACACACACACACACACAGCGTACTCTCAACCTCACACGGAAACTGAGGTCATGTTTTTCTGGTGTGGTGTGATCATGAGGCTAGGAGAATTCGTATTTGCATATTTATATATTGAGTCAGTCTGAGTCTTTGTTGGGACCATTAGGTCACACGTAATGCAATAAAACGTGATGCAGTGGCTCGTCATTCAGAAATAAGAAAATCACTACGTTACACTGATGTCTTTTTCTCTTTGAAAGACAGAAAGCTGCGGGAAAAAAGAAATAAATAAAACATGGCCACAGTCCTTCAATTTTCTGTTTGTAAGGAAAACTAATGAAACATTACTTTATGTAAGGGCCGTTTATAAGATTCTCGCTTTAAGCACCATTATCAAGCCCCACCCACCACTCATACCAGATTAATTATTTGGAAATAACAGTAGCCGAGTGGAGAAGCGGCGAACAAACAACGCCAGCGTCCTCTCCCACCCGCATCCGCATTTGTAAAGTGCTTTATAAATAAAATGTATTATTATACCAGATTAATTATTTGAATACACTAGGCCACGTCCTCTTCTGCCACGACACGGTTACAGAAATTAAACTTCAGTCTTTGCGTTAGCTCTAAAGGTCATGGAGATCTCGCTAAGCTAATTGAAGCATTTATTAACGAGGATAACTGACCTGCTGATGTGCAAGTGAGGCTTGTTTCGGAAAATAAATGCGAAACCGCAAACAGATTTAATAGTAGCTGAATTTTAGACGTACTGAGCAAAATAGTGAAATAAAATCAATTAGTAAAGCACTTCATTGCACGTGCTTTACGTATATTTACACGCTTATTGCATGTGAATATGAAGAAAAATCGACGATTTTTGACCAACATTTGACCAAAACCAATAAATACTCCGGTCCAATCAGGAGCTGTAACTGCGCTTTTGAGGCTGTGGAGTTAGGAGCGCTAAGTTTTAACATGGCTAAGATACTAGCTGTAGCAGTGTAGAAGCAGCAAAAACATTACAGAAATTACTAGCTTGATTTTTAAATTTTTTTTTTGGAGGGGACAATTAAGATAAAAATGAGCACAAATACAGGAACAAAAACAAACAAACAAAAAAGGAAATGAATAGTTACAACAATTACTAACTTGATTAGTTGATTATTTTTGTTTTTTTAGCAGCAAATTTAACCCAAAAATTAACAAAAAAACAAATATTTACAATACTTACTAGCTTCATTAGCTTAATACTTGATTTGTACTTGCAAATTTTGGACAAAAACAACAACAACAACAACAACAACAACAAATAAAAAAAAGCCAAAAACCAAAACACACACTGAACGTTTTCCTAACTCTGGAGGGAATTTTTAGTTGTTTGGCTATTTACATTCAACTTTATGAAAAGACTGATAAAAGAGGTGAACGAGGCACGCGGCGTTCCCACCGTTTCCCGTAACTTAACGCTAAAGCCTTGGAGGAGCGTCGGCACAAAGTGATGCGCTGTGCATTTCGGCTACCTTGCGCTTCACCTCTCGTCCTTCGGAGGCTATTAGCGTATGGAATAACAGACGTCCCGTGTGTGGGCTCACGTCCTGCGCGTGTGGAGGTGCTGCTCGGGTCCTGCATTAGAACGCCGTGAATTAGCAATTAGCTGCTCAGGTCTACTCTACGGCCTTCTCTAGGGTTATTACAGGTCAATAACATTATATACAGATCATAAAAATAAACATTTTTTAAAAAAAAATAACGTACATAGCATCAAATACTGAATCAGCAACGGCTAAAATACGTGGTATAGAATATTTTTATCGGTAGATTTGTACGGAATAAACTTTACGTGTAATGTATTCACACACCGAATTAAAAAGAAAATAGTATCTAAAATCTTTCCCCAGACTAACTACATTTTCAGAAAAACAATATTTCTTGCGTCAAGGCTCCTGTGAATGATTTGCGAATAGATTCGTGCATATTCGTAATAAATGAGGCCCAATGTCTGAATTTTGCTTTCAAACGAATAACAGCGTTGAATTTTTTTTTTTTAAGCTAAGAATTTGCAAGTACGCAAAACTAGTGTCCATGCTAATTAAGCACAAGCTAAACATTTACTTAAAATTATTTTTTCAATTAATATTTTGCGTTTAATTATAATTTGGTAGCAGGTTGTAGTTTCAACGTGACCTCGTCAGTCCACATGACAGTATCACTATTGTACTGTGGATGGTATCACTTACAAACCATGAAGATGGCTTTGGACTGGAATTGCTATGATAGCTTGAACACTGCAGTTTGCCATGAACAGTTTTGCACTCAAGTCTAAATCAGTGAACAGTTTGATAACTTCAGCAAAATGGACTTCATGTGAAAACTATAACGAATTTCCTGGTTACACAACTGCACCATGAGGATGGGTTCCCTTTTGACTCTGGTTCCTCTCAAGGTTTCTTCCTCATGTCGTCTCAGGGAGTTTTTCCTCGCCACCGTCGCCTCTGGCTCGCTCATTAGGGATAAATTTATAAATTCAGAATTTAAAAAAAAGCTGCTTTGTGACAACGTCCATTGTTAAACGCTCAATACAAATAAAATTGAATTGAATTGAATATTAAACGATGAAAATAAAGAAGAAGAGAATGATTTAACAGCTCTTCTTAACACGATCGTCAGCAAATTCAAATCAAGCAGCTTCCTGCGACTTGTGGAACGTTCCAAATATTTGGTAGAGGGGGTGTTGAGGTCACAGGACTGAGCGAATGAACCCAAAAGTACATTTTTCAGAACCTCAAATGGATGACTCGTGAGGAAGAAATTCTTTTAATCTATTCTGCAGAATGTAATGTGAACATAGGTTATTGTTTAATTTTCTTTTTTTAACCTTTACTTTATTATCAGTGGGACCCGATTGTGCAATCAACCCATCACACTTTTTCAGTCACATGATCACATCACACACACACACACACACACACACACACACCCTGACACACACACACACTACAGCAGCTAAAACATTACACCTCTCTTTTTTTCTCCCCCGTGGCCAAAACTAACACACTCACCTCAATTACTCAAGCGTCAGTCAGAGACGGTGGCGCAGTAGCCTCTGGTGGGAATCAATCAATGCTTTTTCACACACACACACACACACACACACACACACACACACACACACACACACCAAGCTTACATTAGGATAAAAGTGTTAAAGATTCAGCCAAGCATGAACCAGAATGAGGCATATACACAATATTTCATGACAAAGATTATGAATTACACTAGCATCATTCAAAGGAAGTCAAGAAGAAGAAGAAGAAGAAGAAAGGATGAGGAGGAGGAGCATTATCTAGCATTATTTTTAGCATTGGGATACCAGCAGGATACAAAATTCCACCAAACAGCTAACAGATTATCAGGTCAGTCCTCGTATTCTTCCCGCGATTTCAGTCAATAATAATGAGATTTGGATTGTCTTCTGAACATCATGTTCAGTCTGTCAGTCCTGGTCATGTTGTAGTAAAGAGCATCCAAATATATATATATATATATATGTTTGGCATCTGATGAAACTGACCAATACATCATATTTGAGACTGATCGATATTCTCATTTTGACAACTTTATAAATATTCTGCTCAAATCAGGAGCTGCAATTCTGCTTTTGAGGCTGTGATATCAGAACCGCTATGTTTAAGCTTTGCTAAGATGCTAGCTGTAGAAATAGCCATAAATGTGCAACAATGTTACTGCAATAGCTAGCTTGATTAGTCACTTAGTTGCAAAAATGACCAAAAAAAAGAATCTCAAAAATACAAAAATATTCAATTCAATTCAACAATTTATGTTTCAACACTTACTAGTTTTATTAGCTGATCATTTGTTTAGTATACACAAATTTAAAACAAAATTAGCTAAAAAAAAATCATCACAATTATTAACTTGATTAGATGGTTTTTTAATCTGTGAATTAAAAACTGATAAAAAAAAATACCAAGGGCTGACTAAATAAAGTAAATCAATATGTTTTAACATTTAAGAGGTTGATTAGATGACTAGATTTTATTTAGTTTTTAAATTTACGACAAAACTAACTAAAAATGGCAAAAAACAAACAGACAAATGAATAATAATGTCACAACAATTACTAGCTTGATTAGTTGACTTTGACTAGATGTGAAAAATATGACAAAAATGACTAAAAAAAAACAATGGATGAACATACAAACGACAAAAAAATCACCAAAAATGTCAAAGACAAAACAAACACACACTTAAACATAATGTTTCAACATTTACTAGTTTGATGAGCTGATTCGTTCCCACAAATTTACGACAAAAATAACTATAAATTAACTATATATACATATATATATATATATATATATATATATATATATATATATATAAAACTCTAAACTATAAAATATAAAAATAACTCAAGATTCCAAAACAAAAATAAAAAAAGTAATAAAATGTCAACATTTAAAAAAGAACAACAAACAAATAAATGAAAAAAAAATATCTAGAGGAGAAAAACTGTGATTAATTAGAAATCAGGCCAAATTTCTTGGAAAAGTTTTCTTTTTCCTTGTCAGAATCAAGGTGATAAAGATACGCTTCCGTTTTAACCAGCAACCGCTTTTTAACTTGTCAACAATAGCAGAATACTACAGAATTTTCTTTTTGTTTTGTTTTGCAGTTACTGTAGTTTACATCATATGCATTTTCTCCTCACTGGCATTCGTTTAGTTGGAAACAGAAATTAACGCTTGTGATCCTGCAGGCTGATTAAACCAGCCATTATAGTGACAGCTGCAGTCTTTATTTCATTCTCAGGTATTTCAAGCCTTGCTTTATGACAGAATTCACCGAAATATTACCACAATTGTCGCTTTCTGTAAATAAATCCCTGTTCCAATGACGTGATATAAACTCGCTCGTGTCCTGTTTGTTTATAGTCGTTCAGATGTGAGAGGTTTAACATATGCTTTTATTACAGGTATCACCGAGAACACGACTAAACGAATACTTTTAGAAAGTGTTTCTGCAGGAGGCTAAAAGGTTTTCTAGCAGACTAAAATTCTTGTGGACGTGTCCCGAACATCCCGAGCACAAGTCACGCCTATACACTTTAGAGTCGAACCCCTTTAATTTGCGTCCTGCCGTCATATACGTCCAACTGATTAATCCGTCCTTTACGAGCTCTACGTCCATAAAGGCTTTTAAAGCCTGATGCCTCCGTTCAGTGCTTTTTCTTTTCTTTCCTGCATCTAACACCAAGGTGACCTCCATTTTACATCCCATTATCACCGCTTGCACCTTACACGCTCGTAAAGCCCGCGGGTCTCGCCTTACAAATTTAACACAATAATACACTATAGCACTATTTGCTTTCAGGTCCCTCCTACAAAGAAATTAGTGTCATTACAGAAAACAATGCCTCGCTAATTTACGGGCGGATCTATAAAAGCAGCGTCCGGGTTCTATATGGGATTAAAGGGGCATCCGGCCAAAGGAAGACAATAATGTATTTAAAGTGGCGCATTAACAGGATAAACAGTTGGCTTTATATCTAAAGTCCATTGGCTTTTGCTGAAAATGCAGCAAAATCCCATTAATGAAGCCATTAGCCGACTGATTACATACTGCTGGCTTGGTCCTTCCCAGAACAGCCCGCAAGGCTGAAGTGGAAAACAGAACACGGCCATATAAACAGGTACGTAGCCCTAACGCTTCCGGGTGTGCACAAGGACTGGAGTTTTCCATTAACGCGGTTTAACTGCACCACTAAAGCTGCTGGTGGCACTTTACTTAAGGGCAGCGTTCGTACAGCTGCATAAGACTTAAATAGCTACTGACATAAACCTGCATGAACATTTAGAATTTAGATGTCAGCTCATGGGGCGACATGAGACCTACATATGCCCTGACAACGGACAAACCTACATGAACATTAATAGTTTCCTTAATGACAGTGTTTACAGGGCTACATGAGACCTACATAAGCCATTCATGACAACTGATACAAATTTGCATGAACATTTATGGTTCAGTAACATTTTACTCAATGACAGTGTTCACAGCTCTACATTAGACATACACAGGCCATCCATGACAACTGACACAAACCTGCATGAGTTTTGAAATTTTATGACATGGTTCATAGGGCTAAAAACACGTCTGTTTAATATTTAATGTAATGTAACGTAATACTTAAAGACAGTGCTCAGAATTTTGAACGCTTTTATCTTTTGAGATGAACACATCTCATTTGGCCAAAAGGTTAAATCTGGGTCAAGCTTGACTACAAATGAGCTGCCTTTCTTCCCCCGACAGAGGCTGCTAGCAGTGCTAACTATGCTAGCTTCAGGAACGGGCGTGTAGAAACGTGGTGATTGTTTGGCACGCTGTTTCTAAAGCTGTCAGGAAAACACTGCAACAATTAGAATCCTGGTTAGATCATTTGTACTAACAAATATGAGACAAATATGCACATCGCCTTCCAAGAAGCCCAGAACAACAGGCATTGAGCAGACACCACACACACACACACACACACACACACACACACACACACACACACACACACACAGAGTACTGTTCGAAGTGGCATATGGTGCACAGAGGGGGCAGAGAGAATCTGTGTGCTTCCTGTAACAGGATACATGCATATTACAGAGCGCCAGCCAACACACACATGTATATATACACACACACACACACACACACACACACACACACAAAATGCCCATTCCCCATAGACAATATTTCCCTACAGCTACCCTACAAATTTCAAATCCAGTCTATCAGAAGATTAAGTTTTCTAATGAAAATGGAACTACGGCAACGAAACAGGATTTATCGGTGTTAATTGTTTGCCGCTGTTTCTGCAATCCCACCACACACACACACACACACACACACACACACACACAGCTAAGTCTAGCGGTCAGAATAATAGTGAGTAAGGTAATGGAATAAGGAGCGCGGCTGGGTAAATAACAGCGACCCAAAGCAAGGACCTTTTACGCATAATTACTTTACAGTACGGACTGAGTGAAAGATTATACCCTCTGCAGAGCCTATACTCCAGGGACGAATGCTCTATCTTGGAGTAGCGGTGCGACTTAATGCCACAAGGTTCGGAGTTGTTTTATTGTATTTTTCCCCCCAATATCTCTTCCTATGAAGGCCATATTTCTAATCACCTATGAATACATTCACAACCTGCTATTCATAATGCATTACACACTCTGCTAGGATGATTTATGAAAAGTCATTACAGCTTATAGCAATATTTTTCATGCCTTTATAAACTGCTAACAGAATGCATTGTAAGTAGCGTTTATAACTCATTCGATCACATTATATCACTCATTACAATACAACACCAGCTCGCTTCATGCATAACGTTCAGCTGTAGATTTTTTTTTAAAGTAACTAAATTTAAATCTATTTCCTTTCAGAGTGTAGACATGTGATTATTATAACCTAACTATGATTAGATATAAGTGTGACTAAAAGTGTCATTAAGTCACATAGACATTTACAAAAAAAAAAGTTCTTTCAGAAGTTATAAAGTTTCTTAATATGATTTCCTGATCCCCTCTGTTATACTGAATACTGAATACTGAATATACCGATTTATTGAAGAAAAAAAAACAAAAAAAAACAAAGCTTGGTGTCATAATGGTGCTTGGTTTCTGTAGTAGTGGTGTTATGTTATAAGTAGTGTTTATAACACATTATATCATATTCACAACTCAATCATAATTCACCTCCAGAAAACATGCCAGAAGGTGGATTGGCAACTTTTGATTGACGCTAGATGTGAAAGTGGGTGAATGTGTGTGTGTGTGTGTGTGTTGGCTTGTCACTTTGCCAGGGTGTATCCCGCCCCACACCCGGTGCTCCGGGGATAGACTCAGGAACCCCCACAAGCCTGACCAGCAAAACGTCATTACTGAAGCTGATTATTGACACTTTTTTCATGAATCTGGTGCAGACGATTTAAGAGATTCGGCAGATTTCTAAGTCTGAATGACAAAAAGTCTTTGCACGACCCAACCTGACCCCAAGAAATGTAAGGGATTCAAGTGCTGAGTTTTGATCCAAACGTCTTTGATCAGTGAAATAACTCATCATTGGTTAAGGCTCTGTGCTACTGATCTGAGTTCGGGGTGTTTCGATTCAAGCTTCCACTGCTGGCCACTTACACAAAGCCCCTTAATCCTTTAACTGCTCAGCTTGTGTGTAAATCTCTGAGAAAAGAATCATCTGCTTAATAAATAACCGTGTCCCTTTAGGACTGGACTCCTTCACCAAGTACTGAGCTGTACTGAAGCATTCAGCTAAAAAAACACACATGTTCTGCTGAGAGTAGAGAGAAAAAAAAAAAACACAAATCTTTAATGGCCTGGTGCAAGGAAAACAGTACTCAATGAAATAAATATAATTAAATATTACGTTTTTAAAGAGCTTAACCAACATTCGATTTTTTTCCCCCCAGCATGGTTTCACATTTGCTAATTCGTAATTCGAGTTACGATTGGGGTTAGATTCAAAATGAAAGTTTGTACCTTTTTCGAGTCTGTAGAAATTAAACAAAAGCCAACCACGAGTGAAAAACAAAATGTCATACCTTGTATAAAGACGATTGGTTGCCATGTCATTACAAATTATTCCATATTAGATATACGGAATAAAACACTCGGCGTCATGCTTTTATTCTAAAATAATCAGTGAAGGGGTTTTTAGTTATTAAAATAAGTCAGCATTTTGTCCATTTTTGGTTACATTTACTGTCCACAAAATAGGTTGGTTTCTGTTCTCACTTACGTTACAGCAGCTATAAAACAGTCGTTCACTCACCAGCCTCTCTTTTTCTCTTTCTTGAAAAAAAAGAAAAAAAAAAAAAAAACACAGCTTGTCGTGTTACAGAGAAACCGCAAAGCGTAAACTCCTCTGTCCTGAAGACGTCTGTGAACTTAAAGTTTCAGCTTTACCTCTGACACTGGAGACTCCTTCCATCGAAGTTAAATAAACGTCTCCGGACAGAAAACCTCACCATATCAACTCCGTATTACACACGTTTTTAATGTTTTTTATTATTACCATGCACCATGAGCTGTTGCTATAGAAACGATAACGTATCAGAACAAGTGCATCATTATTATGATTCAAAGTAATTATGCTACTATCATGACGGTAAATATTTATATACATATATACTGTACGTGTGCCGTTTCACTCTATTCTTAATGCTCAACTTTGAAATACATTTTTTTTTGTATATTTTAACCCCCTTTCTTCCTTTATAATATCTTAACACTGATCACATACGAATAGTCTTTCATTCGTGATTCACGTTCTCAGCGTCACATTTCACTGCTTCAGGTTTTAAAAGTTCATCCAAAGCATCTTTCCAGTCAAACCCGGAGCTCTAATCCAGCCGACTGACGCTGCACTGAGACCCCGACATCCAGCGGACTTCACCATTAAATTAATAACTGTGTAAAAGGTTTAATGATCACTGAAAACGATGGAATTTACCATTCGGATGAATTGCCCCTAATAAATTGTATTTATGGCCGGAGTAACTGCAGGACTAATTTGCTAATAACTGAAATGACATACTGGATCTCTGGTTCCATATTTATAAGGAGGAGAATCGCAAAGCCCTTGGCAGTAAACAAGTCAAGAGAGACGCACCTGGAGATGTCCATGGAGGACCGTTTAGTCCATGTTATATCTTGTCCATTAGAAAATGATTACAAGCTGGAAAACAGCCATGTTCTCCATAAAGCCTACTACGATCTTAAAGTCAGGAGGAAATCTCTGCAGCCTCATTACATCAGTCTGTTCACGGTGTCATGAGCATTTGCTGTTTCGTCTCATTCGTGCTTCACCTCCACCTTAATCGCTAATCGTTGTTCGCACCTGTCCCTTGGGATTCGTCTCATTCTGTGACAAACTTAAAAGTAGAGATGCACCACAATTTCAGTCTCCTGACTACAAATAACATTTTCTGTTTGTATGGCTTTTTTTTTTTTGTTACTTCTTTAGTACTTTTTACTACTTGTGTTACTTTTATTGATTACTTTATTGTATTTTTATTGTCTAAACTGTCCTTAATTTTTGTTGTTGATTTGGTCATTTTTTACTCCTTCAATTATGCCGTAATCTTTCAGAACTTGTAAAATTGTCATGAAACGTAAAAATTCAAACGTGACAATGGCTACATTTAAGGTCTATATTCAGGTTGCAGCCGTATTCCGAATACGATGTTTATACGCGTACAGATATCGGAATATTCCTGTATACGTGGTTGTTGTAAGTATGGCCGAGTTGCCATTCCTGAATACCTAGCCTACAGCTACGCGTCTGTTAGCACCCGCAGCTCCTTGCGGACTGAGCATGCGCATATATCTCCTTTCAGTGGACTTTCTGAATAAGGTGTTTACATGCAACAAATTTCTGATTAAAACAAGCATATTCAAGCGGTGGGAATCGGAATGTGCGGAATCAGAATATTGTCTTCATCTTATAATCTGAATCGGGCAATCGGATTGGAGCATTTACATGACTCAGTACTAACCAGAATATTGCCAAATTCCGATTCCAATTGCATAGCTTTACATTATTATTTATTTAATACAAATAATAATAATGATAATGATTATTATTATTATTATTATTATTATTCCAGATATGCAACAAGATGAGAGTCAAAATTCAAAGCAAATACCAAAAAACCCCAAGTGCTTATTTTCGTTTAATTTTCTGCTTCTGAGCATTAATGGCTACAATTAATTCATTAATCGGAAAAGTACAAGGTGAAAAAAGAAACACTTGTTTGTGTTGCAACGTAGTACTTAGCATCCTTAAACAGGATTTTACTCCACAAACTGATTAAAACACACAGAACTGATTAAGAAAGAAAGAAAGAAAGAAAAAAAAAAATTCAGTCAAAATCGCTTATTTTTTTTTTTTTTAACTTTCTCACTTTTGGTAATTTTTGGTCTGAAATGTTTCAGTATTTGTTTGAAAAGTTTTACATATTAACGCTAGACCATTGACTAGGAACACTCTTAGTCATGATTTCTTGGGAAAACTTTTTAATGGCTTTAGCAAACACTAACAAGCGCTTGTGTTACAAAAGTGTTGAAATGTTCAGACGCAGATAAATATTTTTACAATATTTTCCACAATTACGCGACTGAAATCTAGCTACATGTTAGCTTTCCTGTCTGGAAGGTGACTGATGCATCTGATGGGTTTTATCGTTGTTTGAGAAATTTCAGGAAGTAGGAAGTGCACACTAATGACATCACATGACCTGCAGTGATTGGTTACCAGGAATAACATTTGAGGAACTTTTTTTTTTTTTTTTTCTACTTCAGGAAATCATATGCACAGTCCTCTATGCTGTTAGTTAGCTAATTAAACATTGTTTACTTTGTTGGTTTGTCCACTAGACAGTTATATAGTGTCCATCTAGTACATGCGATTATACAATGTGATTTGAGACACAGCCCCAGTCTCGTTAGTCCTTTTATGTGTCACTGTTTTTAGTTTCACAGTTTTTTTCATTTAGCTCGGCTCCAGCAGCCGTGTATTTCCAGGTTTCGATCCACGCCTGCTTGTTTCTGGATAATGATTATGAATTCGTTCATGCTAACAACATCGACCTCTGGTTCGACCCCGAGACAAACTGATCATCATTTTTCTGAGCAAACACCCAGTAAGACGACTTTGCACTTGCATGTGTCCATCTGCCCCTGGCTTCGATCCGATACACTTGATATCCAATTAAAACGGTGATATAGAAAACAAATTCCATTTGTTTTCTATATCTTCCATGAATAATGTTTGCGGCACGCTCCCTGGTTCAGGAAGGTCCATTCAGCAAACACAGAAATCAATGGCGGCCTCATTACCAGCCTCAGCCTGAAAGTAACTGATAATGATAAAATCAATTCCAATCCGAAAGCAACTTCATATCAACCAGATGCATTTGTTTGATATTATTGAGTTATTGCTAAGTGGCTGAAGTTCGGTGCTTGTTTAATGGACATGTTGAGTCACAAGCAATCTGAATAAAGTTCACGATGAATCACCGCTATTAAAAACAGTGATAATGAGCAGAATGGGGAAAAAAAGGAAGAGAGTTTGAAACTGAAAAAATAAAGAATAAAATAAAATCAGCCAGACTTCACAAGGACATCATTAGGGTTTTGTAGAGAAGCTGTGAAAGTTTTCTTCATCTGAACTCTGATCTGAGGAAAACAGTTGTACTTTGTTAAAGGTTACTTGATTGAGACCTAAAGCGCAAACACCTCATTGCTGAATAAAACACCACACAGAGATTCATTAGCTAACACTGAAAGCATGAGATTCTAGGGGAAAAAGAGCAACAAAAAAAAAAGCTCAGATATTAATGCACACTGTAAAAAAAAAAAAAAAAAAAAAAAAAAAAAAAAAAAAAAAAAAAAAAAAAAAAAAAAAAAAAAAAAAAAAAAAAAAAAAAAAAAAAAAAAAAAAAAAAAAAAAAAAAAAAAAAAAAAAAAAAAAAAAAAAAAAAAAAAAAAAAAAAAAAAAAAAAAAAAAAAGTGAGTCTGAACGCTGGCAGAACAGCTCCAACTATTTGAGGAAAAACAAGAAGGGTGATATTCACAAGGTTGTGACACCTACAGTACATAACTTACATAAATATAACAAACTCCAAAACCTAACCTACATAACGAGCCATAACACACCATAACATAACCTGCATGAAGAGAAATAAACACATACACGCGTAACAAAAATAAACATAGCCTAGACTAATAGAAATAAATATAGCTAGCATGAATATAACAGAGACAAACCAAAACATAATCCACATAATCACACATACCATAACACAAACAACAAACGGAAATAAGCATAACCTACATAATACACAAACGTAACTGACATAAGCATAACCTACGCATACATAACATAAACATAACTACACTAACAGACATAACAATAACCGAAACAAAAATATAACCTCCATAAACATGCATAACATGAAACTAAACATAAACATAAACGTACATAAAGAGACATAACATAACGTCAACACAAAAACCTTTATAAAGGTTTGTCAGGCATCATGGCTGGCTTATGTAGGTGTAATAAAGCTCTATAAACACCACGGTTAAGTACCATTACAGACAAGTAGTAAAAATAAATAGTTTTCAAAAGATCCATACAAAACATTGTTGTTGTTTTTTTGTTTTTTTTAAATAAATCATCGTTCTTGCTCGAGTCCTGAATATGCTTTATAACAGTGAAATGCATTTCACTTCATTGCTGGTTATTGCTTTTATTTAAATGAAATGAAAGTTCATCCCCAGAGAAAAGAAGAAGAAAAAAATCCTCTCTGTTAAACCAGCGTGATAGGAAACAGCCAAGCCACACACTCTGAGACTCAATTTTCAGTTCAAGTGGAAATTTTTCATCAGAAGCAAAGGATCCAAAAACCAAAAATTGCATAATCCAGTCTCCCCGCATAACCACGGGCGCTTCGCTTCTGAAATGAGATGATGAATTTAAAAAGCGTCGGTCCGGACTCAGTGACACTGTTGCTTATAACAGTCGCTCTCCTGCAAAGCCGATCTGCCGGACGTCTGATAGATCGCAGGTAATCTGTGTTCTAGAGGTGTAACACAATGACATTATGTGTATCTATACCTATCGATTTTATCTATTTAGCGCTACAAATATTACAAATATATATATATACACACACAATATAATAATTTCCCATCAATGCAGTAAAACTTATTTAATGTCAATGACAAAATATTTTTTTTCTAAAAAATTTAAAAATTAACACGGAACGAATAATATTTAATTATAATATTTAATATTTTTTAATACTTATTTATTTAATAAAAAATTTAACAAAAAAATGTAATATAATTTTACAGATATTAATTTTAAAATGTATGCTTCATGTCAGTTTGTAAATAATAATAATAATAATAATAATAATAATAATAATAATAACAACAACAACAACATCTCTGAAAAGCATTTTGTGACAAAATAACATGATATTGATATTATATCGTCATAACCCCAAAGTGGGCGTGGCCTAAACTCAAAGGGTTTTTTTTTTTGGGCAGGGGGGAGGATTAAATAAGTACCCTACCACCATGCTCCCGGATAAAACTGGAAAGTTAATAAGACGTCTCAGCTTGGGAAATTTTCATTATTGCTTTTATTAGCACCTGCACACGATATGTTCTTTTTTTATTTTATTTTATTTTTTTTGTTTTTACTTTACATGTACTTCCTGTGACACGTGTGAAGCCAGCCAACTAAATGTTTTCATCACAGAGCGGCTTAACACCCTCTGAGAAAAGTGCTATCCGTCCTCTTCTGCATACGTGAGCTCACAGATTGGCTAGCGTTGTTGTGATTGGCAGGGCGGAGAGAGTATGCCCCTCCCATCCAAACGGCATGGCCAGTAGACATTTTTGATATTTGGCGTCATCAGGATTCGTAATCTCTCTTGCCTATGATATTTTCGAACGAATTTAGATGGTACTATGGATGAATGAATGAATGAAGCGTGTTAATGCATCTCAGGGCACCTTCATGTTAACGTTCATGTTAACGTTGTTGAACGTGGTAACTTTTTTGCTGCGTCCTGCAGGATCATAGTCCCGATGCCTCTAACAGATACCTCAGATACAGATTCTCAGCCGAAAAAAAAAAAAAAAAAGAACATTGCATTATCTGTTCATTTCTGAATAATGTGTTCGTATTCAGTTACATGTCTACTGTGTTCATATCGTTTGCAATACATCCATATTCAGAGTCTCACCAGCTCTTATTACACATTCAAACCTGTACAGAAGCGCATTTCTGTTTGAGCAGGGGGAGGTTAGCGAGAGGCTCGTCAGGTCTACTTGATTGCGAGGAGTTAATTAATTCGGGAGCCGAGGGACGACCGCACATGATTAATAGTTGGTGTGGTGGATTGGTGTGAAGCGGAGCTCACCGGGTTTTCTAACACATTAAATAAATCACTAGCACGCTGTAGTGTGACATAAAGGCTTAATACAGCTCAGGTCAGCTCAACACCACAGAATTTACATAACCGATATGCCTGGTTATGATGTTTGAGGATATGTCTAATAACATGTCTATAAGGCAAAACTCAGAGACTTGTAGGGAAAAAAATATATTCCTCAACAGTTCTTCAGATGAATAAAGGCTCTGGCTTATGAAGAGATTTTATTCTTTCTGTTTTAAGCATTCTGAATAGGAATAGATCATAAGGAGGAACCTGCATAAGCCTGTCATGACAACTGACTTCAACCTACATAAACATCAATAAAGTCTTGTTCCATATAGGTAGATTCCAAAAATATACCATAACACTGTCGAAATGTTGATTCTGATCACGTGCAAATCACGTGTGCTTCTTCTAATACGAAATCGTTTCTGCTTGGTTTTTGGTGAATTTGACGTGAATGAAGAAAAAAAAAAAAAAAAAAAAAAGTATGAATGTTATCTCTTCCCCTAACCTCATTTTTTAGCTTTGTATCTCTTTATTTGGCATGATTTTATTTATTTATTTATTTTTTACAGATTTGCAAGTCTGAAAATGTGGTGTAGTTCAGGACAGGAAACCGTTTGGTGTTAGCTAAAGGCATGACTGACAGTTACTCGGGAGAAGGGAGGAGACCTGCCATGTCAGGGAACCAAAAAAAAACTGCAGCTAGACATCTATATATTTTTTATATTTGTCCAGATCATGATGTGTCAAGAGCACTGTCCAAATGTCTCACAAAAAGACAAAAAAAAAAAGAAGAAGAAGAGAAAGGACAAGCTTATCAAAGTCGAGTGCTAGCAGACGGAAATCAGCACCAGTCTGGGTCAGCCTACTTCACTTCCCGCCGTTACACTTTACTGTGTCACAGCTGAAATATATATGAAGTCGCACTGTCTCTATTAAAATATGCATGAAGGAGTGGCCCAGGAAGGAATAATTCATTATGCCAGGTTCAACCATGAGCCTCGACTGCAGACACTTCAAAAAAAAAATGCATGATACGCTTCAGAGGGCCTCAATACGGAAGCGTGATGGAGCAACGTGACTCTGCGTGAATGGAGAACGTGACACTACTGAGTTAGCAGCTCCGGCCTTTTAAATCAGTTCGAAAATGAAGCAGTACACTGCGTGGGATGTTCAGTCCTCCATCCTTGGCCATAAATAAAATGGTTTTCGCTGAGAACATCTCATAAACTGATCATTCACATTCAGCAAAACCAATTACATTAACTGTTTGCTGGAGAACTCTCAATTCCTGCAAACGGAAAGAAAGAAGAAAGAAAGGCTCAAAGTAACCTTCACCGCTCTGGCAGAAGTAAATGAAAAACTTACGGGGAAAAAAAAAAATAACAATGATGATGATGAGAAAGATATCAGAATGGATGTTAGTAGAGCCTTATGTCTAATACAGTAGCTGTAAGGAGATATGGTATACCATATATGGTATGGTATATGGATATATGGATTTTCTTGGTCTAATTAAGCATGCGTAAATTTGAAGTAATAAAACAGACCAAAAAAATATTTGGATTGGAAAGATCCAAATGGTTTAGAATTGAAAAAATATATATATATTTTATTGTGAGGACAACAAATTTTACAGAAATGTTTGTTAGAATATAATTTCTTTATTGTGCTGTTTTATAAAAAGAAAAGTTTCAATGTCATTTTCAGTAGAAAATCTAACAGACAGATCTTCAAATAGATTTTCTTGAGAAATCTGTCTGTACACTGGAAAAAAAAAAAGATACCTTAGCAAGTAGTTCCTATTATAATATCATACTAAACCAAATAAGATTTTTTTTTTTTACTAATTTCAAGCTTTACATTTTATTATTGGCAGATAATTTTGCTTCCAGAATTATTTCAGAAAAGTCTAGAACTAAATTTAATAATCTTATATTTGGTTTAGTATAATATTATAACAGGAAGTACTCGATAAAATGACTATATTCAAGATATGTTTACTTGCAATCATGAGAACGTCTGAAAAAGTAGTTTCTTCAGCTGAACACCTGCCTTGTACACTCTAAAAAAGAGAGAAAACAAAAAATATATATATATATATATATACACGTACACACACGCATACTAGCTGCCCAGCCAGTATGGACGTGCGCTGAATGGCAACGTCATTACACAACAGCTGAACTGGACACACTTTATGCTTAGTAATTCAGAAATAAATTCAGCTAGGTACGTCCAAATTCTAGCAACCGCTGAATATTCCTGGTAAAAATGGAGAACAGGGTACCATTTTGCAAAAGAAATAATCATGCACTAATACCTGAAATAATACGTACTTAAATATGAACTAATGAGGAGTTAAGGCATGTACTAATCATGAACTAATGACGAACTAACCTTAACTATGGCATGAGCCTTATGAATTCATGCGTGAATAACGACCACCTGAAGTACAAGATGGTGCTGGATTACTTCAAAACAGGTTGAGATTAAATTATCCGTGTTTATCATTAGTGCGTCTTTCTACATTCGGTAAGAAGGATCAACGCACGTTATGAAAGCAATCCAGCGCCATCCAATGATGTTTGTGTACGCAGCTGCATACGGCAAATTACATAAACAATTTGAAATGATGCACGTCTAATTCATATTCTTTCTTAGACAGCGTGTTTGATTTGGTTTACCTCTGTGTTAATTAATACATTCATTAACAAACATGCACTAACGTACTTAAGGTGGTCGTTGTTCACGCATTTTAAGTATAGTTACGCATAGTTAAGGTTAGCTCTTCATTAGTTCGTGATTAGTACATGCCTTAACTAATCATTAGTTCATATTTAACTAATTATTAATTCAGATATTAGCGCATGATCTTTCATGTACTGTTTTTGTAAAGTGTTACCGAGAACGGTACCTACTTACTCAAAGTCGCATCTGGTAGGAATGAAGAACTGTTAATCTAACATTAACAACATTATGTATGACCTACCAAAAAGGGGCGGGGCTAAGCCTTCTTCTTGCATATTAACCGTTGTCGTCAACATGTGATCATCAACGTCGTCGTCCAAGATTTATTCTGTAATGGAATTTTCACTTTAAACTTCTGTCATCGACGTGTTGCTCTACTTGCACCTAGGTTGACATTTTGCGACATTACCCACAATGCTGCGCTGATAGCAGTGAGTAGGGTTTAGCCCTTGCTACTAATGAGGACAGTGCGGCGGCACTTTAGTCTTTTATTCTGTCCAGCTCTTTCATCTCCTCGTCTGTGCACTCTGCTCACACAGAGCAGTTTCCAGAGCTTCACGCTAATACCACAGCCTCGTCATCTACCCGAGCCGAGTCTCCGAGCAAATACTTCATACTTCGATGCGGGAGTTCTCATTAATATGACATTGCACGTCGGTGGAAAATGGGAAAAGAAAAAGCTCTTGCTTGTTCGTTTTCAAGAACTAACAGCAGAACCGGATGTTATTACGTCTTATTCATTGCTTACGAGATTGCTGAAATTTTTTTCTTCCACTGAACGCCATGTAACTGCAGTAGCAATGACAATGTCCTCATCAGTGCGCCACACATACGCTAACTTCTAACAGGAATAACAAAAAAACGAATAAATACAGCACTGCCCGTCAAATCGCTAAACGCTTCACAAATAGTTTAATATAAAGACATTTCAGGGTGGAGATTTCCCTTAGCTGAGAACATGAGGCACTTATAATGCAGATTCAGCGAAATAAACCACATCCGCTGTTTCTCAGAGCGCTCAGTTCCTCCAGCAATAATGTTCTCCGACTGAAAGCAAAGCCAAAAAAAAAAAAAAAAAGAATCAAACGCTGACAGATTTCTATGAAATTGTCTGTATAATCTTCCGTATCAGTATATATGTACCTATTGAATTTCCTGGGAACAGTATAACCAAGAATCTTCCCCACTTCTCCCCGGAATAAGAAGCTTATGATAAGTATCCGTCCTCATCCCCGGAGTCCTTTACTCTGATATTTGTGCTTAGCCGGCCGAGTGCTGACAGAAGCAACAATACGAGAGTAAATCTAGATCCCGAACACTGCAGCGGCTCTCGAAATAGCGCTATGATTTATAGATAATGTGTGAGGGAGAGTTTGCTGCATCACACACATCCTACATAGTGTGTATGCTCTTATCACTTGTTTGGCCGATCTGATAAAGGCTTTAGACGCGGTCTGTTAAGCGCGATTGCGTTCGAGCCGACTACGCGCTTCTCAGTGGAAATGTATTGTTAGTTCATTACGAAAGCAAAACGGACATTCAGTTTCTTTTATCACATTCCACACGTCACATTCCAACCAAAATGTGGTGGTGTTTAATAAAGAAGAATGCTTAATCATTAACAGGGTCAGGTTTATGGAAGGAGTCTCCAGTGTCAGCGCTTTGTAACAGACAGGAAGGTTTGCACCATGGGAAAGTCTACACTTTCTAGCATTTTGAAAAGGTGCTGTGTTTTTTTTTTTTTTTCTTCCCCTGTCCTATTAACTTCACCAGAGAGAAAAAAAAAAGGCAATTTGGTGAAAGGACGATGTATATAGCTGCTATAACGCACATGAGAACAGGAACTAACAACTTCTGCGGACGTTCCACAAGATTCAATGTAACTACAAATGCATAAAAAAATGGCACGCATGACATGCAACACTTTGAGATATATCAGGTTTTTTTTTTTTTTTTTATTAATTATTCCTTTGTGTCTCCATGTAATATGTAATGTAGAATGTACTGAAGCCAAATGTACGTGACTCTTTCTTTGTAAATTTTGTACAAATACAAATCAAAGTGAGGTAATGTGCTTGGATTTTTGTTGCCTTTAACGGAAATCAGACAAATCACTCTTCCTAACCCCAATTTTAACCTTAAACATTAGCAAAACCTTTTATACGGCCCGAGTGGTGAAAAATCGATGCCGGTTTGCTAGACCGCATTGCTTTAATATGTTTATTCCGGACAGCATTATAATAGTCATTAGCTGGGGTTATTAATGTGGACAAATCCAAGGCCAAGGTTCATCTCCAGCTCGTTAACTAAAAACATAATATTAAGTAACGACACTGAAAAGAAAAGAAAAGAAAAATGTAGTTATGGCAGTCTTGGACCCAGCAGCAAGAGAAATACAAAGAGCTTGGGAACTTGAGGATATTTAACAGTATATATATATATATAAAGACAAAGAAACCCCGAAACCAATAGCTAAGGAAGACAGAAATAAGAAACAAAGGAACAACGGAGCTAGATGCTGAGAGAAAGGAGAGAAAGCAGCAATAGAGGTAAACAAACTCGACAGGATAGAGAGCAAAGGAAGCGCAGGGGTATGAGTACAGTGTACTGGAAAAAGAAACGGGTAAAAGTAGAGGAGAGAACAGGATGGGCACAGGGCATGACGAAAAGCGTAAAGTGCAAAAACAAAAAACACAGGCTACATCTCGAATTACACGCTGTGAACTGCTTTGTCACGTCCTATACGCCCCACAACTGCTTTTTGCTTGATTCGTAGGGTCTCTGAGCAAATAAGTAAGGAGTAACACGCTCTGTGTCGTGCTGTTATAGGAAGATAATCAACAACGAGGTGGTGCGATGAGGCGGAGTTAAGGTTACCACACGGAATCCAATTTTCATTATTCGTTAATGACACGTCATACTTTTTATCCATTTATACTTTCACTCTCTTAAAAACACAGCTTGTTGTTACAAGAAACCGCAAAAGACTATTACAAAGCGCTGACACTGGAGACTCCTTCCATACGTTTTTAAATAAATATCTCTTTAAACAACAACAACAACAACAACAACTTCACCATATCAATGATTATGCGCACGTTTTCGTGTGTCAGATGTTACTATAGAAATGATAACCTTTTAAATGATGAAATGATGACCTTCCGTTGTATAAAATTAATTCACCGCTTCTGACCGATCGGAATCAAGAATTCGACGTTATCACGTTTAATCATATAGTCATATAGAGTGATCGTATAGAGTGCAGTATTATGGTTCAACCTAGCATGACTCAGTGAATTCAGTTCTCCAGACACGCTGTGTAAGATCAGTGTGATAAATTTAGATCGTCATACATTTTTAACATCATTTAAGATTTAATGATGGCGGATTCTTCATTAACCGGACGGAACGACGAAAATCCCCACGTTTCGAAAGTTCATATCAATACGGGCTTAAAAATGAATGTGAGGTTATTAATCTGGGGTGGAGACTGTTTCGGAACGGAGTCCTTCTTCCTGCACCTTGTTGATTATGAGCCAGGTCGGGTGGAGCTCCAGGCCGTGGAACCTCGCTGGGCAAATTTATTAACACTCCAGGTGGCAAGTTTCGAGCACCTTCCCATTTTCAAATGCTTGCCTTGCGGGCACACAGCCCACAAAACGATGCCTTTGCACTCAAGGCACTGCTCTTCTAAATGTGACTATTCATAATATCATCCCACGGCTTCCCGACTGGAGCGCCGCACCACACCATCATGCTCCATTTGCCCAGAAAACAGGAGGTTTGGAAAGGTACCTGGCAACTGCACGCGACACGCTCACCAAATGGAGGCGACCTATGGAGATCATAATAATCACTCAGCTCCAGAGCGCCGGCTGCAGTGCGGTACTATATGATTTATGGTTTCGACTCGTCTTTATGTCGCCGTGTGCAAAGCGCTATGGATTTTCCCATCACGGGAAATGGCTCCGGTATTACAGTCAGATTGCTTTGGATAATTCCAACATAAGAAATTTGCACTACAGCCGGAAAACGCACTGCACTGAGCGTTATTAGGAAAACCTTTCTCTTCCAGGGGCACGACTGACATCCGTCACAACAGAACGCTAATAAATATTTCTGGGGCATGGTAAAAATAAAGCAGAGTCTGGCTTGCTGTCATAAAGCATAAATGTGGATACGGTTATAAAAGCCTACGCGCCTTGAAACGATACGATGTTTGAAAGTTCGA
This sequence comes from Pangasius djambal, assembly GCA_022985145.1. Classification (NCBI taxonomy): domain Eukaryota; kingdom Metazoa; phylum Chordata; class Actinopteri; order Siluriformes; family Pangasiidae; genus Pangasius; species Pangasius djambal. Next base: position 2,068,917 of record CM041001.1, on the reverse strand, counting down.
CAGTCTGAATCCAGTACCGGGAATTATATACAGCGTCATCAAAAGAGATTCAGGAACGTAAGTAAAAACAGTGCTCGCATTGATGGGAAACGGTACTACAGTTTAACTAGAGCACTAGAGCTTTCACACCTGTTAGTCAGAATCAGAGAAAAGTTGATACTTTTGATTCGTCCAGCGTTAAAACGAATCAAAACACGACATGAAATGTTGGCTGAGGGACATGAAGGATTGAAAACGTCCTCATAAAAACATCAGAAACAGAGACAGAAAAAACAAGCAGATTATTATTTTTTTTTTTAAAGGTCGTGAGCATAGAAATAAAAAAAATCACCAGAGCACAGGAGACAGAACACAGAGTCGACTCTCACTGAATCATTCGATAATTATATACATAGCTAGTTTAAAACGTTTGATGTCACATCCAGCATTTATTTTCACTTTTTTTTTTTGGTTTTTATTGAACAGTCCAAATCTCCATCTACAAAAAACAAACGAACAAAAAAAAAAAAAAAAAAAAAAAAAAAAAAAAAAAAAAAAAAAAAAAAAACTGCGACCCAACACACACAGCATATCTGATTCACTTCCTGCAATCGAGTCGGTTCAGAGTCGAATCACTTTCCCAGTAGAGTTCATTTAGAAGCAGAGGATAGAGAACACGACGCTCTCAGAATAAGAGGCTCATCATAACTGCGCCGAGGCGGAGAACACACCAGGGTTCCGTTCAAACAGACTAAACGCTATGTACGAGGAAGCAGCTCATAATTAAGCAATCAACAGCCATGTGGTATAAGCTGGGATAGAAGTAAAAAAAAAAATCAATAAATAAATAAATAAAAACCTGCCCAAGACCCAAAGTTATATCAATGCTTCGGAAAGACTAAATCACAGACAGAATAATCGGGCTTTGTTGTGTGCAGTTACTCTCTTGTGATTCTGAATTCATTTATTTATTTATTTATTTATTTATTTATTTATTTCATACACTTTCTTTTGCATCACTTAACCCATCTCCGTTGTCCGTCTGGATATGACACAGTCGTTGCATCATTTTAGGCGCGCAGAAAACCTTCCCATTTTCCGTTTCTTGACTTAACACAAGAACCTGTACTTGGGCTCCGTTGACAGCTTGGCCGGTGTTGGATTCTGGATTCGGATTGGTCAGAAGGTGTTGATTCATTTTCTCTGACAGTAGTGCAGCCGCAAATCCTAGGTTTCTATTAATGCGCTCGTTACTGTTTCTACAGTAGCAGCTCATTCGCGGGGACTCATTCTTTAAAGTTTCCCGTAAGGAGATGTTCTTTTAACATTTATGGAAGGAGTCTTCAGTGTCAGTGCGTTGTATCAGTCAGGGGTAAAGCTGTAACTTTGAGTTTTATTACATCTTCGGGACAGAGGAGTTTACGCTTTGCGGTTTCTTCAAGAACTTCAAGAGCAGAGGAGAGAAAAAAAAAAAAGAAGAGGGTGGTAAGGGAATGAGTGTTTCTAGCTGCTGTAACGTAAGTGATAACTTGATGCCAGAACACTAAATGCAACAATAAATGGATACAAATTACAATCTAAATAAGAATCGTAGTTGTTGGAAAACTGCTGCGTTATAAGAGGAAGAAAACGCTTGGGGATGCACTGTTAAATTCAAAATAACCAACTTCATGGCAGTAACAATAATTCCACCTCACCGCATTGTTGATTATTATCCCATAACAGCATGCCCCCAAGTGTTTTATAATCAGGCGGTACGCATGAATGGATGATTTTTCTGTGTTTCCTTGCCTCCATCCAGTTCTCCACCAGGAGCTAATTAAAAGCAGCACGGAGGCTGCAGCCAGTCAGCGTCTCTCCTGCCTCCATCGGGCCCAGGATTAGCGCAAACAAGAGACACAGCGGGCCCGCAGGGGATTAACACGTGGGGCTGGGGATCCCTGAGGCACGGCACACACTCAGCCTACGCAGCTCATAGCACCTGAGCTGCAGGGTGTCTCTGCTCCACACAGAAAGCTGCTGTAATCCGTCTGTATGAGGTCTCCACACCGAGCACCGTGGACGGGTCAGAGATCAGATGGAGCTCTGATGCGTGGTGGATTACAGCAGATTTGGAGGTAGAAATATAATAAAGGTGCATCAGTTTCTCACTGTTATGGTGTTTGGATTTAACCTGAATTTTTTTTTTTCTCCTTTGATCTAGAAAGAAGCGCAATCTGACACAAACTCGTAGACATCCGTCACGTCTGAGTCACTGCTGTAGGAAACGATGGAATACACAATAGACCCTGACTTTCTACAATAATTTAGTACGCAATCATTTAGTGGTTGTGACTTTTTTGGTGTAAATTCAAGACCAGCTCACCTACTGCTTAAGATTTTCAGCTTTAATCCAGGAGATAATCGTAGATATTTTCAGTATTAGCTATTAATTGCAAGGATCTATCAAGTGTACAACAGGCAGGTTTTAGTGTAAAGTAAAATAGAGCATTTTATATATATATATATATATATAAAGTGACGTGACGTGTGGCCAATTCGGAATTTGTGTTCTGCATTTAACCCGTCCAAGTGCACACACACAGTAGTGAACATACACACACACACTGTGAACACACACCCATTCACTCCCCCCACCTACAATCCCTGCCGCTGATGTGAAAAGAAGCAAGGCTGTGAACGATGCACATTCACAGTGGTTACTTTCGTCTCAAGCTTCAGTCTTACATTTTTAGGTAAAACCTGGCCTGTGAATTCGCAAGTCTTGACCTTGTGAACCAATAGAAACTAAGAAGGCGGGGCTATGGTCTATCTGACGGGTAAAAAAAAAAAAAAAAAAAAAAATGGACAAGCTGCATATTATTAAATTGCAGCTGCACCAAACATTTGCCTTGATTTCTTACTGTTATTGGTACACATCTAAAAAAAAAAAAAAAAAAAAAAAAAAATCCCGACATTTTGTAATAAAAATTGCATTTTGTTTTGGTTTTTCTCCACCTGCTAGGATTTTCTCCTTATCCGTGTTAGGAGTTTATCACAGCTACCGTTTCACGCAAAACCTTTGCAAAATGAAAGATGATAAGATTTTTCCTCTCATGAATGTTTGCATGTTTGCTGTGTTATTTATTGAATAAGTGCTCGATTAGTGCTTGACTCAGACTCAGAGGCTGCTTAGCAACTACTGGTCACGTAAGGTTATGGACGGCTTAGTCCTGGTCGCCTCACCATTTTTCTTGCAAGGACGTTACCAGCTAAGATGTACTTATTCATTTAAAACCATCTCGGGTAATTTCTAGCGCAGCTGAAGCTTGGAAATCAAGGCTAGTTGCAACAGAACACAGTCCGAGCGAACATCGATAACACACACGCACTTAAGTTACATGTACTCAGCCTCAAAAAATTCGACCAACTCTAGCCGTGCCAAGGTCAAAACATTACAGACACTAAAACAATTTCCTGTCTCACCCATTTATGCTTCCATAAATCCACCACATAAATCAATACGCATAGCTGAGATGGTTTCTCTGAGCTGTTGCTTGGAGAACAGACTGTGTTTTCTGCAACACTGGACAGGTTCTGATTGTAAGGCTGTGCTAGCTGCCCTCAATGGCAAAGGGTCCTGTGAATACCTAAAAAATGCTTGGAATGCAAAAAGAGGCAGATTAATTTGTTCCTGTGTTCGTTCATAAACAGAGGTATCTGGCTACAGAGAGGCAAGACAGGTGCGTGTAGGCGTTTCCGAGCTGACCTACCTGCACGGTCATACTTTTATTTTTCATTTCCTTCAGCCTTGAGAAGGTCCTAATTCTGTACACACATTTAAAACCACAAGAGCATTAGAATGTATACACACACACCATACACCATATCGCATGAATATGATATATTCGAGACTACAGGTGGCATATTAAGCCTGAAATAGTGCATTGTACGGGGCATTCCTTTATAAAATATTTATCCTCGGTATGAAAAAATAATGAGAAACAGAGCTGCTGCAATAAAGCCAGAAAATCTGTCAGCTTGGGTTTGCACAAGTATCGAGTCAGAGCATTGTTTTGTTTTTTTTTCCTTTTTTTTTTTTTTTTTTTTTATATCTCCTAAAGGGAGCAAGGTCTCCGGCGTCACGCAGAGCTCAACTCCGCAGCGCTGGATCACATGGCGAGAATAGATGGCCCCTGCCAGTCGTCATTAGCGAGCCGCTCCGTTTCCCGCTGGCATTAGCGCCGGCTAGCTCAGCTGCTGCTTATCCCAGAGCGCCACATCCTCTTTGGTTTTTTTGGTTTTTTTGTCTAATAAATGGAGGAGGAGAGTGCTTTAGCAAACACAGCAAAGGAAACAAGGGGAGACTAAAGAGGATGTATGGATCTGAGCTACACCTCCGGAGAGCTGAGTGGAGGATAATAGCATGCCAGATGGAGAGAGTTTCAAATTATTTCTAGCTCAGACAGTAGTTTCGCTCAGACACTAGATTTATATTCCGTGAGTCAGAACGGCAGGAGGTTTGTCGCTGGAATAGAGTCAAGTTTTTTGACTGATTAAAGTAAACATAGACCTCTAAACATACCCAGTTCCCAATTAGCAGAAGATCCTTGGCCAAATTTCCCAGGCCAGCTAAAATAATAGCAAGTTTAGCATGGGGGAGAAAAATCGCATATATTTCACATGATATACTTTTCATTCCATTTGGAGACCAAAATGTTCCAAATGCAACCAACTGTATCGCAAGATTTCCAGTTTGCTCCAAATTACTCCTGAGATTTGGCGAATCGTAATCATGGTTGTGTTGTGGTTGTGTTTTGGCAGCCATATTTGGAAAAAGCCATTTCATTTCAGGTCAGATGAAAGCGGAAATGGTAAACGGAGAACCCCAGCTCAGGCTCGCCACACGAGACGTACTCTGGTTTCCTATTTCCTGACCTGTGCCTCAGGTAATTGAGATTGCACGCGGAACAAAAAAGAAATTGCAGTACTTCTCAAGTAGCAATTCCAAAAATAAGCTTTCAATATCTGTAATAACACTTGCTCCTCATCCCAAACACAAAATGCCTTTGTTTAATCAGATAGCCATTGATGAGGTTTCCTTTGGATACAAAGACATTAAATTAAAAGACAGAAACAGGACGGCTACAAGAAATTGGTATAATCACCACAGGGAACATAACTGCTAGTTTCATCCATCACAAAGAGTGAATATGTGGAGATTTATGAGATTTATGTTGCATTTGAAATATTTCACTGCCAATATCCTATTGCCATTACATTTCTAATGTAACTAAAAAAAAATACATTTTAACTCTATATAGTCGAGTCGAACAAGCAGCTCAAATTCTCTTGATTTTCTGCTTCCAAAGCTACAGTGAAGGCAAACAACTTCCTCATCGCCAGAGTTACACCAATCATCTTTATTTTATCTGCATTACAAGCTAGGCTAGCTAGATAGCCGATTCTGCTGTAGCTAGGAACCCTATAAGTGGTTATATGGTTATGGATTGAGCATCAGCAGAAAAAGAGAGAAAACATCAAGCGCAAAAGCCAGTCTAAAACCCGAATGCTCAGTTGTCAACTCAGCTGTATGGCTTCACAGTTTGTCCATTAAACACCCAAGCGCCTCCATAACACTGACTCTTTGGTAACACTGAGGTCGCACATTTGCCTGTCATCCCCAAACATTACAAAAATCTTTGACTTTATGCGATAATCCCTTTTCAAAAGCCTGTGCTATTACTGCACTGCTGTCCTTTTAATAGAGTCTGAGTGGAAAATGAGATCATTGTTACTGATTTGAGACTAATTGTCTGCCAGAAAGACTTTAAAAGGATCCAACAATTTAATCTCCACTATTGTTAAAACACAACAGTCAGCTACATCTGCATGCGTGAATTACATTTCACTGTATTGGCACTCGTGGCGTTCTTTGTGTGTTAAATGTTAGCGAGGAGCTCTCCGCAGAACAGAAATGCTGACTCAGAGCGTTCGCCCGTCCGGCCTCAAAGACACGGCGAGCCGGCCGAGGCACTCGAGCCGAACCCTCCAGCTGAGGTCGTGTAAGCTGCAGAGTAGGCAGTCATCATTTCGTAGCCATCAGCAAAGCAGCTGACTTCTGAGAGTCGCGAGGAAGAGCACTGGTTTAATGAGTCCCTGCTCAATTTGTAAGTTTTTACTCGTTGTTCCTGACAGTTTTTCCTGGAGAGAAAAAGTGTATTAAAACAGAGACTGAGCTGCAGGTAAAAGTTCAAGGAAGAGATCAGGGATCTTGTCCAGACGTTGTCCAGTTCCCAAGATTATTTCATTAAAGCTAATCTGGACAGCTAAGCTAACCCCTTTGGCTGTTAACATTTTTAGGTTTGGATGTAATATATGAGGTTGGATAACTACGTACTTGCAGAGACTGCACACGACTAGGGCTTATACTGTATATGTTTGACCTGCACGTGCGGCCATCTTATATCCTTTCTGTGGTCATGCTAGGAACGTCCAGGCTTCATCCAGGGTTTCGAACATAGGAACATAGGAAATCGTCTAGAAATAGACGAACAAACACCAAAACAACACAAAATAACAACTTTATCCTGGTCATGGTTGTGGTGGATCCGGAGTCTATCCTGGGAACACTGGGTGTGAGGCGGGAATAGACCTTAGACTGGATGCCGATATATTGCAGGGCACCACACAGACACATTCATACCTGGGGACAATTTAGAGTCTGGAGCATCTGGAGGAAACCCAAACGGACACTGGTAAAACCTGTGAAACTCCACACTGACAGTAACCCAAACTCAGCATCAAAACCTGGAACCTAGAGCTGTGAGGTGGCAACGTTACCCACTGCACCACCCTCAAAAAGTAACGCAGATAGATCACTACACAGATCGTTCCACAGAACAGTATAATTTGCCGGGAGGTCAAGATGTTGTCTTCATTTAAAAATAAGGGCAAACTTTCCCGGCAACTATACAACGAATAAACAGGGGCAATAAACAGATCCTTACACAGATTTTAATTTCTGGCTATTGATGTCCAAAACTCTGGTACTGGAAAACATGCAGAAAAACGGTACGCTCATCATGTAACAGCTTAGCAAAATGGAGGTCAAGGATATGGTAACAGACTCCCAAGCAACAGCTATCTAATCGAGACACAGATCAAAATATAATTTGTAAGCGTTCGTCTCAATCAATAATAAACCTGAATTTTATTAACATCGCGTGACTGATAAAGGGGAAATCGGAGACCTGGAGAACCTCGACCTAATAAACAGCATCGACCTAATATTTATTAAAACAGAATTTCTCCCAAGCAGGTAAATCGAACAAGTAAATTCCTAAACCATTCTACACTCTTAAGGGTTCTTTAAGGGTTCAGTGAAAAATGAAGGGCTCTTAGATTCCTAAAATGTCTCTACTTCGAACCAGTTGTTGTACAGTTCCACACCATTAAGGGTCGTTTCGTTTTTCCACAGAGGGAACCCTTAATGTTTTTATGTAGACCCCTTTTTGGAGCGCTAAGAACCCTTATTTATCCAATGGACAGTCAAAGAACCCTTGAACAACCCTTTGTATGTATTAATTGAGTAGGTGTGTTGTTCAAACACCGAATTATTGTTAAAACTAGAATTATTCTAGAACTGTCTTGGTAGCTGGTACACTATTAGAAAATAGGGGTCATCAAGGGTTCTTTAAGGGATAATTATGGTTTCTTAGCTTCCTAAAAGGGTTTAACTTGAAAGCAGTACTGACTGGGAAAACACTCTTTTCACTCCTCATGCAAAAGCTAAAAATGGAAAGAGGGGATGAAGAACCTGAAGGATTTCTGGAAGCTAGGTTAATTAGCAATAATTTTCCCCAAACAACAGCTTGTGATAGGACTGATAAGGGGAAGATCCAGATCCAGAGGGCTTTGTGCATTCTCTTCAAAGAAACAGCAATCTAAAGAAACCGACAGATCCACAGACACTGCGCTCACTGAAATCCACTTCAAAAACTGGATAATATTTCCTGAAAAAGAATTTTACATTTCGTGCTCGTCAGCTTCCTGGCTAATGAACAATAGGTCAGGGACCTCGTGGCATTGCACAGATGTTGTCCAGTTTGCATGGATCTGGTTTAATTAGAGTGTTTCTCCCAAGCAGCAGCTGTTTAATGAACAAATAGATCCCTAAATGGTTGCAACGCTCCAGCCATTCAACTCCACCAAATACAGCAAAACGGCGTTGAGATTATGATTGACGAGGGGAAGGCGGTGGAGCAGATGTTGTCCAGTCTTGTTCAGCCTTGTGCAGATGCTGTCCAGGTTTGTTTAATTAGAGCCAATCTTAAGTAACAGCTGGGTAATGAACAAATAGTGTAGATCATGGGCACAAGGCGCACTGCAACCTGTGCGATGGGTTAAAAAGTTGACAAGGTCATGCGTGCAGTAAAAATGAAAAATAAACAGGTACATCTGGGAGATGTATATATATATGGATGAGATCACCTTCTTTAGCAAGAGATATGTTCAGTTTTGGAGAAGAGGTTTAAGGGTTCTTAGGTTGTGCCTTTGTCCTTATATAGAATGTAGTCATGTAGTTTTATGTAGCATCTGGAAGCTAAGAACCATTAGTTAGCCAGCAAAACCTTGAAGAACCCCTCATCGTATGTATTAACTGGGTGAGTGTGTGTGTATAACTTCAAATTGTAGAACCTGAGGTTTAATATTTAGCTAAACGTCTTGGCGCTTGGTATACTCTTTTAATCCATCCTTTCTATGTAGAACCTTTCTATGTTGAACCTTTCTATGTAGAACTAGGTAAGGACGTGATACAAACTCCAAATTACTGCTGATTACTTTCATCTTCATCTCTGGGAAAGCCTTAAAGGTTCTGTGTGGAAACCTGTAAAATGTTTTTCTGTAAGTATGGAGTAAAGAAACTATCACTGCAAATGAATCTTTATTGTTTTCTTCTTAACACCTAGAACCTGTCATTTAAAATGTGATGTTTGGTACTCTAATGGGTTCTTAGAGGTTCCATGTAGAACCAAATATCCAAGTGTTTTTTTTTTTTCTCTAAGAAAGGGTTTTCAGAACTTTTAATTATCCAACAAACCGTTAAGGAACCAGTGAAGAACTCTGTTCTTCTAAGAGTGCGTGTATTGCCTTGGTAAGTGTGTGTACTCCAGAATATTGGTTATTATTTCCTTCTTAATATCTACAACCTGTCAGGCATTTAACATCTTACCTAAACTGTCTTGGTAAAGCAGTAAGGGTTCTTCTGGTTCTTTGGTTGTGCTTCTGTGGGAACCTTTCTATGGAGAACCCTACACAATCAGAAAGGGTTGTGAGTAGAACCTTTTTGGAAGCTAAGAACCATTGATTGTCCAAAGAACCCTTAAAAAACCCTTTTTTTTCCTAAGAGTGTGTGCAATTGTCCAAAGAACCCTTAAAGTGCTCCTGAAGAACCCTTTTTTGCTAAGAGTGAGTGTGTCATAACTGGGTAAGTTTGGGGTAATCTGAAGTCTAAATTCTTGCTGTTTGTGCTGATGTGCTTGTGTGTGTTCATCATTCACAGATGCACAGAACAGCGCAGAATGAAGAGTGATTTCATCAGAACGCTGTTTACACTGATGGAATTACACTGTTTTTGTGTCAACAGATAAGAAATAAAGTGGTTTTATGGCCGAAAGTTAACACTCACGCTGTACACGAATGACGCTGCCAAAGCAAACGTAACACAAAGCTGATGCTAGGAGTACGCTGTCGGGGATTTGAGATTTGAGATGACAGTGAGGATGGCAGTGAAAAAAAAACCCTGTAAAATAAATGATTACAGAGCAAGCACAAAAATCAAGCATAAGAGAACAGTGTATATTCACAGTGTTGAGTATTCATTCATTCATTCATTCTCTCTTTCTTGCCCTTCCTTTCTCCTTCCTTGTGTTGCCCAGTTCCATTGTTTTGCCTATAACTGACTAGAAAAAAAGTCGTAGTTTATATATTTCTAATCATTAAAAACCTGACATTATATATATAATCATCATTATATATAAATATATAACAGCTCTAAAACTAAAACACGGCTAATTCTAAAACCAAAAAGCTCCAAACAAGACTAGGTTTAAAGACAAATGCTTCAAAATCAGAACTTTCAGTGAAAATATATTCAGTATTTCATGTTATTGGTAGAATTAACCCCTGAAGCACTGAAGAGGAGTTCCCACTGTTACCACCCTGAAATTGATGATTTTCCTATACCAGCACATCCTGAAGTGTTTTCTTCCTCTCTTACACCAGAGCAACGTGCCAACGATTACAATTTTCTATTTATTAAAGCATGACACATCGTTACCGTAGCTTGTTACTGCGAACTCCTCGGCGATCCCGAGCTTCTCACTCCTATGCCTTGCGTTAACGACACACACGTCCTGCTGCAGTAATACCAACAGGAAACGACATGAATCGCAGCTCATCGTTTAACACCAGGCCATGAAATCTGCTCGCTCCGAAACCACCAGCTGTGTCACTGGGTAAAAATATATAACGCATCAGGCCCAGACGAAAAGCCGAAACAGCCGTAAAGTGCGAAGCGTTATGTAAGTATCTCTAAATGTATGAGAGTTTTATTGGTCTTCTTAGTGCAAGTGAGAAATCCCCGTGCTACAACCTCGTTTCTTATTCAGCTCACTGGCAGAGAAACAATGCAGGTATTCTGGGAGGAGAAGAAAAGGTCACTTGCATTTAACACACAGTTACGGTGGAAAGCAAAGGCTGAAACACACACACACACACACACACATAGGGAAATTGTGTTAGCTGTAGGGTCAAATAAAACGTCTTCGACATGGAAATTTCTGTGATCAGATTATGGGTGCACATACTTATGCTTCTGTCAGATATAAAGGAGTGCAGGTATTAAATGAGTGTCTGAGTTATTATATTAGTGTTATAGTGCTATTAAAAAGAAGCTCTCTATATGTATCTCCAAACAAGTAAGAAATAAAACACTTGGGGTCATGCTGTGATGGCAAAATAATCAACGACAGGGTGGTGCGATGAAGCTTAGCCACAGTCATCGCCCCAAAGCTGATTATTTTCCTCTAACACCACATCCTGAAGTGTTTTACTGCTCTTACGCCACACCAACTACAAGCTTTTGTTTAGTAAAGAACACATCATACTTTTTATCCATTTATAGGTACAAAACAAGTCCGTTTCTGTTATCACTTACTTTAAAGCAGCTATAAACAGGCGTTTCTTCACCAGCCTCTCTCTTTTTTTTCTCTCTCGTGAAGTTAAAGAAGATTTTAAAAAAATAATAAATAAAAATACAGTGAGAAACCGGAAACTCCTCTGTCCTGAAGACTTTGTCGAGGTTACAACTTTACGTCCGACTGTAATAAAATGCTGACACCGGAGACTCCTTCCATAATTGTTAAATAAACCCTGCCTTATAGTATCAACGATTACTCAGGGTTTTTTAAAATGACTCCGTTTTTACAATCCGCTTACGTGAAGTGTCCGCCGCATGAGCTGATACTATAGAAATGATATCGCGTTAATATACGGTACACGTGGGATGTGCGGTTGCGCCGCCGTCAGAGCTGCTGCTAAAGAAAAGGTGTTGATTCCACCTTCTGACCAATCACGAGCCAGAATTCAGCAGCGCTGTGGCTTTACACAGCACTCATCTTCAGTTAGAATTGTTCTCTTTTCAAATCAGCATGATACCCCGAGCTCTATATTTTATAAACCCCACCGTTAAAAGTGTGCCGTCTGCTATCTATTTATTTATTTATTTATTTTTGGTTCCTTTTACCCTTTTCTTTTTAACAGAACCGTGATGGCAGCCTGCAATCACGCTAAAACACACTGTCACGAGCGCACAAGCTAACAGCGAAGAAAATGAATAACGTGCGGAAAGGGTGATGGCGATGATGGCGATGATGATGATGACGCAGTGTGAAGAACACCTGTCAAAGCAGCCTGGATGATTTGACAGGGAGGGAAAAAAAAAACAAACTTTATCTTCATCATCATCATCATCATCATCGCTTAAATGCGTCCCTGATAGACACTCCTGACGCAAAAGCTATAATTGTGAAGCATCCTGAAATTATCCGAGCGTCAGCATGGTCATTTGGCAGGAAAAAATAAATAAATGTCACATTAAAAGAGAAGTGTTGTACAAAATAAACCATTTAACCGTCGATACTGCCGTAAACATGTCAACTCGCTAGCCTCAGTAATGTCGCAACTAATATTTTACTTAACTTTATTTTCCACAGAGCATCGGGAGCACTTCATGTACAGTACACACTTGGGAAAGAGAAGGTTCTTCCATGGTTCTTTAAGAGTTCACTGATAATTAAGGGTGCTTAGCCTACTAAATAAAACATTTAAAGGTTCCCTTTAATTAAGCAACCATTCATCTTCCACCAGTGTACAGTAATTACTGAGCATTTAACAGATAATAGAGACGTAAGCAGTAATTACAAGTAAAGTCTGGCACATTAACTGCATGTTAGATATTAAAGTAAAATATTAAACTTATTAAATATTAACTATTAAAAGGGTTAGGTTTGTACAGCAGTACTTGGTGCTACAGTCCAATAAACTACTCAGAATTTTAGAAACATATTTAGACTTGAAAACGAAAAATCTGAGCGAACTCGACTCGGAGACTCACATCTGGACATGGTGTTATGAATAATCATTTATTTTCAGGTAAATGTTAAATAATTCTAATAATAAATTAGTAGTATTTACCATTGTGATATTAGTTACAAGCATTAAGTGTACTTACATGGTCAACTTGCAAAGTTTGAAAAAATATCCAGAGACTATCATCGAACCATTATTACTATGATTATTATTATTATTATTATTATTATAGTTACTCCTTTATTTTTAAATTCTGCATACCATATGTTAATAATTATAATGAGTAATTTGTTTGTATTCAAGGAGTTTTCACTTGCTAAGATTATTTTTAGCAATATGTTACTGCTTATGAAATTTTGTAAGTACTGCAGTACAAACCTGGCCATTTTCACTAAGTTACTAAGTACCTTAAAATTCAATATATATAAATATGTGCAAGAAATGACTCTAATATACCAGTCATTATGACTGACCTGATCAATTCTAGCAACAATGCAAGTCAAATTTTTTTTGAATAACATATACTACCATTTTTGGTAACTACCAGAAATCGACTGAATTTAAATGTGTTATTGGAAATGTGAATTAGAAATTCTAAGTAAGAAATGAGTTGAGTGAACCGAGTTGAGTGAACCGAGTTGAGTGAAATGAGTTGAGTGAACCGAGTTGAGTTAAATGAGTTGAGTGAACCGAGTTGAGTGAACCGAGTTGAGTGAAATGAGTTGAGTGAACCGAGTTGAGTGAACCGAGTTGAGTGAACCGAGTTGAGTGAACCGAGTTGAGTGAAATGAGTTGAGTGAACCGAGTTGAGTGAAATGAGTTGAGTGAACCGAGTTGAGTTAAATGAGTTGAGTGAACCGAGTTGAGTGAACCGAGTTGAGTTAAATGAGTTGAGTGAACCGAGTTGAGTGAACCGAGTTGAGTGAACCGAGTTGAGTGAAATGAGAAATGTTTGTGACTTTATTTAATTGAAAAAAGGGAAACCTGAAGAATCAGTCTGGATCACTCTAAATAGCCACTTGTAGCACAACATCCAGTATATCTGTGTTACAGTTGTGTTACTAATGTTGTCTTATATCAGCTGTAACGCAAAGTTTGGCTTACAGTGCCTTACAGTCTCACAGGAACAGCTTCACCAAACAAGCGCACTCGCCTTCCAGTTACAATCTGGGAGTGGGTGATGACGTCCTTAAATACAAAGATTTAGGGATTTTTATGGAACACTTTTTATTTATTTTTTTTATTCTATTTATGTAATTGTCAATAGTGACTAAACGTTAATTAAACATAAAAGAATAAATAAATCCAAAGCAACTCATATGCCCAAAAAAATTACAGGAAGTGTACATCCAGTACTGTCAAATAAAAGGACATTTTTGGCTTTTTAACATTTTTAACCAACTAACTAACTAACTAGCTAACTAACTAACTAACATAGATTTCGCTTCTGCGAAAATACATCTTGTTCTTTAAGATGCTGTTAATTAATTATAATATAATTAGTACATTTTTATATATTCTTTAGCCTATATATATACAGTATATTATATCATATATAATGACATATTGTATACAATGACACATTATAACTGCATAATGCATGCTGGTGTTGTTTGATTGAAAACACAAATTAGTGAATTCCACACACACACACACACACACACACACACACACACACACACACACACGGTTGCGAACACTACACAGAACACTACATTACATTATGAATAACACTAAACACAAGATTTGACTGTTTTATTTATTGATTTTTTTTTTTTTTTTTTTTTTTTTTTTTTTTACAAGATCATATGCTTTCTTTAGAATACAGTCTTTAGACAGCGGCGCTGTCATGGCGTGAAGTCGAGGCTTTATTGCCCCACATTCCCTGAGACTATTATTATTTAAAAAAATCTATAAAGCTGTTACATGGAGAATGAAAGGCTGCAAATATTCCCAGCACCTAAACCCCGTTCACAGCGCAATCACTGATCCAGAGCGCTATAAATCTCGATTGGCCTTATGACAGAAATCAATATATGAAAGCTCGACCACATATCCGCTGGGCAATTCTATCGGGCTGGCGCAGAATTCGGTGTGTGTGTGTTTTTAGGAGAAACTTGAGACAGCCAGTGAGCTCTTTTGTCTACTGTAATATTTCAAGGTGAATACTGCAATAGTGACTTAAAAAAAAAAAGTGTGTGGGGGGAGGGTGCGGGGGGGGATGATTTTTTTTCCACCCCTCACAGGATGAGACGTATACAATGACATTCGACCAAGCGATGACCTTACAGTCAGAAATAACATCTACTAATTGACGCTCAAGCCCAGGGAATGGATTTAAGGACACAAGTCGTAGTGAAGAAGGTTCCGCTGATGGAGTCCCTGTTCAACGGCGGTTATCAGCTTTACTGCTAATCTTCAGTGGGTAAGATGGTCACATGTTCACCAAAAGCTTCAAGCGCAGCTCTCTGCGGATGTGCAATGTGTTCTTAGCTGATAGCACGAACGACCGGTGCGATGCCCAAAGCCTGGACGCAGAAGACCAGACAGGAAATACGTGCAAAATTCAAAGCCAGGAGGCAACAAAGGGTTCGTGTGGAGGCTACGCAGAGCGAAAAATGAACCTCGAGCCAAAAGAAAAGGCAAAATTTACGACGTCACTGAATTTGTATCATGTGAAGAAGCATTGCCCATATTTCCAAAATTACACTGGAAAATAAAATAAAATGTCACTAGAATATATTTAGAGACACTCATACAACATCAGAATCAAAGGGAAGGCTTTCAAGTCTTTCAAGATGAGTGAGGCTCAAAGCGTCTAATTTTCCTGCTCGGCTCGACGCTAGCAGGGCCTCTAATGAATGCTAAATAAGGTGGTAGATCAGAAACCTGCCACGACACTCTGTCTGATTTCACAGGTTCTCAAAAGAGCAGAGAAATTCTGCAAAAAGAAGCAACAGACAAGAAAAAGGAGGGACACAAGTCATGCGTAATTACAGGAACGGTTACGAAGAAGCGGATAAAGAACGGCTGTAGTGTTCACCTCTTAGCTTTGTTTTTCCAAACCTACGCACACAAACGCTTCACGGAAGAATTCTATCGTGTCTAAAAGGGATTCTCTAACCTGATTCGTCCAAAGCAAATCATGTGTTTATATTAGCGCGCTTGTTCTAACAGGTTATCGTTTCTATAGTAACAACTTACACAGGGACTTGTACACCAGATAGTAATCATGAAATTGCTATGGTATAAAAATAACAGTTAGCTACATTATTAGTGACAGATTGTATAGCTAGAGGTCGTTTTTGTTTAGCATCCCTGTCCATTACTTATTGCCTATTAGCAATCAGGCTATTAGCTACCTAATTAAGGCTACAATATCACAATGTAGTGCATTTTGTTGATTATCATTACTTATTATGAATTCTTCCAAATAATAGCAGCAATAATAGCAACCTCTTCCTGTCAGTATAACATTAAGCTCATCACTCGTCACTGTAATTATCAATATTAAATAACAAGATCTTCTAAATCCTTTCTTTGCACTTTTCCATACAACCGTGCAGACACACAAGGACAAAACCCCAGACCCTGCTTCCAGAGCGAGTGTAAGAATAGTCACACTGTCCTTGGACAACGTTTTATCGCAAAATTTGGCTCTTTTTATCGTCCACTGTACAGAATAAAAATATGAAATGAGCAGTTTTGCCATCTGTGCACAGAGGTTTTGTTTAAACACACGCCGTAAGTCAGCGACGGGCCAAACCCGTGATTCAGCGCAAAAACCCACAATTCTCCCCGGCGGTCTCGCAGCAGTGCTGATGTCATCAACCGAGAGTGGCCATTTTATACTTCCTGCTTCCTGTAAATAAATACACCGCAGATGACAGGCACTGAGAGCAGACTTTAGAGCCACAGCTGCTCGTTTGGTTGCATTCAGACAAAATTTGGAGAATTTTCTTCTCAGGACATGAAAACGTTGAATGTGGTTTAAGTGCAGAATTTGGCCACGATGTAATTTAATTAAAAGAAGCAAGCAAGCAAACAAACAAGCATCGAAGACGACAACAACAACAACAACAACAACAACAATAATAATAATAATAATAATACAAACACACAAAAAGGAGGATTAAAGGGATAAACCTACTAGATAGATAGATAGATAGATAGATAGATAGATAGATAGATAGATAGAAATTAATAAATACATCTCCCTAGTTAAAGAAGAAGAAGAAGTCCCTGTGAATGAGCCGTTACTATAGAAACGATAACATATTAGAAGGAGCGCATTAATATAAACCTGAGATTTGTAGCTGCACTACTGTCAGAGCTGCAGTTATAGAACATTAATCACCACCTTCTGACCAATCAGAATCCAGAATTCACTAGCGCCGAATGAACTGAAGGCCTTCCTTGAGTCGTGTCATAACTGTGATAAAAATCGATATTCTAAAAATACCTGTCGTTTAAATAAAGGTACGGATTTGAAAAGCCATTAGGAGAACGCTGAGTGTTTTACGGACTCAAGACTTCTACAGGCTCGTGTGATCAATATGGCGGAAAAAAAAATGACGAGTCTGTCCTTGTGGCCGAGAGAGAGAGAGAGAGAGAGAGAGAGAGAGAGAGAGAGAGAGAGTTCAGCGGAGTGAAGTGTGAAAGGTTGACGGATTTATCGGCGCCACATCACAGTATTTACACAAGCTGCATGTGAAAAGCTGAGCACTGATCCTGAGCGAGATTTTCAGTTCGAGATAAGCTTCGTCTCATCAGGAGTGTGTGAGATCACTGAAACACACACACACACACACACACACACACACACACACACACACACACACACCCCATCATACACAGATACTGATAACTGATTTCAGAATTCAGTACAAACCCGTGTTCAGCGTTGATTCAAGAAATTAGAAGAATTTACTGCCATATTTAACAAGACGCTAATATTTATTGATTGAGCTGATTAATAAAAATACTTTTTTGGAATTCTTTTATTATTTTTTAGTTATGATTAGCTGTATCATTGACAGAGTGACCCATTTAATCCTGACAGCTATATATATATATAGACAACAGAAAAACAGAAACAGAAACAGAAAGCAACAGAAAAAGAAGGTGGTTACAGTGATATTGGTAATGGACAGAAAAAAAATTATATTTATAAAAAATATATATATATATATATATATATATATATATATATATATATATATATATATATATATATATATATATATATATATATATATATATATATATATATATATATATATATATATATATAAATAAATAAATAAATAAATATATATATATATAAGTAATTAAATAAATAAACAATTAATTAAATAAAGGAAGTGGAAAAGGAAACTTAAGTAAGGTTACAAATTTATTAATTTTGATAGATATATAGATAGATATATTAATGTATTTGTTATGTTTGTTGGAGAAGTGAAGCAGAGGGACTCGCTGGAATGACTGGATAATCATTGAAAGAAAATGAAATGAAATGGGAAAAAAAAATAGCACAAAATATTTAAAAAAATAAGACATTTGGTTAGGTTTTGTTTCTAGAGGTCACATGTTCTCTGTCTAGGTTAGGCAGGAAACTGTGGATTGATTTTTTTTTTTTTTTTAAGTAGATATTTATTGACTGGTTGATTAATTGATTGATTGATTGATGCAAAAATAAGGAAGAGGGACTCACTCGATTGGCCAGATGATCAATAGCTTAAAAAAAAAAAAAAAATAATAATAATAATAATAAAACATTGTGTTTTGTTTCTAGAGGCCAGAGATTATCGGTTATGCAGCTTGTGTCTAGGTTAGGTAGATTAATGTGCATTGATTATTCATTTGTTTATTTGTTTACACACAACTGTACCAGAGGGGCTTACTGGTCTAAAACCAAAATCAATCAAATTTCTTTTTGAAAAAATGAAATGAAATGCAATAAAAAGGAGGCCGCAGGTTATCTGCCGCAGGTCGCTCGGCTTGTGCGCGAGTTAGCTAGGAAAGTTTCCGACGTGCCTCTGCTCTGCTAGGTTTCCACATTCACACAACTCCGTGTGAAATCTGAGTACAGTAACATGTAACATGCCAGATGGTGAGGATTATTTTAAACTCCATCCCTTTCTTCGTGTTTTCTCGGAACGCTGGGGAATCTGCAGCGGTACGAGTCGTGCCTGGGCTCCTGCACAAGTCAGAGCCTATCGCATTTACAGAGATTTTATTTTATTTATTTATTTATTTATTTATTTTTAACGAAAAACCAAACTTTTACAACTCAGCCACGCAAGAGTTTATTATAAATACCTAATTAAGAGTGTTTACTTCTGCAATGCATAAACGAGGATTATACACAGTAATATACTCAGTATTGGTGGAATAAAAGCGGCTCACGGTGGAGGAGTTTAACTACAGTTCAGCTCACTCAGACCCTCTCTATTCGTCCAACTGGTAAATAAATCAGAGCGGTATTCAAACTGCATCCTCGCCATCAATCACCGCACAAATTGGAGAATCGCTCCATCATTAGTCGAGACCCAAATCACTTCTGAAGGCATTGTGAAAGCAGCTGAGGTCCATTTGCACTGGAATTAGATAAGAGACGGGATCATTAGTGGGGGTGATTATGGAGACGTGATCTACATCGAAGAGACGCCTGTTTCCCGAAACATCGCGCATCCACGACAACGCAAAGCCACAACTGACAAAACTTTTATAAGCGTTACGCGATCTTTGCACCTTGATTTCGTGACCCCTTGTTATTTATAATGTACTAATGTTCACTGGGTATAAAAGGTATTTTCAGAACACTATAAAATAATACATGAAACTGTCCCGAATCAATTTTGACATTGGCTTGACAGAGACCACTAACCACATCGGAGGTGGTTGCTAGGGTGGTGCTAGGTGGTTTCTAGGTTGCTGCCAGTTGTATAACGCGCTATCCCAACAGCTTTCTAGGTTGCTATGCTTATCCACCTGGTTGCTGGGGTGCTGCTAGGGGTATTCTAGGTGATTGGTATGCGATTTCAGCTGGTTGCTAAGGTGTTGGTAGTTGATTGGCATGCTATTCCACTTGGTTGTTAGGGTGTTGCTAGGTGGCCGCATTGACATTTCCAGCTGGTTGCTAGTGTGTTGCTAGGTGGCCGCATTGACATTTCCAGCTGGTTGCTAGTGTGTTGCTAGGTGGCCGTAATGACATTTCCAGTTGGCTAAATAGGGTGTTGCTAAGTGGTAGCAATGATATTCCAGCTGGTTGCTTGGTTTTTGTCATTATATTCCAGTGGGTTGCTATTGCTAGCTGGTTGCTATAGTATTCCAGCTGGTTGCTTGGTTGTTGCTATTATAGTCCAGTGGGTTGCCATTGCTAGCTGGTTGCTATAGTATTCCAGCTGGTTGCTATGGTGTTTCTAGGAAGTTGCTATTGTATTCTAGGTGGTTGCTAGGGTGTTTCCAGTAGGCCGCTATGGCGTATCTAGGAGGTTTCTCTATGATCCCATGTGGTTGCTAGGTTGTAGCAAGCATTTCAGCATTAAAGTCAATGCCAATGATTTCATGAGGGCTGTGTACAGATTTGAAGAAGCAGGTCTGATGTGGTTGGATTTGGTTCTTTTTCAGCAATGCCTACTTCGACAACTGAGTTCCCGCTGGATCACGACGTAGGAGTGTTTTAGCCCCGATATTTAGGAATTGATTTGCCCCTGGACGTGTCGAGTGTGTGAAAGTCTCTGGAGCAGATCTCCAGCCTATAGACATAATTGACTTTAAAAGATTCTGAAACTGTTTACGACACATTAAAGATGGCCTTGGTTCTTCGTTTCCGCCAGTCCACTGTGGAGAAATGAAATACACTTATATTCCTGTCTGCTTCTAAGAACGCAGAGATCTTTCACTCCGTTCCTTAAAGTCCACATGAAATAACGTGGAGAGATGTGATTTGCATGTCTGTACGTTGACATATTTCTTTTTGAAACTGTAATTCAGAGTGATGGTGTGTTGACTGGTTTACACAACCGCCACTAAGGTTTGAGATACACAACACCCCCAACCAACAACAAATTTGACAGTAGCTTAGCTAACTAGCTAAACATGAGCTAAGCAAGAGTGTTTTTTTCAACTGTAGAGGATTTCTCACTTCCCCTTTCTTCACCCACGTCTGCCCGCTTTACCCAGGATGATATCCTAGACAACGAGGCACTGTGTATCTTTAGAGTTTATGCCGTATGTGTTTGAGTTGAAGTTGAATGTTAGCAGCGCGGAGGGTGAAGGAGAGTCACACAGACATCATCTGACATGCTTAAATGATACATACAATGATATGACTGACTCTTACTGATGGAGAAGCCCAGATGGTGTATAAAGATCAGTCTGAGGTAGCGACATTCCACCGCTGAACAGCTCCAAGTCGCATAACTGCCAACTCACGAATTTCACCCTCTTCCAACCAAATGTTTTATCAAGCAAGCGATGCTTTGAAAAGGGAACGGTGCGCGGGAAGATGCTTAGCCAAATACGCACCAAAAATGCTGCTAACGATCTGATAATATAGAGCGAGACACGCCCCAAGGGGCGGGACATACAGTATATGTACATTCACAAGACTAGCCCAGAATGCGTAATACAAAGTTTTCACTGGAAGTGACAAACTATAAATTAAAATGAGAATATCTCCAAAACTATTTTTGGGGATTTTTTTTTTCCCCTGATCATTTTGGTGTCTATTGAACTGAAGGACAGATCCTAAAAGCTCTGAAACATCCATTTCGATTTCAAGGTTTAAAGCACTGGAGGTTGTAACACAGTTCAAGGTTTCCTCAGGTGTAGGATCTGTGGTGTGATATTATTGTGTCTATCTTTTTTTTTTTTTTTTTTTAAATTACCTACCGACTAGCATTGGTTAGGCTGCTAAAAAGCATCATGAACCACTCAAGCATCCCTTTATTCCAGCTGGCGTTTTTCCACATGGGTGTTTTTCAGTTGGATCAATCATTGTGTTCTGAGCTACACAACAATGGACGAAGCTCTTCTGATTGACGTTAATATAATTTCCACAAATGGTCTACTACTCAAAATGTCAGGCTGAATCTTAGGAGAAGAAGATGATAGAAGATTGCAAAAGGAAGATTCAGCAAAAAAAAAAAAAAAAAACCAAAAAAAAAAAAAACAGATGCCTTATATAAGACAAGAGTTCTGTACTTTGAAAAAAGGGGGAAAAATCGTGAAAAAAAATGTGTGTTTTTTCATCACCTTCTTACTCTTCTTTGGATAGTAAAGAAATATTTTTTAGGAATCTTTTCTGGATTGAAGCCTAATTATACTTGCTTTTCACTACGAATACACAAGATGGCTGCCATACGTATCGTGCGGTTGCTTGTCAACGCTATATGTCGTATGGTGCAATACAAATGTACATGGTGGAGGCACTGTAGTTCACTGTAACGTCATGTCAGCACCAGAATGAGAGAAAGACACTCCCGTTTTTTCACCCCAAGATCGATGAACAGCAATGATCTATGTTGGTGATGCTCATACCCGTCGTCTAAGAAGGCTAAAATTGCTAGTGCTCCCCTAGAGGTGACTTGCTCCATGTGAGGCTATTTAGGAGGCTATATCGCTTTTAATAAATTGGATACGCATAAGGTACGCAGATGACTATGTGAACGATACCGCTCGTGTAGCGCCTGCATATGTACACGTAAGTGTAAAATTACAGTACATTTTCAGCTAAACGGTTTTCCCAGAGCAGCTAAATCTTTAGGATGCAAGATGTCAGAAGATCTCTCATCTATTGCAATGTAGGAACCATTTTTTTGGTTCAGTCAGTGATTCTCCAGCTATTTCTGTTGGTCCCAAAATAAACTGAATAATCATTTTCCACCATTTTGACTCTATCCATGTGAACCACAATACAAGTCCCCATTGTTCCTATAGAACTAATAACATATTAGGTTCCTTAAAGAACTGTTCAGTCTATGATTCTCCAGCCATTTTTTTGTTGGTACCACAATCAACTGAATAATCATTTTCCATCGAAAAAGATCCTTCCACATAATGAAATATTTATGGTGGGAACTTTTATTTCAGTTCTCTGCACCAAAAAAGTGACTGAAGATCCATGAATGAAAAGGATCCCCAGGGGCAAAACGGGTATCATTCTAAAGAAACTCCTCTGATACCCATGTCACTTGTTAGTTGTAACTTGTGGGAGTGGCCTGTCAAGCTACTTCCTTCCAAATTTATTTTTCTTCGTAATGTCGCTATACACATTTAATGAGAGGTTGTATATGACAGGATAAGATGAAGCCACAGTTAGAAGTTTTTTTTTTTTTTTTTTCCACCATGTCATACCTCTAAACTCTGGTAGAGTCTTAGAGAAAGTTGTCCTCCTTCAGCTGCAGACCTTTTTGGAAAAGAACGCACCGTTTGAGGTTTTTCAGTCTGGTTTTAGATATCTTGTTAGTGGTTGATATGGGAGACCAAGTAATTTTGGGATCCTTATAGTCCGGCTTGAACAGTCTCCGATATCCGGTATCCGAGGAACTGCGTTGGAGTGGTTTAAATCATATTTGAGTAACAGACGTTTTTCAGTTCAGGTGGGTGGGTGTACGTCTAATGTTGCCCCCCTCACATGTGGGATTCCCCAAGGCTCTATCCTTGGCCCCATCCTGTTCTCACTGTATATGCTTCCAACTGGGTCTATCTATAACAAACTTGGTATCTCTTTTCACTGCTATGCAGATGATACTCAGCTCTATTTGCCTTTGAAAAAAAACCAACTCTATAGAACCCCTACTGGCTTGTTTGGAGGACCTTAAATCTTGGATGGCTCAAAAAAGTTTTACACCTTGATGAAGCCAAGACTGAGATTGTTGCATCTGAGGATTCTGATGGCACTCCAAAATGTAATTTAGGCCCTCTAGCTCTCTATAGTAAACCGATGGTGAAAAATCTAGGAGTAATATTTGACAGTTCTCTCGAATCCGACAAACATAAATGCTGTTGTCAAATCCAGCTTTTTTTCATCTGCGATTACTGACCAAAGTCGAGCCATTTCTTTCGTTTAATGACTTTGAGAGGGCGCTGCATGCATTTGTATCCTCGCGCTTGGATTATTATAACTCTCTTTTTATAGGAGTTAATCAATCATCTTTGTCATGACTGCAAATGGTTCAGAATGCTGCTGCTAGGCTACTGACGAGGACTCGTAAACGAGACCATATCTCCCCTATACTAGCAAGCCTTCACTGGCTGCTGGTCCGCTAAAGAATCGAGTTTAAGATCCTATCGTTTGTTTTTAAATCCTTAAGTGGGTTAGCAGCTTGTTATCTTTCAGACCTTTTACATCTGCCCAAGCCCCACAAATCTCTTAGGTCAGTGGGTCAGAGAATGTTGAGTGTTCCTAGATCCAGGCTGAGGAAAGGAGACCGCACATTTGCAGTAGTGGCCCCAAACAGCTCCGAACCTGGTATCTTTTAAATCACAATTAAAAACATTAAATCTTTTCACCAAGGCTTTTAATTAACCATGTTTGTTCTCATTGTTGTAATTATATTTTGTTTAGTCTGTTTTATTAATTTTTTTGTGCAGCGCATTGGTTGACAGTTTACTGTTTTTAATTGTGCTTTACAAATAAACTGTTATTGTCGTACCTAATTTGCATAAAATCGAAAAAATAAATAAATCTCACTGTAACGCTGCATAAATCGCGGCTCCATGGCACGTACGTACACAGAAAATGAACGGCCGCTTGCTAGAACACAGGATTAAAACGAACTCCGCTGTACACTTGCCATATTCCAGCTTCAGCTTCGTCGAGCCATCCATTTGCATCTCAAAAGCTCAGCTTCCAGCTCCTGAGTCATGTCCTGCCCCTCTACACACACACACACACTGAGGTGATGGCTAAAAAGTCCAAAAGCTCAGTGAAGCTCCCCATAGTGTGGATAAGAAGAGAAGCGCGCGCTATTATCCAAGCCATCAAAAACACAGATGTTCGTGGCCCGGGGATGATGGTGCACAGAGCCAGCTTTGCGATCAGACGCAGCCAGTTGGCAGCGAAAGACAAATAAAACAGGAAATGTGAGTTTAATTGCACTTACCACCAGGATGGGAGTGCATCAGGAATCCAGACAGAAGAACGCACGACGCGGATGAGATTTGTATAGCATACTTTCTGAACATTACACCACAGCGCTGTTAAATCCTGCATTCTGACCGCAGATTGATGCAGCTGTTGATTAATTTACTATAACAGCAGAACTACGAGTAGGTTTCCCACGTTTATATTAATGCGCTCATTTATACAGTTACAGTTTACACATGGACTTGTTTAAGTAAGGAATGAATCGTTTGGAGTAGTGCTGTTATAGGAAAATAATCGACGACAGGGTGTGGTGATGAACCTGGCGCACCCAGGTTATTCATTCTCCTACAACAGCATGCCCTGAAGGATTGTATTCCTCTTACACCACAGAAATCTGTAAAATAGGTTTTATTTATTTTATTAATGAACGTGTTGTACTTTTTATCCACATATAGTCACATTTAATGTTGTGGAACGTCCATGAAACAAGTTAGTTCCTGTTATCGCTTGTGTTATAGCAGCTGTTAACATTCGTTCCCTCACCAGCTTCTCTTTTTGCTCTCTCTTGAAGTTAATTAAAAATAAATAAATTATTTTATTTAAAAAAAAAAAAAAGCACAGCATGTCATGTTACCAAGAAAGCAAAGTCCTGACACTGGAGACTCCTTCCTTAAAAGGCTCAACAAATGGAAACATCCCTGTTTCAATGATTAGGTGTGTTTTTTTTTTTTGTTTTTTTTGCACACACATGTTTATGTGGCACATCCTCCGTACACATCCCTGCGAATCAGCCGTTCTTATAATAACGGTAACGTATTAGAACGAGCACATTCACATAAACCTGCGCTACTGTCTCAGCTGCTGTTCTAGAAAATGAATCAACACCTTCTGACCAAAAACCCGTCTTGTTATTTTAAATACGGTTTTCCTTTTTTTTTTTTTTTTTATACAGTTCACCATAAGGTCTGACCGATTTTTTTTTTCAGATTTGACTGAACATTCTTTCTACCCCATATCTCAAATGTAATTATTCTCTGCTCTTTCTGCTTCACTCGCTCCATTTAATAGACTTTCAAATTGGTGACAAATGTCAAGAACTCCGCCCGAGCTGCTTGTTCCTCAGCGGTGATGTCTCAGCGCTGGACGGGACATAACGGGTCTCTGTGAAGGACGCTAATGATTAGTATAGATGAGGTTTAGACCAGGTAAGACACACAAACCCCTGCTGTGCTGCTAACCTGTGTGAAGCATTAAACATGGCTGTAGATCTAGAGGAAGGTGCATTAGCATGGCCGGCCATAGCACTGGAGGGGGGGAGGGGGAGGGGGGACGACACGTAGTCTTGTATTATGGACGCTGCAGTAATGCAGAGCCGGCTAATTGCAGGGTATCAAAGCGATGCCTGAGACAGACAAACTAGCCGCTCTGACACACTCAACACTGTGGCGAAGAGAGAGCGACTGTCTCGCATGATAATGAGGGATGAGGTACAGTAGAACGGCAACAAATCTGGAAAGGTGTGTGTGAGAGCAAAGCTAAGAGCGAGAAAGATAAAGACAGAATGTGTATAATGAGATGATGGGATATAGGCTGGGAATAATTTTCCAGATATATAATACATACGTAAATATGCTTCCTTACACATTGCCTGTGATAATTTTTCTATTTATTTTTTAATTAAATTTAATAAAAATATTAATATATAATATTAATAAAATTTTTTTTAAACAAATCTCTAAACAAAAACTGTAATAAGTGAAAAAAAAATTAATTAATCTAATATTAAAATTAATAATAAAAATGTAAAACTAAATAAATAATTAAAATGAACCGAACTGAACAATATTCTGGAACTCAGCTAACGCTAGATATTTATATAGATTGACTACACTGCATAAAGCTCACAGTTGTTATGTTTTGAATTTAGCTGCATACTTGCGTGGTTCATTTCGTTGATTATTTATTTCCTTTATTTTCAGTATTTACGCATGTAAAGGAACATCGGCGAATAATGTACAGCAAAAAGGAAAAGTCTGTTTTTATCATTTAACCGTTATCGTGCTGCCCTAATAGGGCTGTAATATTATTATGTACCAAAATCCGTATCATGAAATGCCATAAACATCATCTTCGCTCCGTTGCTGGTAGGAACCTAGATAGATTCTTTCGCGAGTAAAGCGGCGAATTGAATTTCACGCCTCTTAGCTGCGTTTTTGTTCAGGGCTTACTTTGACAATCCTATTTGTGTTTAAAAGCAAAAAAAAAGCCCTCTTTTCTAAACACTTACACACTTTTAATGTGAACATCAGGACTCAATTCATTTACACTGTGTCTGTATTGTAAGATCGGCAGTCACTGGTGAGGAAAAGGTAAGCAGGAAGATGGTGAGCGTAAATCCCAGAGCCGCTTTTGGGCCTTCATGGCTTAAAGCGTATCCCGTCACATTTTTGGATTAATCAAGTGAATAAAAAGTATGTAAGTGTTTGAGGTTACTGCTAAACCCTAACAAAAAGCTAGCAAGAAAGCCGAAGCTACGAGATTGACATCATGAGTTCCTCACTATGCGTTCTTGAGGTTTTTGTGACGTCGTTATTCCAATACTCAGGAACGCAAGCACCGAGAACTACATTAATGCGCTTACGCTAATCTGTTACTGTTTCTATAGTAACGGCTCATACACAGCGAATCTAAGATGTAATAATTATAAATGTGTTGTTCTTGAAACAATGAAAAACGTATAATCGTTGATGTAGTGATTTTTTTTTTTTTTTTGGTTTTTAGGAGACATTTATTTAACATTCAGGAACGGAGTCTCAGGTGTCAGAGCTTTCTAACAGTCACACTGCTTTGTGAAGTTTCCCAGCACAAGAAAGTCCTCAGGGCAGAGGAGTTGTACTTTACGGTTTCTTGGTCAAATACTTTACAGTTTCTGCAGATTTGAGAGAGACAGAGAGAGGGAGAGAAAGAGAGAGAGAATGCGGTGATTAGTTATATAATCGTCAACTTTTTGCCTAACACAAGTTGATTCCAACGTTTCGTAAAGATGAGGATACTTCCGCAAGCGCGTTCTTCGTCTTCTCGGCTTTGAGTAGCGACCATTGTCAATCAAATCCAGCTGACAGAAGTGAAAGACCATCCAGGTTAGCTATCGAGAGAGAACACGTCTCTCCAACAGGAGTGAAGAGTTTGTAAATCCCCTCCAGTTAAGCCCGGACTCCGCAGCGTGAGCCGCAACGCACCGCCAGAGGTTGCCGAGTCCTCGAGGTCACCTTCAAAAACCACACTTACATCATCATAACAGCTACACTCCAAACCTGAACCGGGCCGGCTTTCATCTGGCGGGGAGAGCTGTCAGCTAGCCTCCCGCCGACTGCAGCTGGGACTCTCTTTTACGCCTTTGATGCCTTTGGAAAAGACTGCACTCGTTATACGCTGGCGTCTTCAGGGGGCCCAGGCACAAACACGATGACCTAGAATGGTCATTTGTATTTAATTAGACGCACTGAGACCAAGTTGTGAATTAAAGAAGGAAATAATTAGGACTTTCATCAGGGGTAAATTAGGCATGTTTGAAGAAACTGGGTAATGTTGTGTAGTCGGAACGATAAGCTTACGCAACATCTGTACTAATTACGCATTCCGAGTTAGGTTTTACTTGCTCGCTTATTAAATTATTCTATTTTTTAATTTTTTTAAATAATAAAATAATTTTTTTTAAATTATATTTTAAATTATTTATTTTTTTAATGATTTATGTATTTGTATTATTTATTTTTATGACATATTATTCTTTTTTTCTTTGGATTATTGCATGGCTCCTAAAATCCTGCAAGCTCACACTTACAACCTTCGCTGGCAGAACTAAATACTCATTCATCATCTAGGGGAAAAAGAAGAATGTTACGTGCAGCAATTAATAAGAAAGTGTGCAGATTAACGTTTCCAGGGTCTGCATCTTCTCCTAAACAGAAGAGCGGCAGCATCTCCCCCCCAAGCGCCTGGCGGTTACCATAAATCCCATATATAACGTATACAGCTAATACATAATAATCTAATAATGCTGTCTATGCACTTGTCTTACTTTAGCCAAGTCAAACATACACTCACATTAATGAACTCGGAACGTTCTCCATTAACCGTGACAGAAAGCACGGACACATTTCAAGAGAGAAAATGGAGCTGAGACAAAGAGCAGCGGCGAAATGATTACTGACGTGAGGTATAGGAAAGGGGCGTGGCTTCAGGGAAGTGACCTTGAATATCAGTTTTCACGATATGCAAATAGTAATCATTCCAAATTCGTATGTCGAGAGGCTTATCTGTTGTTTACTGGCGGAAAAGATGACTCTTAGTGTATTGGTTTATTTTTTGTGCGTTAAAATGCGTTAAGGCTTATGTTTCTGTTATTTATTATTGTTATTGCTGAAAGTGAAAAGCTCGGATAAAAATTCCATTCCATTCCCACAGAGCCACTGAAAAGACGGCCCGTGTGTTACACCATCAAACTGCATACCACTTTGTTTAAAGACCTCTTACCAAAGGTCACTGTGGCAGTATACCCAGTGAGTACTGTGCGTACTTGTCTTACCACCAGCACGAATTCAGTAAACACACCGCGCTCCCCGACCAGACCGCAGATTCAGACCGTCGACTTATTCAAACAGCTGCAAACAAAATGACCCGAGTCTTTTTATATCAAAACCTTAGAGACAAGATGGTGAGATTTACACAAAGCCTCCTGTCTGAGCCTGACTCCAGTTGTAAGCCAACTGTCTAGACCTGATTCCAGTCATAACACACAAACACAACCCACTAAAGCATCTCCACGTTCCAGACTGGGGTGCGAAGACTGCATTTTTTCTCCCATTTGTGGTACGACACCAGACGTCAGAGATTCGGGTATTGACCAGTACCTGATACGGTCTCCATGACGCCAGTGCTGAAGTAGTGGAGCTGTTGAAGGCAGGATGTGCATGAGATTACTTGTGATGTGGTACATGTCAGGAGTCAAATCCCTCAGGTGGGAACGGTGGTGCTGATCTTGCAACAGCTTTTGCTACGCTTCACACTCTCACATGTCTTTCACACTCTAGGTTTATTTCATTTGGTTATCTGAGACATGATTAAGACATGATTAGGGCTGCGCTGTTACAGGAAACCAATCAGCCTTGGGGTGGTAATCCTGCTTCATCACACCACCCTTTCGTTGAGTATTTTCCTATAAAAGCACACTCCAAAGTGTTTTATTCCTCTTGTACCACAGCGATTTGCCAACAATTCGATTTCGTACTGAATAAAGAATGACAAATGTCGTTACATTCTGTCATGTCACACCCAAGTTCTTCTCACTCACTTTATAGCAGCTATGAAAAGTAGCTCCCTCATCAGTCTCTCTTTTTTTCTCTCTCAAAGTTTATAACTTTAAAGTTATAAATTTATAAGTTTAAAATTTTATCTGCAGGTTTTCATGTTGCCAAGAAAGACTTGTTTTTAACTGTTTAGTTGCTACTACAGAAACAATCATGTTTTAGAGAGAGGGCACTAATGCAAACCTTCAACACCTTCTGACCAATTAGATCTGACGCATGTTTATATTAATTGGTCATTTTTACTTACTCGTGGCAAGAAAATGTCGAAATCAAGCTCCACCCCTTTTCCTACACGACACTTGTGCACAATAAATAAAGCTTGCAAGTACTTGTGCCTTGATCCTGGCTTGAAACGCCGGCTCTTTATCAGATCGCATCATCGATTCTGTTGAGACTGACTGCAGGATTTAATAAAAATAAATCAAATCAATGACACACAGTCGGATAATGAGAAGGTGCAATCTCAAGATCATGTCGGATCAACAGCAAGCAAATGGTTATACTATAATCTAATAAAAACAAACAAAACAAAAACAAAAAAATGAACACAATGCAGCCGAGGCACTCGGGGACTGAGTGAAGGACAATGAGACTGGCGGAGGTGACAGCTCTAATAGTCCCGCTCGGATGACCTTCGTTAGCGAGCCTTGTCATCCGAGCGTGCTCTGTCATTACCAGTTTATCATGAGAGATGCCATGCTCGCCAGGCCGTGCCATTCTCTCTCTCCGTCTTCGTCCTGTCCTCATCCACCGCAAAAGGCAAATTGGCCCGGAGCAGCCGAGCATGCCGCATTGTTTTCTCAGATCAATCAATGAATGTGGCGCGAGGGGCTTGGGAATGCGACTGTACTCATCCGACACAATCCGCGGAGCAGCTTGGATGGATATAATAGCGTGTCAAAGGTAGAGGTTGCACTCGACACTCGACGCTGTGATGCACATCCTGAATAGCCACGAGTCGCGTCAAGCTACAACTTGTTCGTCCATTGATTTGAGTAATTCTCTGATATTTTCTTTCTGTAGAACTGCAACTTTGTGTGTATCTGTTGTTTTTTTTTAAACCAACTATTGTATATAACATGGGAGACAACACTGTAGAGCCAAGCATCATGGATTAACTTCCTACTTTTAAAAAAAAATCATACAGTAACACAAAAAAGCCGGTTCAGGTAATGGCCGAATGGTGTCAAAAAACGTCGACCATCCCTGAACGCATACAGAATAAGAATTATAGCGTAATATTCCATAAATTATTTTTATTGGTATCAAAATAAGAGATGTTAATGTTAAAATAATGACGTACTGTGTTGAAATAAGATATTATGCCAGAATAATAACACTGTCAAAACAATGGGGTGTCAAAATAGTTCGATCTGCGATTACACTGCCGTGGCCAGGAATCGAACCCGGGCCACGGCAGGGAGAGCGCGGGAACCGTCGCGGCTAGACCACCAGGGACTGATCTGATAATCTGATAATATGTAATAATAATGAGATAACTCAAACTAACAAGGTATTAAGTTAATGATGATTGACTAAGCTGAAATAAGAAGTTAAAATGTAATAAAGACACAATATTACGAAGTGAAAATAACGAGCTATTAATCGGAAATAAATGAGATCACTCAGAAATTAAGTAAGAATAATGAGATATTAAGGTAACATAATGACGCCGTGTAGAAATTATGAGTTATTATGTCAAACTAACGATATCAGTATCGATTTAGAATGAGGGCATGCAGAAATAGCACGAATGTGTTAAAATAACAAGAAATTAAGTTGAAATAATGACATCATAACTCGAAATAACAAATTGTTAAGTTAAAGGGGATGGGATAATATTGTCAAAATGACAAGACAGCTTAGCATCACCTGAACTTAATTAAGTCGAAATAATGAGTTTGTAAGTTGAAATAAGATAGATTCGATTAAAATGGCACGCTCAGCAAATCAAAAGCAAAGACAGAGTGCCGTGAAATGCGGAAGCTGAAATAATGAGACGTCAACATAAGACAATACCTCAAAATAAGTTATGTCGGCGAGACATTACTTTAAAATCAGGACGTATGCTGAAACAATGCAAAAGAATGAATTATTAAATCACATTTATGAGAATTAATAAGACAAATTAAGTTAAATCGATGACTTTTTTTTTTGGACTACCAAGTTATTCATTTGAAAGAATGAGATAAATTAAAGTAGCAACATTTCTTGAAATAAATGAGATGACTGATAATGATGATACCGCACATGGTGAAAAACAAATATTATATTTATCCGTTTTTGTAGTTATTATCCCGTCTGATGACTTGAATCTTTGAAAAAGCTGAAAACGGCTGAAATAAATAGCCAGAATATTAAATCATCATCATCATCATCATCATCATCATGATTATTGGATTATGTTTATTTAAAAAAAAAAAAATAATAATAATAATATTAAAAATTAAGTAGTACTTGATCAAAACACTGGAATTTATAAGTGATTAGCGAAAGCATGCTGAGGTATGCTAACATCACATCGCTGCCGCTCAGCTACAGGTCCGAGCCCTCTTTAGTCATCGGGATTATAATTCTAGTTAAAGAGCAGCTCCATTACGCTGCAGCCACATGCTGCTTTATTAAGCAGAAAGTGAAGCGAATGGCCTGAGGAATAAATCAAGGCCCTAAACGGAGGTGCTTTTATAAATCAGTGTCGGGTTAATACGCCCCCGAAGGACCCGGCGCCATCCAAAGCGCAAATAAAGTTTACTCCAACGCCACGTTGTTTATCTCTCGATCGTTTGCTCCACTTTTACCCCAGTGTGACAGATAGTCCTATTTTCTGCATCGGATTTTTATTAAACAAAACAAACAAAAAAAACCCGACAAGCGCGTTTCTCTTTTCGGGCTTTTAGCGCAGTTTTTCTACAGTTAGACTCGTTTTGCGTCGGCTCTGTAGGGGATCCGGAGATCTTCAGAAGGAAGGATGCTAGCGGTTTGAATTTGTGCAGCCCTCAGGCTGCTGCGTCTGACAGTGATCTCCACTGGGGGGGAAATAATTAAAAAATAAAAAGATTCCGCCCCCCACAAAGGGCCTTAAATTGAAGGAAGAGATAAAGAGATGCGCATCGACTGAATGGGAGTAGAAAGAGACAGCTACCGCAGCACTGCAGCGGCGCTTTACAATAACCCGCAGCGACAATGCCCAGTAGAAATCTATCTAAAGGCTGACTTGTCAGAATCAGATTCATCCAGGCGGCACGGCCGAGAGATAAAGGCAGAGAGAGAGAGAGAGAGAGAGAGAGAGAGAGAGAGAGAGAGAGAGAGAGGATAGGAAGACAGATAGTGAGACAGAAGTTGCTTTTTTATTTTCTGCTGATGTCATGATAAGAGCAGGGACCATCGCTTTCAGTTTTCCGAGGGAAAAAAAAAACGTGCGAGATACGAGACGAGACAAAGACCGGCTGCTGATATCAGGCTTTTTTTTTTTTTTTTTTTTTTCCCACTCCTCCTCACAGCGTACAAACTCTTTAGAAAATATAGCACTGAGGCTGTTCCACATATTTTTGATCCATTTTACAATGAAACTGGCTGAACAGACTTTCCAGGAAAGGACTGATTTATGATCTTTATAATATTAACGCAGTTCAGAGTTTAATCATGAACCAGGAGCCATGGAATTTAAAAAAAAAAAAAAAAAACAGCTCTCTGGCTTACTTTTCTCACAGTTTCACTGCATTAGACTGAATAATCCATAATAACCCAATAAGCTTCAGAAAGTTCTTCAAGTGTTATATGGTTGGGTACGACTGTAGTTTTCAAGCTTGCTGCAGTCAGGGACAGATTTTTAACAAACATTATCCAACTCTTCAAATATGAGGCTCGTTATTTAAAAGCATAGAATAGCATTCTGGCTATTTATTGGAGTTATAGATGTTAAAGCTTTTTATTCCTGAGCTTTCCAAAAACAGGACACATTTATAGAGTGATTTATTTTTCAGTTATTGAGATTCGGATTAAACTGCTTCGAATCAAGTGAGGAGTCAAAAAGGTTAATAACTACAAAACCTTTTAAAAAAAAAACTTTAGTGGTGTACAAGACTCCCTGGGTTTCCTCCGGGTTCTCCAAATTCCTCCGACCTCCCAAAAACATGCCATGAGGTGGATTGGCTATGCTAAATTGTCCGTAGGTGACTTGTGGCCCATCCGGGGTCTATTCCCACCTCATGCCCAGTGTTCCCAGAATTGGCTCTGGATCCAACGCAACCCTTATTAGGATAAAGAGCTTACTGAAAATGACCTCACCACAGTAACAAACGTGGATCCCCTGGTGAGTCTTCATGAACTCCTGGTGATCCCCAGATGCTAATTTCAGAGCCACTGGGTCAAGGGTTAAGGGGTTAAATTAGGAACCATTTAAACGTTTATTAAGGTTCTACATAGAAATTGGAGAGAGCTTTTTGGTGCTAGGAACCTAATGATTCATCATCATCATCATCATCATCATCATAAGCTCCAATGACCAAATCATATTAAAGCAATCTTAATGTAAAGTATTGATAACATGTTTATTCTCAATCCCCTCTTCAAAACCACAGTGACCCAATATCATGCTATCGTTCTAAGAACATCCAGGGCTGGAAAATAACTGTACTTTGTAACTATACTTAAGTATTATTTAAGCATGGTTAGACTTTACTTGAGTATTATTGAAATTGAATTCTACTGTTAATTACATTTCCAAGACGTTTTACTCCTTATATTTTTATTCAGACCTTTAAAATGCTTGTCACAAATCTCACTTTAGCTATCCGTGTGTGTCTGAGGACTGATAATCCGCCAGAACCTGAGGATGAGTGTCCCTGGCCCAAAATGTATTAAGATTTACCTCGCTAGAAAATTAAAAACTCTAATCTAATTTGAAAACTATATTGAGATCATGTTTTTAGGTATGTTTCGCTAATTTGCTGATGCTGAGTGCCTATATTTAATCAAGTTAGCCTCTTTTCTTTGCTAACACCAGGTTAGACTAGCATCAGACCCAGCAGCTAAGTCAGATTCTAGCTAATGGTACATACTGGTATATTTACAGGATATTTTACTTCTGATTAAATCAGCAGAAGCTACATAGCATTAGTTACGCATATGAGCAGAAAACTTACAGGGACTGAATGGTGTTTTCAGGCAAAACGGCGAAGTTGCGTTTAACAGTTTTAGATAAGTAATAAACGTTAGTTTTCATTTAATTTCATCAGGTTAATAACAGCTTTTTAATACTTAAGTACATTTAAAAGTAAAATTTTTTTTTACTTTCGCCTCAGCACATTTTCGCCCGAATACTTCCACTTTTAACAGAGTACAATTTTGACAACTACGACTACAGCTAACATACATATAATTTTATATGAAATTATATATATTATATTAAGGTATAAAATATATATAATTTCATATAATGTAACTTTTTCCACCCTGAAAGCATCACCCATATTGTCATGACCTGTTGGTCCTATGCTGAAAAAAGAAAGGAAAAAAATAAATAAATAAAAGCCTACAGAATTTACTTAACTCAAATGTGCACATCGGTTCCACGTGACTGAATCGAGTCGCATCAGCACAACTCGTTTTCGTACACCCAACATGATCTTATCAAGTATTTTCAAAGCCCTGAATAAAACCAAGCTCCACGCTCCCACCTGAGCTGAGGATCGAATCCAGGTTACTGGCGTTCTGCAACAGCCACATTGCCGCTACACCGTTCTACCCTCCATCTTTTACGTTTGTTAACTTAATACTATCGTTATAGTTCTCGTCAGTGCCAATATTCCACACGGGATTTCAGAATGTAATTGCGTCACAACAATACCATGCAAATTGATCGCCATCACTCTACATAATTCTATCTAGGAATTAGAAACGTGTTTAAATTAAGTTTAGTATAAGCCATGAAATCAACTTCAGATTTTTTTTTATGCAAACTATATTTTGTAATATAATTTGAAATCATTTAAAGATGAATATGTTCTTCTTTTGTCCAAGCCATTCTTAAATTCTATCTGAAAAATAGATATATATATATAATATAAACCGAGTAACTGAGTAAGACATTTTGCTAAAAGGAGTTAATTTCCCCTATGTATGGAGACTTTGGGACACCCTGTATATATTTTTTTTTTTCCACAGCCCAATAACCTTAGCATGATGGATGAGTGTGTGGTTTATGGTCTTCGAAAATGAAACCTGACCTTTAAAATAGGTAGAATAATGAAGCCAAGGCTAGTGTGCCTAGGTTGAAAAATAGTGCAGAACTGGCCATACATCCAACAACCAGTGATACTGTCATGAAAGTGGGTTTCTGATGGTAAAACAAAGCCCCTTTATTGATAGCGAGTCAAAGTCAATTGTTAGATCATACCGAATTAATATACTACAGTATACACATGCTAATTTGTTCATTTAAATGGATTAAGTCTGCGGGGATGCCGATTAGGCATCAGGAACAGCTGTGTGTCTGAGACACATCAGTGATTACATGGCATGTGACCTTCACACTAACAAACCCGAGACGAAAACTAATTATCAAGTCTTATTATACGTATAAGGAAGATGAAACAGTCAAGGAAGCACAGACGTTCAAAAAAAGGACTCTGTAGAGTCTGTAGAGAAAAAAAAACAACCAAAAAAAAACCATGATAAACATACTCGACACCGACTTGAAAGAAAGTCAAACCGCATTCTGCTCTGTGCAGCACCTTTGTTTGAACACGCTGTACATTTTCGCTTTTATTTGCCGAGCAGTATGTCTACTGTCAAATAATTTTGGTTTTAATTCATCAAAAGTGCACGTAAATCCACAGCTCCCCCCTCGGCTGCTGCCTGAACATTGATTAAATCCATTTATAAAGCTCAGCTCCACACCACACGGGTAATGCCAAACTGGTTTGTGGAGATGATTTGTCGAGATTCAATTTCCCCCACTGTTAAGCAATAAAACGAACCCATGCGTATTTTATAAATTCACCGGCGGAACACTCTGTTTGTCCGCCGGGGAAAACGAGAAACAAGGGTTTGCTCTCAGTCAGCTCTCTCACACTCACCCTCTCTCCCTCTCTCTCTCTCTCTCTCTCTCTCTCTTTCCCAAGTCAAATATGACAGGTTTCAAAGAAACAAGATCAGAAAAAAAAACAAAAAAAAAACACATCATAAGCTTTATATAAGTTCTAGATTAGCTTCCTCTGTGAGCTGTCCTTGGTTAAAAGTGATGAACATTGGAGACAGCTTGGTTAATAACTGCAGTTTCTCATCAGAAGCAGCAGGGCGTAGGACTCATTCATTTTAATTAATTCATTCATTCATTCATTAATTTCAGTTTACAGAGAAGTATGAGCGAGTGTGTTCATCAAAAAGAGCACAATGAGGTGCCATGAATCACGTACACACAAATGTAACGGCGAGTGTCGAGAAGTGAAGCGAGCATGCAGGAAAAGTATTAGGCATGAGTGAGAGCACTTCCATTAGGCGAGCACTGAGCACCGAGACGCGTGCTCGCCAGGGTCTAAGCTTTCCGTGTGAGTCAAGGTCCAATTCATGCAAGTCAAGGTCCAATTCATCGAATTCATGCCCTCGTGCTTGCTACTGCTCTGCACACTCAAGTCGGCCATCCTCACACTCTCTGTTAAAGATACCATAACATCTTAAACACTCAGCACGAGGAGTTCATTGCTAGAAGCACACAAGTTACTCCAAGACTCCTCCGATTAATCAGTATTAAGCATGTTACTAATTTGGGCATCAGTATCGTTGTCAGTACCAAAGCTCGTACACAGACTCGGTCTAAAGAACATGGTATTGATGTGTTCCTACTTAGGAGCCAAATCAAGGTGGACCATAAGCAGACCACTGATGTGTTTTCCTGGGCCGGTTTAAATCAGACCTGGCTGGTCCAGTGATGGACGTGTCTGATCAGTCAGTGCTCACTGGGTTAATACGTTTCCTGAACCCTGCAGGATTGCTTATCCTCACCTCCAAAGCCCTGCTTTGGTGAACTCTTCCTTATAATCAAAGATCTGCCATGAACGATATTGAATGGGAGGGCAAAAAAAAAAAAAAAAGTCTACCACCCATCAGTAACTCTGCGTTTTAGCACAGGGTCTCATCACAGGCGTGAACCTTATTACGCATAAACACAAGAACACACTCGCTGACAGACAGATACACAAGAACATTCATAACTGCTGTTTTGCTAAGTGTTTCAAGTTTGTAATCATGCCGTGTCTCTTCTGAATAGCAAGCAGAAAAGCTGCGCTTCCCGTTAGCAAATTACGGATCTGTCGTCCATTCCTATGTGTAACTGTACTTTAATTGGACAGTCAGCTGCTAACGGTCGCTAACAACGAGGGATTCGGAAGCAATGAAACAAAAAAAAGAAAAAAAAAAAATACTGTAGGTATCCCACTCACCCAAACATTTATTTTTTAAAAAAAACAACAACAACCCTAGTAGCATGTGCATTTCATGACTACTACGTAAACCAGAGAAACATAAACAGAGCTAAAGAAAATGTTACATGATGCCTCTGATTGATTAATGCTAAGCATGCTAAGCATTAGTAGCAGCATTGTCTATGGAAACTCGTATGAGTAAATATTCCACACGTTTATCTCACGTATCTCTTCATATCACTCAGTTGCAAGGTTTTTTATCTCATAATTGCGAGTTGTTTCATGCAACTGTGACATTTTTCACAATTGCAACATTTTTCTCTTAATTGCGAGCGAACAACTGAATCGCATTTTTTTCACAATTGCACGTTTTTTTATCTCGTCAATTGCGAGTCATGTCCATGCACATGGAACTGTTGTTTTTTTTTTTTTTTTTCCAAAACTACTTTTTAATATCACACAAAATGCGCCTTAGTGCTTCTGTGAACCGTAAACAAACCACAACGGGAAATTGGGAGATAAATGTGTGCAATATTTTCTCATACGTGGCAGAAACAAGCTTCCACAGTTACTTGTATTGACAAGCACCAAAATAAAATCAACTGGCACTTGTATATGGTTTGAAGAAAGAAAAAAAAAATCCATCCATCCATAAATTTCTAGTTACTGAATCCACAAATCTTGCACCAATTCCTCCACTATTTCTTTTTTTTTTTTCCTAAATGTTCTTAGGGAGTTCAATCTTGTCTTCATGTTAGGCTGAATGTTTGCTTAGAGTCTAAAATACGAAATATTTCAACTATTCCTTATAGCAGTAATCTTAAATTGCTAGCTTAATAGTTTGCTTATTTATTAAATAATACAACTATCGTTAAATCACAGCTGATACTCCTGAATCCAGCTGCTCAAACAGATGTTAAACAGATATTTAAAGTGTCAGCATGCTAGCATGCTCAGATATGTTAGCCACATCTCCGTTCAGTCTGTATTCACAGCGCAGCTTGTACGCCGGGTTTTATGGGTCACCGATCGCGGATTTGTTCCCTCCTTATTATTCAACCAGCTAAAAAAAAAAAGTTAAAAAAAAAAAAAAAACAGTCGGGGGATTGGCAGATTACCAACAAGCCTGACACGCAGAGGTCCCAAGAAGCAAAACCTTTTTTTTTTTTTTTTTCTGCAGAATAAAAATCCTCCCCAGAGACGGGATAATAAGAAGGGATTTTGGTCCATTAATATCAATAGAGGCAGAATTTTTCTTTGATATTATATTTAGAATAAAAGGGCAGCGATGCCAAAGGGATCAGTTGGGAAGACTTCTGAGGGTTTTTACGTCTTGGTTTGAAGAAGTTTTTAAGCCTACACAAGCTGAACAGTTCCAGAGACACCAGGGATTAATCAAAAGTTCACACACACACACACACACACACAAAAATAAAAAATAATAAAGATTGATGTTGGTGACAGTGAACAAAACTCAAATGCACATTAAATGAAAAAGAAATGAGGGAGGCAAGAGTTATTGATTTGTTCTAACTGCATTTCGGTTGAAGCTTAAAGTTAAAGTCGGGAGCTTGGATATGGATACTGAGCTTGGGACCTGTATGAAACTTTATGTACTTGAATTATACACACGTCGCATTACATTTTTTTTCTCGGCAGCATATTTAATAGAGATACATTTTTGCCTTTAAAAACTTGGGATATGTGACACGGGAACTCAGGTCTCAAAAACATAGATTTTATGTAAATTACGCCAAGCGTGAAGCCTCCAGGATTCCCAGGGAAAAGTAGACACTTTGAGAGGTCAAGCTCAGCATTTTGGCAAACACAGTCATCTGTCTCACACACACGTCCAGGAAAAGGAGCTAAGCTAAGTGATGTTACAAAGAGTAGAGTAAAGTGGAGACAGAAATGTTAGATACGAAGCGTAATGACGCAAGTGCATCTAAAGCTTTTTTATGTTCTACTGAAATACATAAATTACAATCAAGCGACTCACTTTGGCTGTTAACTGCTAATCATTGCCATCAAGCTAACATCAGCATAGCCCAACTATCTGTTACTTAAGTAGTTACGCTGGGCATTCAGTGTTTAACATCTCTGTTAAAAAATAAAAAATAAAAAAAATTAAATAAAAAAAAAACTACTGTAGCTATTTAAGAATTAATGACATTAAAAAAATTTTTTTTGGATCACTCAGAGCATCAACTTTTCATCAGAAATTGCCAATGCTTCACTTCTCTTTTGGCCTAAAGTACATAAAATACATCTGCATTTTTAAGATTTGAACTTTTGAGATTTGTATTTAGGGTTCAGATTTAAAAAAATAAAAAATATAAATCCCAAACCCATAAACTGTAAATTCAAATGATATTTTTAAAGGCCAATCTTAACCCTGTAAAGTTCAAAACAAAGAAAATCACTGGGGGAAAAAAAATAAATAAATTAAAAAAAGAAAAAGAAAATCAGATTCTGATACTTCTGTCAGCTTCTAAGCTCCATAGTAATAAAAAAAAAAAAAAAAAAAAAAAGGAGTTTAAAAGCAGATAATTCTGCCAACGATAAAGCATGCTATTGGGAAAACATAGAAAGTCAGTCACGGAAAGAAAGACCACAGCTAGAAACACCTCAGCGGTGGCAGGATCACAGTTTCCCCACAACCTTTGACACTTTGACAGCCATAAAAAAAATAATAATTACCCAGCAGCCATGACCTCTGTTCACCTATTATACTCTTCTTTCCACACTCCCATAGCTGTCTCTCTATATTCCTCTGTCTTTGAGCCAGATAAACTGACACACGATTGAAACATGCTTCAGAGAGGGAGGGTACTGTGTGGAAGCGAGCCATCCTCGCAGTTCCATCCACTTCCTGCCAGTGTGTGCGGCTTAGCATCCAAAAATGAAAAAGAAGCCAAAATGAGCAAATTTCAACATGTCCTTGGTAATATTACATGCCGGAATGACCAAAAATGATCCCAAATGTGTGGAATGGACATCTATGCTTGATGCATTTAGGCAAACGACACAACAGACCAAACTGCCGCTTAGCAAACGTAGCAAAACATTTCAGAATTTCGGCTTAGCATAACTTTCACTCAGAGTTCTCACCTCTCACACACCCCGGGCTCCAGAACCAGAGAGAATTAGCAACTCCTCCATTTTGTTTACCAACCAAACACACTACAGTCCCGCCTCCTTGTTTTCTATTGGCTCACGAGACTACGGCTCGTGCACTCACAGGTCAGAGTGAGGCCTCCTTGGAAGTTCGTGCTTATGAGTTCGGAGGTTGGGATTATGGAGTGGCGTGTGTTAAAAAGTGGTTTTGGTTAAATAATAAAAAAAACAAACAAAAAAAAAACACTGGAAGAAGAAAATGGATGGTGTGAGAAAACTTCTTTTATTGTTATTTGTTAACCTTTTTTGTATCACCAACAACAAGAAGTTTAACACGCAAAGTTAGCAGTTATATCTTACTGTGTTTGTGGCCGCCATGACTTTTTGTTACCGACACACCCCCAGCTCAGAAAGTCAGGGCTCCGGAGTTGTAATTACGACATTGTGGTGACATTTTGCGAACCAGATTTGAAAGTAGCAAAAGTCAACACAAAGCAAAAGTAACATCCCGTGTCCTTTCCCCTTCAGTTAATTAGCTTTTCCACCAATTTTCTTCTGACTGAACATGGCAGTTTTCAGGTGTCTTTGCTTTGTGTATCGCTCTAATAGAGTCAAAAATTGTGAAAGCTATTCCTAAACCATAGATGTTAGTTTGTCCAGACACAATATTTGGAAGAACCAGAAAAACCAGAAGGCATTTTTCAAACATCTATAAAAAAGTTATCATTTTATTTATACAGCTTTGATGGTCTAAAAAAAATGTACTAGTGCAAAGAACAATTGAAAATGAAAAAATATGTACCACATAAAAAAAGATTTTAATATCTAATGAGGTGGAGTGACAGAGTGACGCACACGGTCCCTGCTAGCATGTGGTGCTTGTTACTCTTCTCTATTGAGGAGGAAAAATCAATTCTGCAGAGAAACCCCTTTCAATTAGCATGACATTTTGTAAAAGGTCATCCAAATTAATGGCACATGCGAGAGATGTAATTGTGCTATTTCTGATTTTTTTTTCAGGCTTAACTGACATCCTGCTGTAATGTTCATGTTATGCTTTTTTCCCCTATTTTCTTTTTAGTAGTATGGGCTACTGCTTGGGTTGGGGATGGGCATGGTCAGGATATGGTAGAAGACTGGAAGTGAGAAGGACAGTTGATAACCTCAACAAAATGGACTTCATGTGAAAACTATAATGAATTTCCTGGTTACACAATTGCACTTTTTGACCATGTAGTATACAGTTACAGAAGGGAGTTATTTATAATCGCACTGTCCGGCGTCACGCAGATGAGGATCGGGTTCCCTTTTGAGTCCGGTTCCTCTCAAGGTTTCTTCCTCATGTCGTCTCAGGGAGTTTTTCCTCACCACCAACACCTCTGGCTTGCTCATTAGGCATAAATTCATATATTTAGAATTTATATAATTCTGTAAAGCTGCTTTGCGACAATGTCCACTATTAAAAGCGCTATACGAATAAAACTGAATTGAACTGAACTGAATTGAAATAAGACAATTTGAAGTGCGTGTTTTGCTTCAGGGCGGCGCTTTATGTTACGACACTGAGCTGGAGTCACAGATTGTGAACAGATGGAGATAGAGATACTGTCCAATCTGTCCAATTGTCTTTTAAACATTCTGCTTTGGTTGTCGACTTTTTGTTAAACAAGCCACGACGTCAGGTTGTGAATCAGACCAGAGAGAGTAAATAAAATGCAAAGTCGATCAAAGTCTAATAAAACTCTCCCTATTCTGAGCTAACGTCTCTAGCCTTGCAGCTAGTCTCTGATCTGATGAGCCACCTTTGGCTAAATAATTTACATAAACCAATGTGATTGGATAAACCTCAAAAGAGGATCTGTTCCAGAAGCGAAGCTCATTTAAAAAAAAAACTAAAGTTGCTGAAGTACGGCCATGCTTTTCATAAGTTTATCATCTCTGCTACAGTATTATTCAAGACCTTGGTTTGGTCCAATACTTTGCTGCGTGCACATCTGGGCAGCTGTCCTCCAGTCGACGACTCTTGCTCCAGACTGTTTTACGATTTAAGCACACCCCTCCATTTCAACCACAGCATCCCGAAGCGTTTTATCCATTACGTTAGAAATCGAACATTCGCCACAACAGTGCACAGGTTCTGAAGTCGCCGTCTGTCCTTTTCAGTGTGTGTGCAGAGAAGATCAGGCGAGGCAGATAGAAAGACTCGCCAAATGAAAGCTTCCATCTTGTCCTTTTTATCTTAACTCTGCCTTCCTCAATGTTCTTCCATTCCCGGGGTAATAAATCATGTCGGGGCGTACAGATTGGGGCCTCATCTTGGAGCCGAGTTCAGTTAAACACTCCACTTTCCAGTGCTCACAGAGGCTACTTCTAAGGCTAGTGTCTTTCCTTTCCTCACCATCTCTTTCTCCATCTCTTTTTTTTTTGGAAAATTTATCAATTTAAATTTTCACACCAAGGCCTTGTTGTGTGGCAAACGCTAAATGCTCAAGGGGAAGGTTGCGTTGCGATTTTCTGCATTTCTCTGTTCATTTCGAAAGCACAGGCTCTCACGGTTTGGAAATCAACCTGAACCTGAAGAGCTCAATCCAAAGGGCCAGTTTGGGTTGTTAGATTTAAACATCTTGAACTGGATTTCATTTAGTTAAGCAGGTTAAAGGTTCTGAACCAAGATCAGCAT
The DNA here is from genome assembly GCA_022985145.1 of Pangasius djambal. Lineage (NCBI taxonomy): Eukaryota > Metazoa > Chordata > Actinopteri > Siluriformes > Pangasiidae > Pangasius > Pangasius djambal. The sequence goes on along the minus strand of CM041001.1, from coordinate 2,024,619 downwards.
ATTTTGTAGTAGTAGTAGTAGTAGTAGTAGTACCACTATGTTTTGTTCAGAAAGACCTCGCTGGATGTACAGTGCCTTGCATAAGCACCTCATCTTTCCCACATTTTGTAGTTCTACAACTTCTCTAACTCCCAAACTTTTGGAATAATCTTATTATTTGAATAATTATACAGCCATAAGACTATGAAGGTCTGACTTCAAGTATCAAAAATAGTATCCATTACATGATTTATCAAAGAAAGGCACATTTCTACACCAATGATGTGTATCATACCTTTCACCGTACCCTTCACAGCTTCTTCTCTTCTAACTCATATCATGAACTTTTTTACTTATTATTATTTCAGATGTTAACGTGAATTGTGCGCATTAGTTGCTGTCTTGGTTTCATGTAGGACTACCTGCTTCTTTCTCTTACGTTGCTAAAACTCTTCTATACACACTGCATATGATTACCTCCTGTTTAACACATTATCGCTTAAAGAAGTAACAGTGATTGTAATTCATAATTAGAAACCTGACTTTTGGTGGACCACTTCCTCTAGGCATCATCGCGGACTTGCCATTTTCTTTCCAATTTTTAATAATGGATTTCCGCAGGATGTTCGATTTTTTTTTTTTTTAGAACCAAACCCTGCTTGATACTTTTCCAGAACTTTGTCATGCACTCATTTTGATATCCCCTTCATCTTCACGATGCTGTTTGTTTCCAAATGCCCTCGAACAATCTCACACAAGATCACGTGACACACAGGTTGACTGCATTCAACTGATCATGTGACGTGTAATGGCACAAGAAGTAATTTAGGGGGTTTCACAACAGGGGGGGGTTCAATACTTATGCAATTGCAACTTTTATGTATTTTATTTGTAAATAAATATAAAATTTATAGATATATATTTGTAAAATATATAAAATCTATATTTTTTGTATCTTTAGAAGTTGAATATAATCAAATGTACCTATTATTTCCTATCGAAAGATTACAATAAATTTCTAGAAGTATGTCTGAAATAGTCTTTATCCTATATATATAGCTGTATTTATATAAGGTGGTATGTAAAACTATGAATAGGTCTGTTGGCAGATAATTCTGCTAATTGTAAGCATTTATTCTTTCTCAAAAGAAGAAGAAAAAAAAAAGAAATGCCAATAGAGTTATAAAGTGTAAAGCTTGAAATCGTTCTAAAGACCTGCTGAGTAAACCTATATTTGATTCGGAATTATCTCATAATAAGAAATATTAGATCAATTTGCCCGCATTCAACATATTTTTACTAAGGTGTCGTTTTTTGCAGTGGACAAAATGTGGAAAAGTGTGAAAAGCGGGAGTGAATACTTATGCAATGCTCTGTACGTAGTGATATTTGGAATTTGATATAAAATCAGTACACAACATTTCCTCTGGTCTCGAAATATATACAAACGGTATACACGGAAAGTGTACTTGCTGTTGTGTGACTCATTTGTTTAGCTTCTTTGTTTGGAACCCAACGCCTCGCCAGTGGTCATGTGAAAAAAATAAAAATAACCACGCTGAACACGGAATTAAAGAAACGATGCCTCCGTTTTTTTTCTCTTGAAACAGAAAATCCCTGACATTTGCATTGCAAATTGCATGATTCATTCATACAGTAGATTTTCTGTTCAGTCTCAGTTTCCCATAAGAAAGTTGCTCATGCTGCAGGTCGACTTTTACTGAAAGCGACGCCCGGACACTACTGGCACATGCCGAACGGTCCCAGCGGAAGTTCAGTCCTGCTTTACGGAAGCAAAGCGTTTAAGCGCTTGTAAGCCTGCATCGTAGATTTTCAGTCTTTATCGCACAGCCTGCTCCAGTGAGCTGTAAATATTCTCATTGTTTTTTTCCTGCCAAAATAAAGACAAGAAAAGTACAAAAGTACAAATCCAGAAAATGAGACAAATCTACAACTTTGCGATGTTGTACACATTCTCCCTTCCTGAAAAAAATCACATGGCGTGTAGATTTTATGAGCATAACATCTTCTGTTGTGCATTTAATTGACTGTTCACATGTAGAACAAGTGTTTTTTTTTTCTTCTCCTGAATTTGTTCATGATTTGTTTATTGTTACATGATTATTACACGATTTGTATATTTTTTGTATATTAGTATTTATTTTTTTGTGATCTTTACACATGCTTCATAAAATTTGACTTTTTTTCCCGTGGTTAATTTATATAACAATTAAAATTCAATGATTTTTTTGCACAGATTATTTAAATGATTTTTTTTTTTCACGTGATTTTTACCCAATCCAGTTATTTTTTTTCACATGGCTCATTTTTTTAAACAAGCAACTCCTTTATATCCACGTGTGACTTTATACATGATTTATAGGGTTTGTTTCATTTCTCATGTGATTTTGACACAGGATTCATTTATGTTGACATTTAAGGCATGAAGTTTCATTTTTCAGACGATTTTAACACACAAACGTGTTTACTTGAGTCCACATACACAGTTTCAGGGCATAGCGTTAAAACGCACTTTCACACGCGATCACGTTCACGTGATGTGAATTAGGTCACGAGTAAGTGTTGACTCACCTCATGCTCTGGGAACTTGAATAAACCATAAGAAAAATAACAAAACGCATTCAAACTAGATCCACTTAGACACCTTTGCAAACAAGAGCTGGTAATCCTGACTGGCGTGTCAGCCCAGGTGACCCATTTCCACCTGTCAGCTACTGAAACCTCTAATCCTTCTGGCAGATAACATTTTCCACAGATAGGAGACATATTTCATCACTTCGGTCCCTCGTGTTCGTTTGCCTCCAAGGCAGAGGCTTAGCGCAGCCAGGTTTCATGATGCACGGGGACCCTCAGGCCCGAGGAAAGTCTGGGTAAATTAGCTACTAGCGTTAACTTATACGTTGACATCCATCTCTGGAACTGGGAGAGCACAGCAGACTCGACGCTCGGCCAAATGGGAGGACAGAGAGCAGTGACTCAAATCCAGGCAGCTGTCGTTAATGAGAGAAAGCAAGTGATTTGCGGGCCGCCATGCCAGCCTCTTCTCTCTGCACGGCCAGCACTTTACACACAGCCAGAGAGGAATTTAACACAAGAGCCTCATTCTGCTGCGGCCAGTGTCTGTTTGCCTATTAAGATAACTTTAATCGGATGAATTGCCACTCTGTAAATTTGCACTCTAGTTAGCGCCCTATGCTAACTTAAATAGAAACTCAAAAGTTAGCCATGTAGTATTTGCTAATTCATTTGGGGCTATAACACATACACTCTTGCACAGGTGATGATATGTTTCACATAAACACATGTAACTACTGTGTGAGTACTATGAGAAATAAAGCGCCGTGTTATGCCCAGAATTTACACACATGAATTCAAGTAAACAATTGCACTATATGTGATCACATGTCAGAAATAAAACCGCGTGTGGAAACTTAACATAATGTGATAATAAATGAATAATGTTGTGGGGAAAAAATCACAGCTTTTGCTGTGAAACACACGAGACGTGACCTGTCTAAAAGCCACACTTTTCTGTAACTGCATATCAACTGATTTTAATAAAACATAGCAAACTATGTAACTATTTGATTTTTATTCCATTATAATCAAAACCATTTTGCAGAATTTTATGGGGGAAAAAAAAAAACAGCCCGAGGCTTTGTTCATGTTGTGGCCCTTGAACTGTTAAGTCCTGCGCTACCATCACACTCACAAGGGATTTAATTACCGAGATTACCACAGGCTACAGCTCAGTACATGTACATATGTCCCTGAATCCTGCAAAATCTCTTTGCCTATGCACGAGTGCTGACCACTGAGAGGTAAAGCAGTCAGTGATGCACATAGTGTTAATAAGCAAACTGAGTTCACACTGAATATGCTGAATAATTAATAAGTTGATTTCAAATCCGGTGCTGGAAAACCCCTGCAATGTGAACAAGCTTCTGTGAACAGCACACTGTATATATGGTGCAATGCCAAGACATCAGTGGTCTTGGAGGGGTTTAGGCCTAGTGTAAGAATTAGTTCCAGTGACAGTTAATCCCTTTGTATCTTTCAGTCTTGGTTGATGCCTATGATGTCCATGGCTCTGACTTACCTTTGGTACCAATCATTAAGGCTCTGATGTTTTTTTTTAGTCACAATTTTTAGGTCTTTGATTCGTGGTCAGTCCCAATTTCCAAGGGTCTGATTCTTGTTTATTCCTAGATTCTTAATTAGTCTCAGTCTTAAAGGCTCTGATTCTTGGTTAATCCCACTATGTAAGAGTCACACCCTTGGTTAGTGCCAATCTTTAATGCTCTGATTCATGGTTAGTCCTAATATTTAAGGCTCTGGTTTTTGGTTTGCTCTAGTCTCAAAGGTTCAGAATGCTGGTTAATCCCAATCTTTAAGGCTCTGATCCTTGGTTAGTCCCAAGCTCTAAGGCTCTGATTATGAAGTAGTTCCAATTTAAGGCTTCCACTCTTGGTTAGTCCCAGTCTCTAAGGAGCCAATTCTTGATAAGTCCCAGTCTGTGAGGATCAGACTCTTGGTTAGTCCCAATTCCTAAGTCTCCGAATCTCAGTTATCTCAGCCCCAATTTTTATGGCTCTGATACTTTCTTAGTCCCAGTATCAAATGACTCTTGATTCATCCCACACTCTATGGATCAGGCTGTTGGTAAGCCCCAGTCTGTAATGCTTTGACCCTTCGTTAGTCCCAATCTTTAAGGCTCTGTGTAAGGCTCATGTTAAGGCTTAATCTTGGTTAGTCTCAATTTTTAAACCTCCAATTCTTGGTTAGTCCAAGTCACTCTGGATCATACTGTTGATTTGTCCCAATCATCAAGGCTCTGCTTCTTGGTTAATCCAAATCCTTTAGGCTCTGATTCTTGGTTTTTAAGGTGCTGTTTTGTGGTTTGTCTCAATATTTAGTGCTCTGATTCTTGGAAAGTCTAAATCTATAAGGATCGGGCTCTTGGTCAGTCCCAAGATTTAAGGCTCCGGTTCTAGGCTAGTAGTAGTCTCTGAGGATCAGACTCTTGGGTAGTCCAAGTCTCTAATTATTTGACTCTCGGTTAGAGCCAGTCTCTAAGGCTCTTATTTTCTTCCCAATTTTTTATGTTTCTTCTTCTTCTTGGTCAATGTCAGTCTTCAAGGCTCTGATTCTTGGTTATCGTCAGTGTCTAAGGATCTGACTCTTGGTTAATCCCAGACTTTAAGGCTCAGACTTTTGGCGGCTGTCTGCCTTTAAACATCTGATTGCTGGTTAGTCCCAGTATTTAATGATCTCCTTCTTGGTCTTCACCAAGAGGGAATGTCTTGAACTGCGAGTATCTGAGAGGACTGAGAGGTTGGCTGTGATTTCCAGTGCCGTTTCTTCATCTTGGATGAATAAAGGTGTGTGACGGGTCTGTTCTGGCAGGAAACGATTTTCTCCATACAATGCACAATGCAATGTAATTTCCTCCTAGAATGTAATGATGCAGATCTGAATGAAACAGGATAAAATGAATGTGATGACTGATTCTGTTATGGCTGTGAGGAGTTTTTAAAGTTGTTGTTTTTTTTTTTTTTTCAGCGGTCATATTTGGGGCATGGTGTTCATACAGGGACAACATGAATCCATTATATGTATTCTTCCCCTCTGGACTGGGATAGAGAATAGCTGGTGAAGGCCCAATTGCGCCAGTGCCTCGAGTCAATACCATTGCAGTTTTTTGGTCAAAAAATTAAACTCTCGTGTGGATTCTACCATTCTAGCCTGACATATGGTCTTTCTACTTTCCTTGAGATATTGCATTTTTTTTTTTTTGGCTAATTCACATGTATGATATTATGATAAACTTCCATGTTGTTTCCAACATTTTACACTGTTTCCACTCCTGTCTTTTCAAAAGGCATCTGACTTCAAAAATACACCACAGGCCCAGGAGGATGCCTCAAACCACACAACCACACAGCACAGCTTCAATCTCAGATTTACTGACTCGAGACTTTTTTTTTTTTTTTTTCCAAAGCATGCAATATAATGTCAGTCAGCATAAATAAATTTGTGGCTTGTGCTCTGACAATGACATTAACAAGTTTCAAGCCATTTGGATAATTGCACAAGCTCAGGTAGCAGATTAATAGGCATAGGTGTAGTTCGTTGTATTGCAAAAGCTTATTATGGTACAAATTCAACACCAGACTGCAGTAGTTATGAACGAAGCAGCACTCCATCAATCGATGAGAATGATATTATTAATTAATGACAGGCTAACCACCAGCCTATAAACACATTAGCCTACTGCATAGATCTGTAGGGGAAAAAAGTAAATTATCAGATGCTTCCTAAAGTATTGGATCTTATTACAAAAACAAAAAGGTTTATAGTTTCTTTGCAGGTTACAATCCATTGTACAAGATATTTATATCCCAGTAAAACACACACACACACACACACACACACACACAGTTCTTTATATTGCATAGGATAACACAGTAACCCTTGCTAAGTAACACTTATTAAAAGAGCTTATTGTGTTACTACTCTAAAACTTACACAGCACTGACACTGGAGACTCCTTCCATAAATTAATATATCAATGATTATACATGATTTTTAAACCGTTTTGAATGAGCTGTCACTATAGAAACGATACCGAATTAGAGCGCGTGCATTAACGCACTACCATCAGAGCTGCTCTTATAGACAAGTAATCAATTTTACAAGATATTATATTATTACTGTAATATTAATTGCAGTAATAAATAAATAAACCAACATTTTAACCACATACACGAGCCAGCTTTTTGAAATTCCAAGCGTGTAAAACTTTGCTGTTAATAAAGTGGGATCGTCTAAAACTAAGACAGATTCAAGCTTTTTTTTTGCCAAGAAAACTTAATTCATTGATCTGCTCCCTATCGATCATCGTCCTCAACTGTGTATAGTGGATGTAATGATCATTTTCATCGTTTCCATAAAGCCGCTGTATAAGAAGTGCTGGAGATAAGAAAGTTTGGGAGATGTCTAGTTAGTTTATTAAAAATTGTGATTTTTTTTTTTTAACATAGTACGTATTTGAGAATAGGATGAGGTATGAGGATGTCCTAGCAGTACATGAGCTATAATGGACAGTAAATACACTATCACAGACAGACAGACAGATAGATAAACAGATAGATAGATAGATAGAGCAGACTTGCAGGATCTTGAAGATCAGCAGAATCCCCGGGTGTAACACACACCAATAACGCTTTCATTCATGCACGCGCAAACACACACACACACACACACACACACACACACACACACACACACACAGAGGGCACAACCCCCCACCCCCCCGCACTTCTCTTTATGCCTTAATTAACTCTCTCACTCGTTTCTTCCGTATCTCTCGGATGCACGCGCGCTGTTGTTACAAACACACAGTGTGCTCATTAGTCTCGTAAACGTGAACAGAAACGTGAACAGAAACGCACCAAACTACTCCACTGCATCCCGCGTTTCAGAGAGGGCGCGTGGTACCAAATAAGAAAAGAATAAAATAATGAAATAAATGGCGAAGCCTCACCGAGTGTGAAGTAGGGCAGCGCGGTGTTATCCAGATCGTCCAGCACCGACACGGCTCCCGGTACGTCGCTCCGCACGAACAGCAAGAGCCGGGAGTCCGCCGCGCCCGCGCTCCCGGATCCCACGCTCAGCTCGCTCTCGCGCAGCACGGGCAGCGTGGACACCGTCACCGTTTTGACCTCGCATGCGCCCGCCGCCGCGTCCTTCTCTCCGCCGGGCTTCGGTCCTCCCGCCGCGGTTCCGGTTCCCGTGACCGTCCCAGTGAGGAACTCCTCCAGCGAGAGGAAGAGGAGGAGAAAGAGGAGGAGGAGGACGAGCCGTGCCGCGCTCCGCGCCATTCCCCCGGTCCCCGTGCTTTTTTGAGCGAAGCGCGCGGAGGCTGCGCGCTCGTTTATAAAGCGGTTGCGTGTGGGCGCGCGGGGGCGCGCGACTCCGGCCGGGAATGGAAGCGGCGGGGCGCAGGTGAGCTGAGGCTCGCGCGCTGTTTAACCAATCCCATCCGGCCCGGGTGTTAATAATAATGATAATAATAATAAAAATAATAATAATAATAACCTTGTGTGTAACACTCTTAGAATATCATCTGTTTGTTTGCTTATTTGTTTGTTGGTTTCATAAAGACCCTTTTGACTGATGGATTTTTAACCACAAAGATTGATGGATAAATAAATAAATAAATAAATAAATAAATAAATAAATAAATCCCATAGTGTAAGTGTGTAACACACATCAATGACACTTTATCATTCATCCTGATCTCACACACACACACACACACACACACACACACACTCCACTTACCCCCCTTTCTTCTAGTCACGCTTCTTTTTATTCTTTAATTACCTCTTCCTTTCTTCAAGCATTTGTTGGATAGATAGATAGATAGATAGATAGATAGATAGATAGATAGATAGATAGATAGATGTGGCAGGGTCGTGGTAGTTTAAAACTCTTTATTCAGATTATTGTATAGCATCACAAACACGTTCACTAGCTTGATAAAAAGTTACATGTCTAAGGTGTCACTGTGCAACACCAGCTTTGCAGCGTGAACGTTGTGATTGTGGTTTCGTCTCGATAACATCATCATCCCTGAGAGCGTTCCCTGTGCCCTTCCTCCTGATTACAAGATCTGCTTAAAATGCCATCTGCCTGTCAAAACAGATGTGGCTGCTATCAAACACACACTCCCTGAGGAAGCATCCCTGCAGCGTCTGCAGGTTTTCCTCTCTCTCTTTCTCTCTCTGTGAGTGTGTGTGTGTGTGTGTGTGTGTTGCTGAGTGTCCTACCTTGGGCATGGTGTTCTACTGTAAACTAAAACAGAGAGTGTGTGCACAATTTTCAAACTGCTGATGCAATCAAAAAACAAACAAAACAAAAAAAAAAAAACATGGGAAGACAGATATGTGGATAAAAAAAACCAACTGTAACACACACCCACACCAGTGGTTTAACCCCCCCAACACACACACACCACTGGTGTTACCCAACCCAGCAGTCCACACATACTTTATATCCCAGTAAACGAATACACACACACACACACACACGGAACGTTCTTCATGTTATGTAGGATAACTCAATAACACTTTTATTAAAAGGACTTACCGTGACGTTGATTGTTCTCCAATATCACGTGCCCTGAAGTGCCGCTTGCACCGCAGCAAACTGCCAACGATTCCATTTTCACCTTTATTAAAGAACGATGCGTCATACTTTTTATCCATTTGTAGTTACATGTCATGTTGTGGAACGTCTGCGAAACAAGTCAGTTCCTGTTATCGCTTATGTTACAGCAGCTATAAACAGTCGTTCCCTCATCTCCTTACAGAAAAATCGACCATGTCGATGATTACACACGTTTTCTTAATGTGTATAGAGCAGCATTCCCAGTGAACGGGCTGTTACTATAGAAACGATAACACATTAATGTAATTATTTGCATCAGAGATGCTGTTAAAGAAAATGAATCAACCAATATATATATATATATATATATAAATAAATAAAATATAAAATGCTTTAACTTAATACTGGAGTTTCAGTGACCAGGTTACTTAGCAAATCATGTTCTGCAGCGAGGAAACTCTGAGTCAGATACTAAACAGAGAGCGATACACACTTAACAGCTAATGGAAGCCATTTGAAGACTTCCCCAGCCGGATATTTGAGCTACATTACTGTCGGGATTGCCTCGAAGGCCATGCCGAGGAAGCTTGTGATTCCCTCAAAATTCAATTTGACAGACAGCGCGCTGACGGTCGTCAAGCAAACCGGGTTTCCTGCTGGTAATGAGTCTCGGCTCCGATCTCACTCGACGCCCAACGTGCCGCACGTTTGCTTGATTTTATTACAAACAAACGAAGGCGTCTCCGATATGCAAGGACTCTCATCGCAGTGTGTGGTGCCAGGCGCTCTCGAGAACACGCATGCTTCCTGTCTCACAGGTCTTGAGGATTAGAGTTAGCATGCCGTACTGGATTAATAACGTCGCCGTACAAATCTGAGGTCCATGTTAACGCGCTAGTTCGAATACGTCATCGTTTCTATTGTCACAAAATGTGAAACGTATAATCGTTGATCCGTTGAGGTTTGTCGTAAGGGGATGTTTGTTGAACATGTATGGAAGGAGTCTCCACTGTCGGCGCTTTGTAAGGGTCAGAGGTGAAGCTGTAACGTTTTGAAGCTGAAACTCCAGTTTCTCAGTGACGACGCTGCGATTGTTCTGCTTGTTAAGTTCAAGAGAGAGAAAAACGACAAGCTGGCGGGGGTTTAAAAATATGACGCGTCCCTCTTAAATAAAATGTGTTGTCGCTAGCAAATTGCTGTGGTATAAGAAGAATAAATCACTTCAGGATGTGCTGTAATTGGAAAATAATCAACTCTGGGGTGGTAATGAATAATGGAAAGTTTAAGTGAACTATCTGAGACAAATCTGTTGTTTTAATAGAAAAAAAAAAGTAATTCAGGGTTACCAACTTTCTAATAATGAAGTTAACTGCAGTTCCTTATTTCGCTTCCATCGGTGAAAACGGGTTCATTCGGCAGACGCTTTTATGCAACGTCACGTGCGAGTGAGTCTAATTCAAGCGTAGAGTCCAGCGCTGGCTCTTTGGCACTCGGTCTGAGCGCCAGCATTCTCCAATCATTTTTAATTTTGTCATCAGCTTGGTCATCAAGTAAGCGAGACAAGGACGAGAACAACTAATCATGCAAAAGTGTAAATATGAAAAGCTGAAAAAGTCAATAAGCGTGCCAGCATCCGGAGGAATGTATATCCAGATTGCAGTAATGGCGCTTGTGAGCCACCGTACATCAGGCTGCTTGAAATATTTTAGCTGGCTGGATGCTGAGTGATTGCACTTAGGACACGATTCATGGACTTTTCTCTCTCTCTCTCTCTCTCTCTCGCTCTCTCTCTCTCTCTCTCTCTCTCTCGGTTACTTTGTGAAATAGCTGATCTTTACAGAGTCAGAAATCAGTCATAAATACAAGGCCGGGAATATTCCATCATAAAAGCTGTTCGCTCCATCACCACTCCAATAAGAGTTCATTATGTTTTAAAAAGAGTTTATGTGTTAATGAAATTAATGCACTTGTAGTGACGCTGCCAAACGATTTCATAGCCGGTGTATGTTTTTCTTCTGTGTTTTAATTTAATATTTCTCTCCATTTCATTCTTTTAAATCACCTAATAACGAGCTCGTAAGGCTGCATGCTAACTGGTTTCGCTCTTACCTCTAGCGGAAGTAAGGAATAAATGCGATGCATATTCTGAAATTGCAGTCTCGTTCTGAAGATTATATCTGATTACATCTATTAAATTATGTCTATTATATTATACCTGTGATCCTAATGGTAATGCTAATGCTAGTGTAAGAGACTTATTATCTGAGCCACGAGGCTAAGAGAACTCTTGCCGGAGCCATGACTCATTGGCACGATCTTCATCTGCTATTTGTTCTTGGGGTCTCTCAACTTGACTCGCCATTGCAGAGAAATAAAGCTTCATTTCATCTTATTAAATGTTTAATATTATGCCCCAAGAGAAGAGAATATTGCCCAGGTTAAAAAAATGTTAAAAAATTCTTTCAGTTGTATTAGGACAGTCATAATTTTAAAAATGTCTGAGAAATCTCTCATGACCATGAAGGCTTTTGAAAAATCAATGGCGGTCATTTGACTTTAAATTACTGTTACAACCTTTTTCTTTTTCAAAATCCACCGAAAACAGCAGCATTGTTGTATCGCTTGGAGGTGACGACTGAAACATAAAACAGATACCAGACATCTGCCAGATACCAGACTGCTTATGTTTTTGAAGTATGAAGCTAAAAGCGTTCTTTGAATAGTTAAGGGTTCTTCCTACAGTTTTTACTTGCGCGCCTTCGGATAAGGGAAAAAAACTCTGCTGCGTGGTTTTACCCCTTCCTGTGTCGGAAAACTTACACTGACACTGGAGACTCCTTCCATAAATGTTAAATAAACATGTTTGTTGAGAAAATCAAAATCATCTGTGACGCCCCTGTGAATGAGCTTTTACTATTTGAAAATAAGCACATTAATATAAACTCTTTAACCCTTTTACAGCTGGAACTACAGAGTTATTCAGGATCGTAGGATCGTAGGACATTTGGCTGTGCTCTCTGGGTGGGAGGGGCATTATTCTCTCTCCCCTGTCAGTCACAGTGACACTAGACAATCGTGGGTATCTGTAAGCTCGTGTATGCGGAAGGGGGCGGATAGCGATGCGCTCTGAATGTGTTACGCTGCCCTGTGATGCCTCATGTATCACAGAGGAAGCACGTGTTAGGCTTCACCCTACCATAGGCGGGAACTGGCTGGTGGGTGGGAATTGTCCAAGACCAAACTGAGGAGAAAATGGGGGACAAATCAGGCACCAAGAGCACCACTTGAGCGAGATGAGCACCACGGCCAGCGACCGCTACAGTACAGTTAATAGACCGTTCTGGATAGAGCTGTGGTTCGATGAACACCGGATAACCTCCAGGAGCTTCGCCACACGATTTGATTATTCTTTACACCTTCAACTAGTGGCTCAATCAACAATATAATAATACTTTTCCTACAATTATCTACTAAAAAGGACAGTTGTAGGTTAAGTGGTTTGAGTCATCACATCAAAGTGTGGAAACAGAAAAAAATGATGTATAATAAAAAGTAATACTTGCAGGCATGATAATTAAACCTAGCCCTGGTCAGGTCTGTAATTCAGTGTCCTGTAATTTAGCACTTAGTGAATTCGTGCTTGTTAATGTGTATGACAAGAGTAAAAAATTAGAGTGTCTCAGGAATTGATTTGTAGATCTTCACTAACAACATTTTCTAGCACTCTATCATGAAAAACTGGCACACTGTTTCATTCGGGCGCAATCCATGCAGTACACGCCATACTGCCACCACCTCCAAAGCAAAAATCACTGCACAACACTGTAAAACATGAGAGCCCTAACAAGTTATGTGAACGTATTTCTTCTCTTTAACTGGAATTGTCATGACAAGTTTCGGATATTGAACTCAAGTTTAGAAGTTTTCAGAAATGAAACGTAAAGTAATCCAGTGTCTTGACTTTGAGTCGTTGTCTTGACTTGACGTTGAGTTGAAACAAACGTTATCTTCAAGCTGAGCTTACTCGCGTTTTTAAGGCAGCAGGTGAACTTTTGTTTCTAAGTTTAACCAACTCGAAATGTCTTACAGTGAATTTACTGTATCTTTATCTTTATCTTATTTATCAATTTTTTTACAACTCAGCTGTTCCCAACCTAGGGGTCACGACCCCACGTGGAGTCATTTAATATTACGAATACTGCTCTAACTGTGAAGATGGATTTTGTGTGCTGTTATTCTGGGAATCGCATTCAAACTAGCCATGTTTAAATGAAGAGTGCCTGTGCTATTTTAGTCTTTTTCACTATCCTGACATGCAGCACCAGTGTAGGAGTTCAGCAATAAAAAAAAAAATGGATACATTTCTCCATTCATCTACCTCCACTAGTTCCTCGACAACATCTCATTGGGACAATAGAAGTCAAAGAAAGTCAAGATATGCTGAAATATTGATTCAATATTTATGGATTTATAAGTGGGATAATAAATAAGGAAGAGGAACCAAAATTGGTGGCACACTGCAGAAATAGAGAAGCCAGATATTTCTCTGTTGGTCCTCTTCAAGGTCTTATCAGCGTGAAACTGGATTCAGGGCTCTTGCCTGTATTAAGTAAGGAATGACCTATGACAGGCAGTCATGATATAAGAGAAATTAACGCACTTCGGGCTATGCTGTCACAAGAAAATAATCCACGTTGTGGCAACAATAATGTAACAATAACGTAACAATAACTTCAATAACTTCGGGTCCTATCACGCCACTCCAGTGTGGATTATTTGTCTGTGACGACACGTCCTGCCTTGTTTTATTCATTATGAATTGTTCAAAGCTGGATGTAACGGTGGAAATGAGCTGTGCCATTTCAAATTGTGCAACAGAAAAGAGTTCACCCTATCGTCCAGACATCGTGAGTTGGAATCCCAAATTTCATCCCAATGATCCCAAAGCCATCCATGGCTGGAAACCAAAATCGGCCATGCTCTCTAGCTGGGAGGGGCTCATTCTCTCTCCCCTGTCAATCACAGTGACACTAGCCAATCATAGCCATCTCTGAGCTTGTATGCAGAAGAGGGCAGATAGCACTTTCCTTTGAGTGTTTTACGCTGCCCTCTGATGCAGTCTGAAAAGAAGTGGTTTGTTGTATTCGTGTGTCTCAGAGGAAGCACCTGTTAACCCTCCCCGGTGAGTAGCTGTTATTTGATGATGACTGATGAGTAGGGAGCTCACCCTCCCTACTACTGATCCGAAGATTCTTCAGTCACGTGAATAAACATCAAGAGTCTGAAGATCACACCAGTCTCCTATTTACCGACTCATCTTTGCCAAATTCCTAACAAGTCAGAGCAAGGAATAATCGTTTTTTGTTTTTTAGTCACTTATGTTACACATACAGCATGTTCAGGTTTAACAATAGTCCTAAATTATAAATTAAAAAAAAATGCAGGCTCATCAAGGCTTGAGGTTGCAGAAAATACAGTGTCCGTTTGGGGTCATTTGCTTAGAAGACATGTAAGGATCCATGTGTGAAAGTTTTAATATCATATCCCAGTCCACAATCCAAAATCCAAGTCAAAAAAGGCAAAGATACACAAGGCAAGGGTCACTGGTCCCAAACAGAGATGTTGGCAAGACTTCGCAATGTCTAAGAGTTTGAACTGGCTTAATATAGTCTGCAAACAGGATGTTATCATGAGTGTAGCAGTATTCAGGTTAAGGGGACCTCTGCTGGAGTGGATGTGAAATATCCTGTATATTTACAGCAATCTTTTTTAAACCTGAGGCTATTACTCACCTGCTAACCGAGCCAGAAAAAAAAAAACGCTGAACCAAAACACTGAATCTTGGCAACCACGTAAAAGAGATAGATAGGTTCAAAATTAAAATACAAATTTAAAATCTAGATTCTCTCCCTTGTGTTCAGTTGAGCTTGAGAAGATCATTAACACCTTCACGAAAAGGGAAACCGAGCAGCAGGAAGTAACGCTTGGGGCGCACAGTGTTGTTTTCAGTGAGATTTCACAGTCACCAAGAGGAACACACTCTCAGAGTTAGGAAAGCAGCGAGGGCTGAGATGACATGACTGCGATATAAGTCAATGGCATGGACATGCAAGTAAACGATATTTATTTATAATATTTAGAGATAGTATATAGACCAATATTCAGTATAACCACACGATTGTGAGTGCAATAGTGCCTTTATACAACAGTTTTATAAACAAGAAAGGAATATCGAGTAAGCGATATTTCAGACACGACGTGGCTAAAAATGTTCTGTTTATTTTTGCTCCGCTAGAGGAAACAGGTCTCAAAGAAGCCACACTCACTTTATAGCCCGTCGGCTAGCTCGCTAGCTAGCTCACAATGATTTCTACATTCCTGATAAAGGTGCTTCCGGCGAAATTGGCTTCCCTTCTTCCTTTTCATTTTCATCTGACGAGCTTTCGTACTTTACGTCAAAAGTTCTATTCATGAAAAATGCATCATTTACCATGTGTGCTGATGATGTCGCTAGCACTACTGTAGGAACTGTTTTGAAACAGGAAGTGGAATTTTACAAGGCGAACACAGACAAGTGGAGTGATACACACAGTGAAATGTCCCACTGCGGATATTTATACTAAATATCAGCACTCTTGGAACGCCTCTAAACCATAATGGACCAGAACTGACTGTTTTATAATCGTTAATAATTCTAAAAAAATTTGTCGAATACCCCATGTCGAGACAAATAGCATTTCTGAGCTATGTTTTCATCTATGAATAATCTGAATAATCATAAAGAATGATCCACAGTCCTCTGATTATTGTCTACAGATTTGGTTTAAAAAAATTATTTGTGCAAACTGGATTTGTTTAAAAGCAAGATGTAATAATATATTAATGCTCGCTAAAGATGATGGCCCCACACACGTGCACACACACACACACACACACACACACACACACACACACACACACGGGCTCACTGCTTGTTGAGAGCAGTTAATCTCAGTAAGGTGGCGCTCTAAGCTGCTGTTTGTTTCACCTCTAAGCGACTCTGCTGTAACAGCATCCAGTTTCCCAGAAACATCATAAACAAAACAATCATCTAACTTCTCACTCCACCCTTTAATGAGGACTTTTATTCTGCAATACTTTTGGGAAACTGACCACAAACTGAAACAGGCTGTACATTCGGAAGATGAAAAAACTCTCATGGTTTATTATTTAGTCCATTATTTTGACAGTGTGGTTGACATTTATTTAGTTTTCTATTTTTATTTATTTTTTTTTAATTTCTTGATTTTTTTCTGGGTTTTTTCTGTTTTGTTGTTCTGATTTTAAAAAAGAAAGAATTTATAGTTATACCACCTTTGACCACAAGGTGAGAAGGATTTTTAAAATTGATTGATTTATTTATTTTCTTTTACTATCTTGAAACACAAGCAGCTGTTGATTCGTTACAAAATACTTAAACAATATAATTCATTTTATAATAAAAAAAGAAACGCTTAAGTCATAGGATTTTAGCTACAAATAGCAAAAACTCTAGCTCTTTCATCCTACTGTACTTTCCACAAACTTTCGGATTAATAATTACCGATTACTAATCCACATATCTGTATATCTCCAGCGTGAAGCTTTTTTTTGTCCAAAAGGAAAAAAAAAAGTGCCGCTTTTGTAGACGTTTGTATACGATGCTAAAAGGGAATGCAGTTCCTGTAATGCCTTATGAAGGCCTTATAACAGTTTATGAATGTAGACTACATATAGCCTTTGTAGTTTTGTAAAAGACAAACTTCTTCTCAACCTTGTGGCTCTGATCTCAAACAAAGTTATTCCTATGAAGCAGAACCACGTGTAAGTCGGGATTTAGTAAGTTCACGTGAGTTCAGAACACGCAGCGCACG
This sequence comes from Pangasius djambal, assembly GCA_022985145.1. Taxonomy (NCBI): domain Eukaryota; kingdom Metazoa; phylum Chordata; class Actinopteri; order Siluriformes; family Pangasiidae; genus Pangasius; species Pangasius djambal. Next base: position 2,007,553 of record CM041001.1, on the reverse strand, counting down.
TGAGGCATTGTGCAGCGAGACACGACGGACGTACAAGGACACGAGGACACACACCACGCTCCAGTGGTGAGATGTAGCACACCCCTCTGGCTGCCCAGGGGACAGACACCATCCCTGCTCTGTTCCTTTCTCTCCGTCCCTCCGTCCCTTCATCCCTCCATCCCTCCGCCCGCTCTCTTCACGCGTTCACCTTCAGCTAAAGAGAGGAAGTGAGGTTTATTCTGAGCTGCACAGCTGCAGGAACCGGATGAAGGACAGTTTTTTAAAAAAGTCACGGCACGTTCTGTATTAAATCCAGACTCAGGACTTTTAGAATGTCCTACAGAGGTACAGAGGATATTTTGGGTTTAAAATTTATTATTATTTTTTTTTAAACTGCTGTGAGGTTGTTGTACTGAACATGTGATACAGTGTGCATTGCTACAGTTGATGTATAATCTCATGAATAAATTTCATAAACCATACCATCATAAATAAATCTTTAAACACACACACACACAAAAAGCACATACAATGTAATTACAGAACAAAGAAATAAACGAAAGCATCCATTTAGACTTTTTTTTTCATTTCTTTCTTTCTTCTTAAACAGACTTTTCGTTTATATGTGCAATAATGTGCAAGTAACAGTCTGATATACAGTAAATAACTGTAGTAATGACATATAAGTTTATATGAATTAATTAATTAATTAATTTATGTATTTATTTATTTATTTGTCTACCTATCGATCTATTATTATTATTATTATTATTATTATTATTATTATTATTATTATTATTATTATGCCCTGACCAGAATAAAGCTGTTAATGAAATGACTGAATGAACGGATTGTTGATTGATGGATTGATTGATTGATTGATTGATTGATTGATTGATTGATTGACTGATTGACTGATTGATTGATTACATGGGGCTTGAAAGCGGAAAGCATTAGAAGCTGTTCAGCCATGATAATCACTCTGCTTGTTAACATGTTACTAGACTGAAACATTTTTTTGTACAGTAGATTTTATTGTTCTGGATGAAACCCATCTATTTTGTACATTGCCTCATTTATTATTCACTTTTCAGCCACGTTTATCCCAAGGAACTCATAAGTGAGCCAACCTCCAGTCAGAGCACGGAGCTGAACTGATAAAGATAAAGTTCTTGATTAAAGGTCCATCGGTGGCTCTCAGTCTCGACCTGGTCACAGCACTGACCTTTACCCGGTTTCTCTCCAGTCGTCGAGTCTCACATCCTCAATGCACTCTCTTTTTTTCTTTTGCCAGAAAATAACAATGACTTCATGGATCCTGAGGCCTTCATCTATTATCAATGGCTATAAAAACATGTATGGCTGCCATTTCTAAAGCAAATTGTCCTTTTGACTTGTCAAAATATGTTTATATATTAATATATATATATATACAGTCAGATCTGGAAGTATTTGGACAATGACAGAGTTTTGTGATTTCGCCTTTATACACCATTGGATTAGAAATGAAACAATCAAGATGTGATCGAAGTGTAGACTTTCAGTTTTATTTTAAGACGTTCCACAAAAATATGGCATTTACCATTTAGGAATTACAGCCATTTTCAGCAAAGTGCCTCCATTTTCAGGGGCTCAAAGGTATTTGGACAAAGTGACATAATTGTAAATATGACCATAATTTTAATACTTGGATGAAAATCCTTTGCAGTCAATGACTTCCTGAAGTCTGGAGCCCATGTTCTCAAAACTCAAATTCTGAGTTTCCTCCCTGGAGATGCTTTGCCAGGCCTCACTGCAGCCACCTTCAGTTGCTGCTCGTTTGTGGGTCTTTCTGCCTTCAGTCGTGTCTTCAGTAAGTGAAAAGCAGCTCTATTGGGTTGAGATCAGGTGACTGACTTGGCCATTGAAGAATATTCCATTTCTTTGCCTTCAAAAAGTCTTGAGTTGCTTTCGCAGTATGTTTAGGGTCGTTATCCACCTGCACTGTGAAGCGGCGTCCTATCAGTTTTGTAGCATTTGGCTGAATGTGAGCAGAGAGTAAAGCCCTAAACACCTCAGAATTCATTTTGCTACTTCTGTCAGCAGTCACATCATCAATAAACACCAGTGAGCCCGTTCCACTGACAGCCATACATGCCCATGCCATAACACTGCCTCCACATGTTTGACACATGATGTGGTATACTTTGGATCATGAGCTGTTCCTTTCTTTCACCATACTTTTCTCTTCCCATCATCCTGGTACAAGTTAATCTTGGTTTCATCAGTCCAAAGAATCTTATTCCAGAACATGGGAGGCTTTTTGTAGATGCTTTCTGGCAAAGTCTAATCTGGCTTTCCTGTTCTTGAATGTTCCCAGTGGTTTGCACTTTGTTGTAAACCCTCTGTATTTACATTCATGAAGGCGTCGCTTGATTGTAAATTTTGACAATGATACGCCTACCTTCTCCAGAGTATTCTGAGGTGTATAGGACCAGAGCCAGTAACAGAACCAGTGACGTAGCCAGGAATTAAATTCACTGTGTTATCTGTACAGTTAAATTAATAACCGCGATGCGCTCATGTGTCTCAGGTGGATCCCAGACAGCAGTATGAATGGGTTGTAGTCACGATCTACTGTCAATCAATGTGATCGACTATTTCATTTCCATACTTCAGAGCGTTGCTCACTGGCTTTCAAACAGAAACAGGAAAAATGCATGACTCTGATTGGTTAATCCTATTTCTCACCAACTGCTAGCTAGAATCTAATTCTATGTTCTGATTCAATTTTCTTTACACATTTTTCTGCGCTATCACACTTCATGATAAAGTCATACAACATTTAGACATTTAGCAAGTTAACAAGAAAAACCTGGAAAAAAACTTAAAAATACTTTCCAATCAAGACAACATAAAGAAAATAAGATGAAGAAAATAAGATAAAGAAAAAAGTTATTTTTTCATTTGCATTACTCATTTTTTTTTTTTCAATTTTCTTTATCCAAGCCCGTTTAAAAAAAATCTGACATGTTATGAAGAAAAATTGTATACATTTATATGAATATTTAATTGTCAGGTAATTTTGCTTCCTTCAAGGAATTAAAAAAAAAAAGTAAAATAAAATTAAATTTAAAAGAGGAAATAGTGTATAAGATTGGAAACAGGGTCTGTATGGAAACATTTGGAACTGAAATGCAACAATTTCCAGAAATTCAGAAAACGTTTAGGAAAAAGTCTGAAAACTCCGGACAAAGAATATCCCAAATCATGATAAAGTCACATGACATATTTATAAAATTAACATGATAACTGAATAAAGAACGTACAGAAAGCTTAAAAGATGGAACGCATATTTAGAATTTAGTCACAATGTTTAGAAATAAGTTGATTCATTTTGTGATTATTTTTGTACATCTACCTGTAATTGAGATAGTTACAGTTTTTTTTTTACATTTTTTTTTTACAGTGTTGCAGCTAAAAATGTGAAACAAAAAACCAGATGCAGAAAGTATAATAAACCTTTACACTGAACACACATCGTAGCAGGAATTTTCAGCTTCCTCCGGCGTCTCATCATTCTAATCCATAACCTCCGAGTCAACAATGTGTCCAGTAAATGCAGCAGCGCTCTCTTTTCTCATAATCACAACCATTACACACCAGAAAGGTTTTGGTTCAAAAGCGCAAGCATGACAAGAAGAAGAAGAAGAAGAAGAAGAAGAAGAAGGGAAAAAGATTGATGTGCCATCGCTCATTATTTCCACTGAATGGTGCTGCACTTTTGCAAAAGAAGAAGCAGTAAGAAGAATTCTGCCTGTGATAAAAGTTAATAGCGTCACTGTCTCTCTTTCTCACACACACACACACACACACACACTCACACACACATACACACACTTGCTCAGAGAAAATAAGACTGACATCCATGTTGGATTCAGGCTCATTTCTGATGAGAGTTTTTTTTTTGTTTTTTATCTCGCTACACGTTAGTGCTGTTGTCCCTGTTGGTCTAGCGGCTAAGGACCCCGTGCTCTCACATGAATCTAGTTTATGCGCCTGTGTTCTACCTCTCATCCCTCACACTTCTTGCTTCTGCATGAAATTAAAAACCTCCAGCTAGCGTGACCTTTTTGTTACGTCTTGCTGGATCACAGTCCTGATGCACACCTCTGGTCTCAATAGTAAAAATAGCAGCAGAGAGTGCTCATAGTAATATCTGTGTTCATATTTGTTTAGAACGCATTATCTGTTCATCATTCTGAATAAAGTATTCGTAGTTGGTTACACCCCTAGTCTAGCGTCGCCTTTCTCTCTGTTTTGCCCCCTTTTATCTCAAATAAATCTATTTCTCCTAAGCAGTTTTCGGAGTTACCTAACTGAAACACAAATGAGAATGCTTTTTCCCCCAAGATATGAAAGAGAAACATTTAAAGTAAAGAAACCTCAAAAAAGAGGTGGGACCTGGCACGTCTGCGTTATCTTCTGACTCGTAATCGCAGGCTTTCTCTGAGGTGAATTATTGTGATGGCAGAAATTGCAGAGGCACTGACTAAAAGCCTGAGAGCGAGTCACTGATTCACTGATTCATCCAGTGGATATTACGCTTTCAAGCTTTTTGCAAAGTAACGATTTGATAACATCGGGAATCTGTAAAGGGCGACCAAAAGAAGAAAAGAAATGCTCCAATTTCACTGAGAAATGCTGGCTGCACTCCAGCTCCTGATAAACAGACACGTTTATCTTTTATAACGCGCTCTGGGGGTGTCCGGGTGCCCTGTGTGCCGCCGGTGTCTTGGCGCTAGCGCGGGGACGAGCGGGTGCTGGCAGTGGCGTCGGCGGTCTCTGTGGTATGATGTCGACACCACAAACAGGCTTTAGGCGTGTAATGTTCAAACACTGCCATCTGGGCCTCTGATTAAAGGCTTTCACAGCGTGAACAAGGCCGACAAGAAAGCGTCCGCTGAGGACTTCGCTGTAATTGGGGCAGGCTCGAGTCCAGGTATCGAATCAAATTAGCAAGTGATGCTCAACATCTCCATCGATGAAATGATTCTGCTTTTTGAAAAATGAATGTTTTCCATTGCAGATGGTACTGAACCGTGGACTCTCTTCTTTCTGTGGTGACTTTCCTTCATTATCTCCTGATCGTCCTGATGATCCTGTCCCCAAGAGTTTATAGCAAACAAGTAAAAAGTTAAAGCACTTTTATTAGACTCTTTAGTTAATTGGGAACTGCTTTATAAGGAAAACAAAGGAGAAGTTAAACAGATAATGCGGGTTTACTGCGGCGGTGTGATGCATTAAAGCACCACAGTTCATTTTCCTATAACCACGCAGTCGGAAGTGCGTTATTCCACTTATACCAAAGTGATTTTGCCAACAGTTACCATTTTCATCCATCCATCCATCCATCCATTTTCTGTACAGCTCATCCTACACAGGGTCACGGGGAGCCTGGAGCCTATCCCAGGGGACTCGGGGCACAATGGGGGACACCCTGGAAGTAAAATTAAGCAATTTTGTTCTAAATTAAGCAATTCTAGTAATTTTTAAAATTTTTGTGTGTAAAAATTACAGATTTTGTTTTTGTCATATTTACTAAACCACGAGCTCTTTTTTTATTGTAGCAGCTATAAACATTCGTTCTCAGCAGCCTTTTTTTCTGTCTCTTAAAGTTAATTAGACAAAGAAAATTTTTTTTTTTTTTGTCTTGTTACCAAAAAACCACAAAGTGCAAACCTCTCTGTCCTGAAGACTTTCCCATGGCGGAAAACGTCCTGACTGTTACAAAGTGCTGACACGGAGACTCCTTCCAAAAATGTTTAATAAACATCTACTAACTGAACATGTCACCGCATCAACGGATTCTTCATACGTGTTTCTGCTGAGGCTATGTAGCGTGTCCACCATACAAGTCCCTGTGAGTGAGCTGTTACTATGGGAACAATAAGTAGAGCGAGCATATTAATTGAAACGCGTCGCTTATGTCACAGTCGGAGCTCCCGTCCGAGCCGTGAGGTTACACAAAATAAAACCACACCTCAGGACCAATCAGGTTTGAGACTTCAATGAGATTTTATGATTTATATGACACAAAACAATGCACAAAACTTATGGTACTTTCGTAATTTTGCTCATAATTACATTTAACGATCACTTGATGGTTCCTGAAACTTGAAAGATGTATTTCCTTTAAACAGGGACACGAAATAGGAAGTTAAAATCGAAGACCGTGCATTGTATATTTGATAATAAATAATGTATCATATCGAATGGTGCTAATAAAATGTGTGTAAGTAACATATCTTCTACAGTCAGGGTCAGATAAGTAAATACATTTTAACATAAGGTCAGAGTTTTCGATCTGAGCCGCAGCTCATGACAGTAATCACGACGACAGTGGAGCGTTTTCGAGGAACAGAGTTCGTGAGTGTGTTTAACACGGCTGTGCAAGAAATTGCTAAACATTACAGTGCGACTTGGGAACCTGATGGACAGGGATGTTTCGCGCTGACGTGCCATCTAGCTATTGTCACTCTTCGTCCTCCAGACGTACATAAGATACGTAGCGAGTGTATGAACGAAGCCACGAAATCGTGCGTTATGTATAGACCAGCATTTATAAACACAGCATGCTTACAGAGGAGCTGAAGTTATTACAACACCATTGTGAGCAAGTAAAAAGTAAACAGGATTAACTGAACTCATGGTAATGAAAGGGCTTCGGTTCTGCAGTCACTGGAAACATCAAACGATTTTGCCCTTTTTCACGCCACAGTATTAAAATCAAAAAGGCATCTTCAAATGCGTAATAAGCAAAAATGAAATCACTTCCTTTATTGTGTGTTAAGAGATAATGATGTCTGGTTTCTCAGTGTGTGTGTGTGTGTGTGTGTGTGTGTGTTGTGGAGCCCTGTGTCCGCTCGTTGTAGCATAATAATTTTTTGTGAAAATGCTGGCAGGTAATGAATGATGCACAGCGTAACCTTTAGCCCTTATGAGGTCTCAGTGTTCGTTTTGTGTGTTGTTTGTGTGTGCGTGAGGATGAAACACTCATGCCTTATGAATGACGGCTGAATCCCAACGTCTGCCCCCCCCCTCGTTCCTCCTCCAGCCGCGCTTTCTAGTTTAGGCGAACAAAAGCAGAGGTGGCTCTAAAAAGTGCACAACAGGCAACAATTACTCTCCAATGAAGGCAGCGTAATATAAAGAGCTCACCGGGCCTCAGGATGCATAAATCATGCGTATCCTCTGTGTGACCCGCCAGGCTCGGGCTTTGAGCCCGGTGCCTGCTCCTCGTGATGAAAAGCTCCATTTGAAATCCGGTGAACCCCATCAGAGTCGGCTTTGACACACACACACACACACACAAACACACACACACACACACACTTCACCTGGCTCAGCCCGACTGCCTGACCATGCAGGACTGAGTACGGATCCAGGTCCACTACTGAAATTGAATGAATTTCATGAATTTCACACGTGAGTATTTGCAAATGCACCTTGTGAAATTGCACGTGACCTCATAAACACGTGGGAATAAAGTGTGAAGAACAAAAATAAACACACTACAAGTCCTAAATTTGAAAATGCAAATATAAAAATAAAATAAATGAGCCATGTACAAACGATTCGCTTCACAATAAATGAGTTGTGTACAAAAAAAAAACCCCACACAACTAAATAAATGAATACTGCGTTAAACAGTCACACGTGAACATAAACGAACGTCAGAAATCACATGCAAAATAAAATAAAGAAATCATGTGCAAATAATCACATTTAAAAAAAAGTGATGATTGAAAAGAAATACGAGTAAAAGAATCATAATAAAAGATAAGAAATGTATCATGTGCAAAATATCACATGTGCAAATGAATGATTTTTCTGTAAAAAAAAAGAATAAAGGAATCAGGCATAAAAAAATCTCAAAATAAAAATAAAAGCATTACATGTGAACATGAATTATGTGTAAGGAAAATCTCAAATGAAGATACATGAATTGTATGAAACGTGAAACTAAATGAATCAAGTAAAAGAATCACATGTGGAAATGAATTGTGCAAAATTCATTCATAAGTGAAGTAAAATAAATGAATTGTGTAAACATAACATAGAAATGACTAAATCGTGTAAAAATTCATGTGACAGTAAATGAATCGTATGAAAAATAATCACACGATCACGTGATCATGTAAAGTCACGTTAAATAAATGTAACGTATAACGTGTATAATAATTGAACATGTACAAAAAAGGAAACACCTGCAAAACCAGATCACACTCGTGTGGAAATTAATGAATAATGTAAAAGAATCAAACATGCACATGAATTAACCACGTGTGAACATTCACGTAACAGGAAATGGATCATGTGTTTAAAAAAAAGTGCTAATTAATGAATATGTAAAAACCCATGCGCTCCATGCTCACGTGTGAAAAAATATAACATGTATCTAAAAGTGAGTGTTTTCCGTAAGCGCCTCCACATCTCTCTTCTCGCCGGAGAATGAATTCTGATCACACATCAAGCACCGTGTGTGTGTGTGTGTGTGTGTGTGTGTGTGTGTGCTTTTTTGTGTGGGTTTTTTTTGTGTGTGTTCCTCCAGGAATTTGATGGAATGCTATGCGTGTTCTTTCTCTAATTCCTGAGAAAATACAAAAGCAGGTGTTTTGAGGCGAGAACATAAGGAAGTTGCAATTATATCCTCGCCGTGGTCTATCTGCGGGGCCTCGAGCCTCATTTGCAATTGCTGACATGAGCCACACACACACACACACACACACACACACAGCCATACACACACACACACACTCTTTGTGAAACAACAGCTTTGGACCTAATTAACTGGTTTATACATGCAATATAGCAGGGGTGGTAATTACTAACATGGTGCTAACTTTCCTCAGGATTTTTCTATTCATAGTCCAAAAGTTGCTCAAGGAAAGTTCCTGGTATTCAGAGTCGGGTTGCGCATGCTCTTAGGTTGATTTTCTGTGCTCCACATTCAGAGTATTGAAATCATCTGCATGTAGTTCACGCCCTACCTGAGGTTGCCAGATTTTTCCAGAGTAGAACTGTCTGCGACAGGGTTTTCAATAACGTCCAGCCCACCACCTTTAAATACAAACAGAGGGATAGAAAATACCGACTGAAAAAAGAACTAGCGTTTTTTTTTTTTTTTTTTGCTGTCAAACGTAATATGATGGAAATTTAACCTTGGATAAATAAGTGTGTCACTTGGGATATGATTTTTTTTTAGATTTTCTCAACTGAAAAAAAAATATATATGTTGCATGTTTACCACTCCCTCTAAAAGTCACGTTTTGTTCCGGACGACTCTCCAGCTTTTCGACACAGCCAGGCATGAACGAATGGAGTTCGGTTAAAAAGGAGGGAACTCGCTCGGTCGGTGTAACCCACCCGTAGAGTGCAGAAGAGCGAGGACAGGGCATGAGGGATAACAGTCAACCGCTCTGGGAGATAAGCGCTCAGACAGGTCGGTTTCGTCCATTACTCTGCGACACGCGGTGACAGTATTTACCTTTGATCCTCTCCTCCGTCTGATCTACAGAACCTCCTGCAAGCACGCAGACGTATCGGTGCGGCTCAGACGACCTGACTGACCACGTGTCCGACTTAATAACAGCTGCGTCTTCCTCACACATTTATTTACTTATTTATTTATTTACCTGCTGTACACTTTTATCCAATTTCTATATTTCACAGTGAATTCAAACGCTGCTGAATTCTGGATTCTGATTGGTCAGAAAGTGTTAATAAAGTTTCTATAACAGCAACAATAACACATTATTGTGTCTATAGTGATTATAGTAACAGATAGAGTTGTACTGTGGGCATGTGTAATCACTGAGCTAGGAGACGTTTATTTATCACTTATGGAAGGAGTCTCCAGTGTCAGTGCTTTGTAACCAGAGGTAAAGCTGTAACTTTAAGTTTATAGCTGGTATAACTTAGGGGAGAGCAGGAACTAACTTCCACAACATTAAATATAAATAGATACAGATGTATGAGGTTTCACTGTATTATACATTTTTTTAAAAATGCAATTGTTGAAAAATTGCTGCAGTATAAGGGGAATAAAACACTTTGGGAAAATGTTGCTGTTGGAAAATGATCAACCTCAGGGTGGTAACAGTAACTCCAGAAACCCTGCCAGACAGAACAATTGTAGAACTGTAGCATTTCGGATTTTTTTTTTTTTTTTATTGTGCATTAAATGTGTGTGTGTGTTTTTTTTTATTTAAAAATCCCAACCTATAATTATTTATAATATGACTTTCCTACCTGTTTCCATTATCGAACATTTTTATTATTTTTTTTCTTTTTTCTTTTAACACTCTGTAACTGCTTATAACGCAACATTGCTAGGAGTAACCTCTTTCCTTTCATTTTTATTATGAAAATAAATCTTCCGACCTATAATTGTTTATAATGTGACTTTGCTATCTGTGATATGTTTTATTGCGTCTATTGATGGATATTTCTATAATATTCATGCACGCTAATGAGGTCACGAAATTCATCCATTGATGAATATTTATTTATTTAAAAAAAAAAAAAAAAAAAACATTTTCCACCCTAGGTGTCACCCCCCCCCCCTTTTTTTAAATTGTTGGATTTTTGAAAATATTTTAAAAATATTTTTTTCAACCTATAATTGCTTATAATATGCATTTGATAGCTGTCACTTTTTCATCTGTTTCCATTGTTGAATATTTTAGCATTTCTTTTTAAACAAAAAGTATTATTGTAAGTATTTTTGCCATGCTTTTGCTAGCAAAACCTCAGTGAAACTAAACTTCGTGATATGTACTGTATATCATAGAAATGTACTTCAGTATCCTGATTTTTCACCGTCCTGTAACAGAACCTGAAGCTGGGTGTAACACAGTGACTGAGAAACAATCCATATGGAAATCCATACAGGTGTAGTATTTGTTTGTAGCCATGACAGAAGGTTGAACGTGTGTCGATTTGCCACTTATCAGCGCTCAGAGATGGCTATCAGTTAATGAATACGAACAGGAGATGAGCATGTTGTGTATTTCATATCGCTCTGTGTTCTAGTCTGGTGCACATATTAAATCTGTTCTAGCATGACAGTAAAGCTAATCATTTTATGCTCTTATGATAAACCCGTGTATGTATTCAGCTGAAATGTGAGTGTGTAAATAATTTCAGGTTATCCGAAGAGGTTATGCTTATTGACCCGGACACGCCATTCGTAATCACAGTCTCACAGGACACAATAATAAAGTGTGCTGTTTTATTTTCTCGCCCTCATTCATCATCAAAATGTCATCTCCATATTCGACAACTCGCAGTTATGTAATTATTATTTCTAAAGGGCAATCCAGCATATCCAACAAGGAGCAGTGGCTAAACAGGGTGTTTCCAAAACAAAGAATATATATATATTAGCAATACATACTTATTTATTATTATATTTATTTATTTTTTTTATTTATGCAGGTTGGAGGTTGGTCCTGTGGTTATGATTAAAATATAATTAACTGGTGAAAATGTGTAATCACTGTACAGTACAAGGTTATATACTGTAATCCATTTTACAGAAAAAAATAAAAAAATAAAATAAAATACTACTAAATATATAACTACAGGCCTGACATCTGGTGATGTTTTTGTTTTATATGCATGATGTGCAAAATTAAACTCCGACCAGCTTTAAATTTAATTCAATTCAATTTTATTTGCAAAGCAGTTGCTGACTTGAATGTACTTTTAACGAGGTAGCGTGGCAAGGTGCATATATTATGATTAAGACGCATTTTAAATGAGATGACACAACGATCTGAGATAGCTTCAGACTGCAGAAATGTGACTATATTGATTATCAAAATGGATATTAAAGGCTCCGGTAGTTAATGCTTTGTCGAAAGAAACAACCAGGTTAGAGAGGGAATCCGCAAATTCACAATGGGATTCAGAATATGACCCTGGGGATCTGTAATTAATAATTAGCGGAATCATCTGGGTAGACTTATTTTTTGTGGCTGCGTATGTTATGTTGGTATAAAGAACTTCAAACGCATTGAATTTATGACTAGGTTTTTGTGTGACGCCGAGATTATCATTATAGATGACTGCGACGCCTCCTCCTCTGCCAGTCAGACGGGACTGATGAATATAACTGTATCTAGGCGGTCTAGCTTCATTTAATGCTACATACTCATTTGGGTTAATCCACGTTTCTGTTAAACACAGTACATCAAACTCCTGATCAGTAATAGTTTCATTAACACTAAGCGCTTTAGACGTAAGAGATCTAACAGTCCTAGCTTCAGATTAAAGGTGCTGGCTGCGCATTCAGTATGATTTCATTTTTTGTTAATAAGGTTAATAAAACAAACTTTCTGAATATTTCTACATTTTTGTTTAGCTCGGGAAACAGACACAGTCTCAATATGTTGGAACCTGAGTGACGACTCAGTGCAGCTAGCAGACGGTCGGTTTAGCCTGCTTGTCTGCTCCCTGGCCTTGGCTCTGGATTGTCACCGATTAACTAGGCCTGTTCTGAGACTATGTGCTATGCTACAAGAAATGAGAACAGCACCTTCCCGAGTGGGATGGATACCGTCCTGCCCTAACAGGCCAGCCTTGCTCCATCATTTTGTGTACATTTACGATGCTCTACATTTTCCATACTGTTCAACTGTTCATGCAGTAGTACTTCAAGCGACACAGTATTATTTATGTATGCATTTATTCATGTAATTATTCATGTATTTATTAATTTTAGTTCGAGTTGTAGCCTGCACGCTGTATTATATTGTGCCATGTACTGTATAGCGTACGAGTGAGTCACGACTCTTTTTTTATTTCTCCATTTTCACAGGGAGGTTGGAGTACAGAGTGAAGCGGGAGAAACAGACTGAGAAGTTTCCTGTGTGAAAATCGTTACAGTCCAGTCACAGCACTTTTTTTCTTATTACAGCAAAACCAGGTCTTGTGTTATTCAGTTCTCTGAGAACGAACAGTGCCACGGGGGCGGCTGAACACCTGAGGGGATGAAACACAGCAGACCACAACAGGACACGCGCTTCAGGATGGAAGAACAAAACTGCATTCAGCTTTCTTAGAAAATAGAAAATATACATTTTTTTTTCCTTTTGGGACAACAACAGAGCAGGTCAGGGGGATTACTGTTTCAAAAATAACTATAAATCTTCTATATCTAAAAAATACTGCTAAAGATATCATTTCATGCTTAGCTGGGTTATTCCCTGTATTCCATCTTGAGAAAAGAAGAAAAAAAAAGAAAAGAAATGTTGCAGCTAAAATTATAACTACAAGCACAATCTGGTGTTTTTTTTTCTTTTTTCTTTTTTTTGGATACTGTTGTTAAAAACAGCCATTTAGCTCATTTACTGAAAAAAGTAAAAAAAAAAAAAGAAGTAAGAAAGAAAGAAAGAAAGAAAATGCAAGTTATTTTGTAAATGTATTCTTAAAGAAATCTTACAAAATGAAATAAACTATTATTGAAAAATATATAACTACTTGCTTAACATCTGGTGATTTTTTGTCTTTTTTTTCTTTTTTTTTTTGTTTTTGTTTTTGCTGTTTCGGAAACTTCGGATGCTGTCATTAAAACAGCCTTGTAGCTCATCTTCCAGAAAAAATAAATCTGTAACATAACATAACATAACATAACATAAAATAAAATAAAATAAAATAAAATAAAATAAAATAAAATAAAATAAAATATATAATTACATTCCAGACATCTCATAATGTGTTCTTTATTTTTTTGCTATTTCTGTAGCTTTGGATGCTGTATCACTAAAAATAGTCACTTAGCTCAACTTAGAAAGAAAGAAAGAAAGAAAGAAAGAAAGAAAGAAAGAAAGAAAGAAAGAAATACTGCTAAATAAATCACTACACGATTAACCTTTTTTTGCAGCTTTAATTTTACAAAATAAAATACGATTGCTAAATATACAGTATAACTACATACTTAAAATCTGGTAATTTTTTTTTTATTTAAAAAATGTAAATGTAAATGTAAAATGTAAAAGTTAAACAACTTTTTTTTTTTTTTTTTTTTTTAATTTAACTTTTTACCCAAAACAACTAATGCTAAACTAAATGAAACAGTTCTCCACTCTGGATGTTGCATCATTAAAAACATCCACATAGCTCTTAAACATCTCACACACAACTGAGCTAGACTCGCGCACTAACTCTCTCCACTGACGTGAACATCTGGCTGTTTATGCAAATCCACTCCGTTCTGTTATACCAGGACGCCTTTATGCGTTCTCCATGCAGCTTGATTGTCACTGAACATCATCAAGGTTACGTCGTCTCGGAGACATAATGAGGCTGCTGCAAAACTGAGCAAGACTGGATGCGAAACGTGAATGTAAAGTTTTTTTTTTTTTTTAAGTCTTTAGGATATCATGCTATATGCTACACTACTGCAGATCAGCAGGGAATTATAATCACATAAACCCCGAGGAGCAAAGCTAGCTGAATGTGTTTAACCGAGTGACAAATTAGAAGCAGTCAGCTTCACTGTGGCGTCAACAGTTCCTTTTTTTTTTTTTTTGGAAAAACACGAGCCAGATTTGTGATGAGTGCTGTACTCGTACGTCTCATCCCTATTTAGCGTACATCGCACTTCATTTCATCGTGCTTCTGAAGCTAAAGTCAAGGTACATCATTCTGAATATTAAGCTCAAATGATATTAAACATTAAACACATATTAAAACATGTAAAAACAGCTCCTGGGTTGCAATAGAAAAGAAAAGTGCTCACTCTAACATCTAGTTCAAATCCTGACAATGCCACAGCCAGCCGTCCATGGCCAGGAGTCCACGAGAACAAAATTGCCTGTGCTCTCTGTGTGGGAGGGGCATACTCTCTCTCCCCTGTCAATCACAACAACGCTAGCCAATTGTGGGCATCAGTGAGTTCATGTATGTGGAAGAGGGTAGATAGCACTTTCCTCTGAGCGAGTTATGCTGCGTCCCTGGTGTTAGCTGCCACATGATAGGAGAAAGCTGGCTGCTGGGTGGGAATTGGCCAAGAAAAATAAAAAAAAGACAAACAAGTAGCACTCAATGCCAACAGCGCTGACGAAGATGCTTCCACCGCCAGCAAGACTAGTCCTGCTTGTTATTAATATGTGTGTGCCGGAAATCCCCTTAAAATATGCCTCACACAGAAAGGAAGCTATTGAAGAATTACGATTTCAGACATTTGACCTTTGCTGAGGACTTGAACCTGTTTGGATCAATTCCAAAATCTAATCAGTTCATCTGCTGGTTGCAGCGATAACTCCATATAAATTCTACAAAAACATTCAGCCGCTCGTGCTTGAGATATCGCACTAACGAGAATCTCAGAAGGACGCACGGATGGACAACCTGAAAACATAACGCCACCTAGTGGCCGAGGGATAATAAACAAGCCCAGAAAAGAAATTCCAGTTCATTGGTCATTAGAGATGCTTTTCAGTGTATCGCCTTTGGGCATATCCGTCAGAGCGCACGCTAATGAGGCACGACGCCTGTCACGAAATGTCAGGATGTGTGATGTAATTCGGACGGAGACGGGAGTAAAGCATGATCCGTAATTTCACTGCGACGACGATGATCCTGGATGAAAAGTGAGTGAGTGTTGAGTTCTTTCCAAGGCATATCACACTCTGTATTTGTCTGTATGTGTGTGTGTGTGTGCGTGTGTGTGTTTAATGTCCAAAACTCTGTCAAACAATGAACCAGCAGCCACCATCCCCAGCCATTATCCCAAAGTCTGCTGGTTAATAATGTAATAGACTTGACTGCATTAATGGACGAAAATGGAAGAAAATAGCTAGAGTATTACTGTATCTGCTGTCCATGGAGAAAAAGCGACATGGTGAGGCGGCTGAAAGCAGAGGGGGGGAAAAATGAGTGGCCTTAATTATCTGGATGTCATGATGAAATATTCGCCAGCGAGCACACTCGTACAGCCGATGTGGGTTTTTTTTTACGAGTCAGCAGAGCCTCGAGTTCCGGCTTCCTGAAAGTGGACACCTGTGTTTCCATCCACAATGTGTGTTACTGGTGTATGTGTAGAGACACAAAATGTCGAAATGTATTAATAGCCTAAAAAAAAAGATCTGAACAACAAATTATAGGAAAAATTTAAAAAATATATATATATTTATATATACATATACATATACATACATACATATAACTGCAATGACGGACTGTTACAAAGCAGTGACACTGGAGACTCCTTCCGTGAGTTTTTTTTTTAACCCCTTAATGTGGAGAGTTCCACTGTAGAAATCCCTGTTTAAGTAAATTATAAGTTTAAATTATAAATTATAACCTATTAGAACGAGCTCATTAATATAAACCTGTGATTTGACTTACAGCCGGCGCGCCTCTCAGGGCTGCTGTTATAGATAGTTAATTAACACCTTATGACCAATCAGAATTGTGAATTCAATAGGAAATATGCTTAGGCTTCCCATAAATTCACTACAGAGCAGGAACGTCCATTACAGCCCAGCCGCAGTGATGATGTGGATGATGTGAGATCCTCGCGATCAGTCGCGGGAACATCTGTTACTGAACACTTAATGTTTCATGTCAGTGTGCCGTGCTGAGAGAAAACACATTTATATCATTTTAATGGTAAGAGAGAGACAGTACACGTCGTTAGCAACCCAGTCACACACGGCAATGAGGAACAAGCGGCGGTGTATGGAGGGGAAGGGGGAGTTGGTGCCGGAGCTGGAGAAGAACCCTGAATGATTTAGGGGGATGAGGAACATGTGGCATTGTATTACAACTTTCCTTTAGGGACGTGGGATTTCCTGCTTTCGTGTGGAGCTAAAATAGAAGGCGAGGTTCGTACATTTTTTTTTTTCTTGTTTGTCTCGCAAGTGCATTTGTTTGTGGTTTTCACACTCCCCGAGAGAGATGGAGACACACTCAATCTGAGCCTCCACAGGCACAGATCTTATTAACACAATGACTGAATTTCAATGGGGGGGGGTGTGAGGGTGGGGCGAGGTTGTTATGGTAACTTCCCTAAGGGATACATCCTAATGTGCTTCCTAAATTTAATTTGCCCAATTGGAATATAAAAAAGAGAAGCCTCTGCTGTCATGGCGATAGCAAATAGTCAAATGTTAAGGCTGCTGGTGTTCATTTTGAAGCGTTTTTTCCCCCACTCCCCTACTCTGCACACCTTTACTATGTTTCCTGCTCTAACACGCTTAATTTATGGCTTAATTTAAGGTTTGTTAACGACCTAATGAGTCGTGTCAGATGTGTTAGAGCTTGAAACACACTAAAAGATGCAGAGCTGTTAAACTGCAGGAGCCAGGATGGGAAAACCAGCTTAATGTGGCAGGAGACATGTCAACACCGCTGACCCTTATGGAAACTTCCAGTGGGATTCTCACTGGGAGTGGAGCTTTGAATTACGGAATTGAATTATCTCCATGAGATGCTGTGATTTCGTGGAATGCCAGATGAACATAAAACAACACATGGCACCTCAATAAAACTCCCATAAAACCCATGGGACTGAAAGGTATGCTTTGAGTAATTGATTAGTCGAATAGAATTCAGACTACATTCCAGTGGGAGTAATAAAAATTAGGAGGAATTCCCATAGAAATGGGATCATATACCAATGGGTAAATCATAAAAAATCCGGTAGAAATGTTTTAGAAATCAGATCATATTCAGGCCCTATTGGCAACTCCAAAAATCCAATAGGAATACCATAGAAATCAGTCTATATTCCAATAATCAATCCAGAAAAGTCCAGTAGGATTCACGCCACATTCCAGTGGGTACCAATAAAGCTCCAGTAGGAACCATACTCAAAGGCAAGCCATAAAAATCCAGTAGGAACTGCCACTCTGACCACATTCCATAAAAATCCAATAAAAATGGCATAGAAATTAGACAATATTCCAATAATCAATCCAGAAAAATCCAGTGGATACCAGTAATACTCCAGGAGGAATTCCAATACAATTAAGACCGGATTCCAACAGGCAACCCAGAAAAATCCAATCGGATTGCCATAGAAATCAGACCATATTCCACTGTAAATTTCTATCTATTTATAGTAAGATTTAATGTTGAACTTCAGGACCACATTCCAGTAGGTACCAATAAAATTCCAGTAGGAACGCTGATAGAAACCAGACCAAAAAACCTATACAAATTCAATTGGGATGCCAGAGAAATCAGACCATATTCCACTGGGCAAGCCATGAAAATCCAATTGGAATACCATATTCCAGTGCATAACCCATACCCATCATAGAAATCAGACTATATTCCAATGGGAAGGCCATACAAATCCAATAGGAATGCCATAGAAATCAGACCATATTCCAATAAGTAATAGGAAAGCCATACCATTGTACTATATTGCACCATAGAGTTATTGTTTTCCATTTGTAAATTATTGGATTGAAAACCTGAGCTTTAGGATAATTTCCCATCCCTTTGAGCCCCCTACATCCCCGAGAGAAAATCTGAGTACGATGATGCATCTCATTACCAGGAAGACTTGACAAGCCATTAATTAAATTACATAATTCCTTTGCCCATACCTTGAAGTGAGTGTTTTATAGTTTTATAGTTTATAGTAGAACATTTCAGTGAATGTTCAGTTTTGGGAATATTTAGGCACGAACACAGAGATTTTCTTAGGGATAGACATTGTGTTATGTTTGGTGGCATGTATATGAATTATGTGTGGACTGAAGTTGTCCTAAAAATATGCTCCAAACAAATAATCTCAAACAAAATTGTCAGGTTAATAAAAACTGGACTCTAAAATCCCAATCAAATATACTCCTTATTGGTGTTCTTTAACAAGCAGAATAATCATTTTTTTGCAATTTAACCAAATACACTTATGTGGCCAGATAATTACTGCTTAAAGTCCCATCATAGTATCGATTTATTCAACTTAAACCATATTATTCAGCAAGTAGGTGAGGAATAATACACTCCATGTGACGCTGTTGTAGGAAAATGTTCAAGGATGGGGGTCATGTGATAAAGTGGAGTTACTGTTACCATTTTTATTCCAAAATACTGCTTCCTTCCATTTCTACCATAGAAATTTAGTAATGGTTATCATTTTTTTTTTGCATTTTTAAAGAATGACTTTTTATCCATTTATAGTTACATTCAATGCCTGTGGAACGCCCGTGAAACAAGTTATTTCCTGTTCTCACGCACATTATAGCAGCTATAAACCGTCGTTCCTTCACTGGCCTCTCTTTTTTCTCTCTCTCAGATGTTACATAAACATCTCATTAGAGAAAACATCACCGTATCAAAGCTCACGGACGTTTTTTAATAATCGGCCGTACAAGTCCCTGTGAATGTGCTTTTACTGCAGAAATGATAATGTATTCGAGCGAGCGCATGAATATAAGCCTGTGACTGGCAGCTGCACTACTGTCAGACCTGCTGGTAGTATAGAGAATTAATCAACACCTTCTGATCAGTGAAAGGCTTCGTCACTAGCAAAGCTAGAGCAAGCTGCAGGAGGCTATTCAGTGTGCTTACTGTTTATTCAGGTCATTTTCTTTCAGCCCCGGTCATCTGTGACAGAAGAAAGCCCAGCATGATGAGGTTGGCATCGCTGTCCTGTCGTCTTAACGCATCCAAGAAATATGTTACAATTTAATCCTTTCATGTTCACCCCCCAGTGTGTAATTAAATGTCACAACTTACAGAGTCACAACATGTGCATGCAAGTGTGTTCTCTGTTCTTCCTCACTCAGCCTCTAGCACCACTGCGTGTAATGATTTTTCCTCTTTAGTTCTCGACCACCGCACACACACACACACACACACACACACACACACACACACACACGCATAGCACATAGCAGGCTTTCGTTTGGTGTCATGTTTCGCCTCCAAACCGAGGCTGCTTTCTCTGATATCTTGAAAGGATTTTAATTAAGGTTAAATGTCAGCTTGATGTCTGGAGTTTGCGTGTTTACAGCGCCTCTCTGAAGACTTGGAATGTTTTTTGGGCTCCGTCCATATGTAAAAAAAATCATTTGAAAACGCTCATACGAGCACATCAGTGCAGTGATGTTATATCATAAAACGCCTCAAGAATAAGGTTAAGAGCTGCATACTGAGTGGTGAAGAAGGGTTTGTGACAATGAGGAGAAGCTACTGCTTAATGCTGCACTCAGCTAGAGGTTGTAAGTCATAATTCCCGAAGAAAACACCCCCTCAACCCAGAAGTCTTACTCTGGAACTCAGGACGGTCTCTTCAAGTCCGAGTTCAGCAAGTGACATCAAATCGACATGGCTGCTCACGGCAGCAGCAGTGTACACAGTAGCGCTTTTTATCTTTAAATGAGTTATACTGTACCTACGTGCAAGTAATTCCTTTAGTTCAATCTACATGCATACACATTTGCTTGTTAAATCTATAACACTGACTCTACAGTTAACCGTTTTGAGAAGAAACTATACATCACTCATTACAGTTAGCTTGCTAGCTTGTTGCTAACAAAAGATAACATGGAGGCGTCCATTTTTTTTCCCCTCACTTTGTAGCTCGAATGCACCGAACTCGAAAATGTCATTCCGAGCACAGACTTCTCACTTCCGAGGTAAGGTAGTACGCAGGATAAGATTGCACTTATTGAAAATCTCTGTCCTCAGTTCTGCAGTTTGTAGCACTGGAGCAGCGGATTCATGAGCGTGTATCATATTCTGGCGCCTCTGCACAAGGGTGTAATAATAAAACAAGGTGAAATGAAATTGCAGATAAGAAATTACAATGTACAAAGTGTCATCCTGGTCAGCAGCCATGATAAACACAGTCCTAGCACATTCATAGCACATGCTAAACACACGCACTGGGCATGCACAGGTTCACGCTGTGGCGCCAGTGTTTTCTAAATCATACGTCTGGAGCTTTGTTTTCAGTGGCCCAGAAAAGTGCTTTCGTATGGACTCAAGGCAAAAACTCGTTCAAAAAAGATCTGTATACATGAGGGCAGGGCCTCTGTATAGCAGGCATGTTTTGCAAAATTCAGCACATTTGAGATGTTTAAGTTTTAGAAGTAGAATAATTTCAGTTATTTTTGGGTTTGCGTGTAATTCAGCTTGGTCTAAATGATGTCTATTGTTTTCATGTCGATTCAATCCTGCTAACATACAGCACCGCATTAAACACAGAGCCATGTCAGAAACACACTTTTGGAATTGCCCCCATTTTAAGCTTGAACTTGCCCTGCTAAAGAAATGCACAGTGACAGAAATGTCGAGAGGGGGCAGTGTTGTCTAATGATTGAGCACAGAGGAGTGCCGAGAGAAAGCCGCCTCTAGGTGAAGAGAGAGGTCTAGCAAAAGAATGTGAAGAACACCGAGGATTTAGCAACCACTGCTTTTTTTTTTTCTTCTCACTTTCACGATAGAGTTTCGGTAGAAATCACATTCACAGCTAAGGCTTCTAGCCAGTTATATTAGATTTAGGATAAAATCCAATATCTAACAATAGCTCCACAATCAGTCTCTTAGGATTGACCATGAGGTTTCACTGATGGAATAAAAATCACTCACACACACACACACACACACACACACACACACACACAGACACACACAGACAGATAAGCAGCTATGTTGTGTATAGCTATGTAAGTGTTTTTTTTTTTTTTTGGTAAGTTTGTAATGTCTGATTGGCTTCATGCCATGTTTTGTCTATTACAAGTCCATGACCATCACATAAACATGCAAAACAGAAAAGTTATAACTCTTTCATTTGAGCACATCTAAAAAAAAAAAATAAAAATAGTCATAAGGTTTTGTGGCAAAATTCTTTTTTTTCTGTCTGCCTGCTTGTTAGTGATAACCCTAGCTCTGGATACCCCATAAATCTGGACACAGAAGGAACAAACAAACTAAAAAAAGGTCTCACTACCACTTTCTGTGAAGGGCATAATGTGTTCTGACTTATGAATGGATTCATAACATGTTATAATGCATTCATATGGCATCACACACTTCGCTATAATGAGGTATATACCATAAATCTGGACACATAAGAAACAAACACACCAAATTCTTAGCTTTTAGCACAGTTTACAATCTGTAGCGTTCATAAATTGATTAAAAAAATGCATTTTAAGTAGAGCTTATAACATATTATATCATCCCATGAATATAAATTGGGGCTTGGTTATTATATAAGCTTTTATGAACACTACAAATAACACATCATGTCAACAATCCATAATTCATAATAAAGTTAGATTGAAAGTGTAATATATTTTCTTAAATAATGACAACAATGTTTATAATGCCTTATTACTGCATTATAACAAGAGATGAACATTCGTAATGTATTCATAGAAAAAGTGTTACCAAATTCTTTTTTTGCCATCACTTTTCCAAAATCTCTGTTCTTTTTGCTGCCATCGTTAACAAGTTGGTTGGGGAGCAGTGGGGAGCAGGATGTACCTTGGAGTACACAGCCAAGGAGAAAGCAAGCCCTCATTTATAAAACCCGTCCATAAACAGCCACGACACAGCTTATCTGTCCCGGTTACTGCCGAGCATGAATAAAACATGGAGTAATATGAACTTTATGCTTTGTTTTTACTTCTTCTTCTCCTTCTTCTTCTTCCCACAGTCACCTTTCCTTCCTAAACCTGGCTAGAATAACTAACATACAGAAGTCAGGCAGTCAGAAGGGGTATGGCTTTGAAGCTGCGTCTCCCGAGCCCAGTGTAAAGCACTTTGAAAGAAACATTTCAAAGTCTTTTATATTGGGTTCGGGAGAGGTTTAGCCCCCTAGTGATACCGCTCCCTGGGTTCATGTATCTTATTTATTTATTACTGTCTACTGGAATTGAGATTTGGAACTGAGCTTGTACACATATCTTTGCCTATACGGTAGCCAAAACTGGCCGAAAATTACACCTTCGATTTTTCGAACTTGCTGACATGAGGATACCAAAAGATGCAAAACTACTATTCAGCTTTATATAGGTATCGTAAAGCCTCATAAAAACTGCCCTTAAGTACAGCGTTTGACATATGATGGTGGTTAGGACAACTGACCCAAAACTACATAAGGCTTATTCTAACAGGTAAGCTCATGAAGGCAGCTTTTGTAACAAGCCTTCATGAATGTATATGCGAGTTATGACGGTTTTCAGGAAGGGCTTATGTAGATGTCATGTAGCCCTATACACACTATCCTTAAGTACTATTACCACAATATAACTTATGACTATGATTAACTCATAAAGTGTTTCTTTTCATGTCGATTGTCATAAAGTGCTTATGTAGATGTCATGTAGCCCTATAAACACTGTCCTTACATAGTTATACAGCAATTTTTATGACAGTTAACTCTTGTTAGAAGAACAAAAAGTGAATGCCATTCTATGCCAGTTGTCATAAAGAGCTTATGTAGGTGTCATGGAGTCCTAAAAATACTTGTCTTATTATTGTATTAGTATTAGTACCACAATATTTCTAACTGTGAATTCATGTTAAAATAAACCATGTTTGGTTAAAATAAACCATGTTAGCTGTAATAAAGGGTTTATGTACAAGTAACGTAGCCCTGTAAAAGCCCTCATAAAATGTTTATGTTGTCCTATGCCAGCTGTCATAAAGGGCCTATATACATGTCAAATAGACCTATAAACATTGCCTTTAAGTAGTATTACCACAAACTATATTAATGTTAGCGAATAAGCCCTCATATGATGTTTATGTCATTCTATGCCAGTTGTCACAAAGTAATTATTCACATACCATGTAGTTCTATAAACAATTCCCTTAAGTAGTGCTACAGAAATCTTTATGACTGTTAACTCCTGTTAATATAATGTGGCCTTATAAATACTGCCCTTAAGTAGTATTACAACAACCTTTGTGACTGTTCACTCTGCCTGTTAGCGTAAGACCTAACAACTGTTTGTCTTTCTGCATCTATGTCAGGTGTCATAAAGGGCTTATGTGCATGTCATGCAGCCTTATAAACCCTGCCTTTAAGTATTACCACCACAATCTTTATGAATGTTAACTCCTGTTAGAATAAGCCTTCATAAAATATCTATGTGGTCCTATATCAGTTGTCATAACGTGCTTATGTAGACGTCATGTAGGCATATAAATGCTGCCATTACGGAGTATTATCAAAAGGTTTCTGACTGTTAACTCCTATTAAAAGGTCTAATGTAACACTATTAACACTAAATGAGTCATGATTTATGCAAAAAGAAACTTTGCTTTACAGTACAATGAACAGTATTTTCTTGTCATTTCTCCGTGATTTTAATAGTGTGAGAAGACACAGGGGTCAATGAACGTGTCAACGGTGCTAACTAGAAGAAGCGACAGTCTGATCAATACCAGGTCAGAAGAGGAGATTCTCCAGCTTCCCTCAGAGAGAAGCATTAGCCACGGTCAGTGCGAGCTCTCAAACACAGCGCCGACAGCTACGAGATGAGCTGAACGCAAGATGGATGACAGTCTGGGGTTATTGAGAACTCTGTGTGGAGGGAAAAAAAAACATCCAGCCATCCTCCAGCCAAGCAGGAGTCATAACAACATGCCTTGGGAGGATAATTCAAGGTTCTTGATTTGAAGTGGTTCAAGATTAAATTCTCGAGCCAGGATGTACAGTGAAAGTAAAGGTGCTTGCTACTTTCTCTCAGCTTATCGTTGCATTTTTAGCTAATAGACAGCTTACAAGGAAATGTACTTTGCACGAGTTCATATTTATGTCAGCAGAGAAAGTAAATACTGTGACACCTACATAAATCCTTCATGACAACCAACATACACCTACATTAGCATTTATAAAGGCTACTTCTATCAGGTAACAACTGTAATAAAAGCTACTGTATGTTTCATGTAGCTCTATAAAAGTCAGCCTGAAGGGCTTTAGGACAACTGACATAAACCTACGTAAACGTTCATAAAGGTGACAGCTGTCATAAATACCAGCCAATAGCAGCCTGGAGGGCTTTCGAACAAATGACATAAACCTACAGATGCCTTTGTAAAGGTTAATTCTAGCAATCCTACTTAAGCATTTATAAATGATACTTCTAAAAGGCGAAAAACCGTTATAAAGACTGATTATGTAGGTCTCATATAACCCTATAAGTGCCAGAATGAATGGGTTTAGGACAACAGATATTAACCTACGTAAGCATTTAAAAAGGGTGCCTATGTAGGTCTCATGTAGCCCTATAAACACCACCCTGAAAGGCTTTAGGACAACAGACTTAAACCTACTTAAGCATGTAAGGATGCCTATGCAGGTCTTCTGCAGTGTTATAAACATATGAAGGGCTATGGTACAACTGACATAAACTTACATAAACCTTTATAAAGGCTGATAACAGTCATGAAGTCTACTTATATAGGTTTCACATCATGTAGCCCTATAAACACCAGCCAAGTACCATAAGCATACATAAGCATTTATAAAGGCTACTCCTAACAGACGAAGTCTGGCACAAAGTGTGTGTTTGTTCACGTTGAATTCAACATTGTCCTTAAGTAAAGTGTTACTACAGCCTTTATGAGAATTCACACCTGTTACAATAAGGCTTATAAATGTTTAGGTAGGCCTACGTTAGTTGTCATGAAAGGCTTATGTAGCCCTTTAAATACCGCTCTTAAGTAAACTGTTATTATTAGTCTTTTACAGCTGGCACCTGTTACAGTTAGCTGCTGTCTTTAGTTGTCATGAAGGGCTTATGAAGGTGTCATAAATACTTAAAAATATAAGATTAGGGCAGTGTTTATAAGGCTATCATTCAAAGAATATCATGCATAATAAATTATAAATCGTAATTATTGGCAAATTGCTGTAGTATATGAGGAATAAACAAATTGGGACATGCTGTTATTGGGAAATGTTCAGTTTGAGGTCGTAATAGTGACTCCAATTCATCACGCCGACAAGCCATTGATTATTTTCCTGGAAGAGCATAAGACAGAGGGTTTTATTCCTTGCATAAGTACAGCAGCAACTTCTATCACTGCCATATATCCAGAGCAAATGATGAAACAGTCACGCAAACCCGCCACTCTGAGAAAGCCGATATTAATCAGAAACGACACGTTTTTACCACCGACTGACAGAAACCCACTGAAAAATAAAATTGCCCGTAATTGCCCTTGGGTGGCAGAATTAGTCGTTAAGTCCCCAGGTAATGGCGAGAAAACATCAGCAGTTTCAACCCAAGGAAAGTGGAAAAAAAGCAAGGACAGCAAGACGTCCGCGTACACCGCCACACTTTAACCGCTACAAAGAGCTGACACAAAGGGTTGCTGTCTGAAAGAAGTGCAGTACTCGGAGCTGGTGTGGGCGAGGTGACCTGGATTTCCAGCATTTTCTCTCCACAAACAATGTACAGAAACCTGAAGGGAGAGAGCAAGCAAGCACGAAGCTGTATTAAAGTTCCACTTATTTAACCCTGTGACTGATTGAGGGGTTAGCACAGCAGCTTGGTTAAAGAATAAAAAATACAATTCAGTGCCTCTGTAGGGAAAAGCAAATGAGATATATCACTTTGTTATGTAAAATGGATAGTTTTGGAAATCTGATTGGCTAAGACAGCCGGTCCTCGATGTATATGTGTATATATTTAGACTTATATATATATATATATATATATATATATACACCCCTGTGATCGAATCACAATAATTGAATTCTGTATTAATGCACCAGAATATAAACCAATAAAACTGTCACACTACAACCATTGTTTGGCCCAGAGAATACCCAAATCTTCCATCATGTTGCTTAGCAACCAAAGCTTACTGTTAACAGACTACATTGCGGGCGCAAGAATTATTGATAATGAACATAAATAAGAATAAGAAACATATTTACTGAAAACTGGACTTTTATATTTTATTGTATTGTTTTTGTCACCATTTTGCCTCTTTTTGTCCTGAAGGGGTTGGAAAAAGTCACAGCTTTACTTCTGACTGATCCGACGTGCTGACACTGGAGTCTTCCTTCCATAAACCTGTTCATTAAACATCTTTTACAGAAGAATTCAACATATTAACAGTTGTTATATCTTTATTTAGTGACTCTCTGATTATTATTAGCTTTAGATCTGGTGGAGTGTCCGCCGTGCAAGTCCACGTGAACGAGTTGTTCCTATAGAAACGCTAACGTATTTAAACTAGCGCATGTGGAATGCGGGATCGAGAAAAGGCTGTCAATATTATTTGGTGTAAACAGAATAAACCAGCAGTATTTTTAACTTCTATGAAAAAGGGGTCGGTGTGTTACCCTGCCTGAATAAGTGCAGTACAAAAGGAACCGCTGGAGTGGCATCGAGAACGTGAAAAAGCATCAGCAAACACACGCACACACTCTGTCGGATTACAATACCATCTCGTAATTGCCCCTTCCATCTCTGATTTACCCAGCATCGCTGCGACTGCCTCTGAAACCACCAGCCTTGGTAAAGAAAGAGCCAGCAAGCCGGCTGTTATCGATTGCGGTTCATCAGCCTCCGAAGTCCATTGATCTTTCCGGTCACTTCACATTGATCATTGTCACAAAAGAGTGCTACAACAGGGGCCTGAGCTTGACTTCGCTTTATTACCAACATCTATATTTAGGAATGTTCTTTGATTAGACTTCCTGCTGTGAACTACTGTACTGTACTATCATGCTACGTTCCCTTTTTTACAACTCAAGTGCAGAACACCAGCCGGGGTACTGCAAGCCTCAACACGTTTTCTTAGATAACCCAGGATATAGGCATGTCAGTCTAACGGAAAAAAATCACATACTTCACATTCACGTACGTGAAAGTATATTTCAGCATGAAGTGAACGACGTGTGACCACATGTGAAAGAAAATCCCAGTCTGAAAAATCATTAAGAATGAATGAATCGTTAAGAAAATCACATGCGAAAACAAATCACTCGTGCAAAAATCATGCGCGAAAAACGACTCGTGAACAAATCACGTGAACATAAATGAATCGTGCGAAAATGCACGCATCCGGTATAACAATCACATATGACAAATAATGAATCATTTGAGGGAACGAACGAATCGTGTCTAAATATCGCATACAGAGATACATTAATCATGTGTGAAACAAATGAATCGTTTGTGAAATAAACGAATCGTGCGTAAAAAATCAAGCGAAAACAACGAATCATGCCAAAAATCACATATAAAAATAAATGAAGTGTGTGAAAGAAATGAATCACACGTGAAAAGTGATTCATGTGAACAAATCACGCGTGAATAAAAAAAATAAAATCAAACAAAAACACATGCACTAGGTGTCAAAAACGTGTGAAGGATAATGTGCAAAAACCACATGTGAAGCTCAGATGAATTTCTGTAAAGGCTCCACCCCTCACAACGCATCCTTGTATTTTGAGGGGGAAAAAAAAGTACACAAATGTAAAAAAGGATCCACATGCAGCGGTATAAAATATTGCTCAGTGGAGGTGGATGGAGTGCTTGAGGTCTCTTCAGCAGTAGGCAGAGGATCAGTGGAGGTGGAGGAAGTGCTTAGGGTTCCTTCGCCAGCGAGTTCCCCAGGGTTCATGGTGCGAGGCCCTTCTAAATACTTCTTAAGAGAACCTGGGGAAATATGAGTCTGACCAAACATGAGCCAAGCACCCACGCACAAACAGAGCATGCACGCACACACACACACACACACATACACACACACATACACAAATGCAAGTACTCATAAACTTGCCCACACACACACTCCTGTGTGCACAAAGACTCTCTCTCTCTCTCTCTTTCTCTCTCTCTCTCTCTCTCTCTCTCTCTCACACACACACACACACACACACGCGCACACACACGCACACACGCACGCACACACACACACTTAACCTCAATGGGTTTGTTGATTAGGTAAAACGGTAATGCAAAAACAGTTTGCAGTTGTCAATGGTTACGGTGTTTTAAAGCTCGCACAAAAGCAAATAATTAAAAAGCAAATTCTAAAAGAACCTCCTTAAATAGTATAACCTTCCGTGGCTGCTTTTTTCTGACTAAAATTGTCATAAAGGGTTTATGTAGGTCTAATGAAACCCTATGTACTTTAAATGGGTTTCCACAATTTCTGGAAATCTAACCAAAAAGACATTTTGCTTCACTAATCAAGTAGCCCTTAAGCAGTACTACCACAAACCTTATGACCATTAACTCATCATTAACTCTTCTACGTCAGTTGTCATAAAGGTCCTATGTAGATCTAATGTATCCTAATGAACTGATTTCAGTTGTTATACAGGGCTTATTTAGATGTCATACAGCCCTTAAATAGTATTGCCATGATATTTATGATGTTAACTCCTATTAGAATAAGGCCATATGAAAAATGTATTTTTTTCTATGTCAATTGTCAGAAAGGTCTTATGTAGGTGTAATGTATCCCTATGAACTCTAAAATTGTTTCCCAAGATTTCTGGAAATCTAACCAGCAAAGACATTTTGCTTTACTTTTCAAAAAGTAGCTATCATTTTGCCCTTAGGTAGTACTGCCCCAAACCTTATGATCATTAACTAGTCATTACCTGTCCTTCTATGTCAGTTGTCATAAAGGGCTTATGTATATGTCATGTAGCTCAATAAACACCACCCTTAAGTAATATTACCACACTCTTTATGACCAGTAACTCCTCTTAGCATAAGCCTTCATGAAATATTTGTCATATTATGTCAGGTGTCATAAAGGGCTTATGTAGGTCTAATGAATCCCTATGAACGCCATGATTTTAGGAAATATAAATGTCAGATAAACTTGCAATATACAGTATTTTCTGGAATACTGTATATTTTGTTGTCTTCTAGCACCGATACAGGGAAGGGACGTACATGACAACGTTATAATGCTTCAGTAATATGTTAAAGTTCTATTTGTGAGGGTTATTACAGTGGGCAAACTAGAAAACAAACAAACAAGTAAATAAATATATATGGCAGGTAGTTTGAATTAACATCAAATTTCTAATTCAAATCCATTTATTGTAATAAACGTATGAATCCATTCAATTCATAATAATTAAAGCTATCGATAGCTAGTATTATGTAAAAAAGAAACTGTAATATAGTACATCATAGGCTCGTCCTACACAATATGGACGACGCTTACCTTTGTATTGCTTTGTCTCCTTTCCTCCCATTTCTTTTGTCGTTCTATGAGCTATGCCTCCTGACAGTTTAGTCCATTTCATGATATGCTGCAACTGAAAATCTGTCAGACTTTACAGACTTTATAGTCGCAATTCAGAGTTCATCCCTGTAGAACATGTTATCTGTTTGTCAGAAGAGAGAGGGCACAAGGTGATGTCGTTTTTTTTTTTTTCCATCTACACTGCCCTCCAAAAGTTTGGAAACGCCTGAACAAAATAGGGTTTTTGGGCAATATCAGCATAAATCCTCTTTAGTTAGTGACCATTTTGCATTGATAATAAGGGACAACACTAGGCATCCGAGCAGTCAGTTTATTCAAAC